>CM076575.1:1971593669-1972131571 GCA_034641835.2 Pinus albicaulis
AGCAGGTCTGGAGTTAAATGACCTCTGACCTGATCTATAGACAGAAAATTGGTCGCTTTCCTTCTTTCACTTTCCTCCTTAATGTTCCATCCCATCATATATCTAAAAGATCCTTTAGTATAGATGACTTTCCCTCTGAAAGCCTTGGCTAGTTGTTGCATGTAATTTCCTTTCATGACTCCATAGCCCAATGGATGGCACTGTCTTGGCCTATCCTCTTTGCTGAAACATCCCGCTGCTTTGTTCCTTTTCTCCCATTGCTTTCCCAGTCCATGATCTCTTAACCAACCCAGCAACCCTTCAACCAAATTATTTAAAACCCCCCTTCTGTGCTTCATAACTAGCCTAACATCTTATTTTTGAGCTCCAAAGATACATCATTCTTTGCTCTATTTGGAGAGATCCCTCTCCGGGTCCAGGAGGGCTAGATCCTAGGGCCCCAAAGTGGTTTTGATGTTGTCTCATTTTTTGGTCTTGCCAATCTGGCCAAAACATGGGAACCCCAACAAGTGGTATCAGAGTGGTATGATTTTTCTCGATCCTTCTTTGCATTTCCCCAACAAGGTTAGGGTATAAGGAGTTAGGGCTCAATCTGGTTGAACCTTTGTAAGATCATCCTCACAAACCCCGATGGTCGCCCATGGGGGATGAAAATAAAGATGACGGAGTAGGAGATCCTATCAAAATATTGCTTGAGTAGGCCCTCGAAAAACAAAGGAACACGATGATGGATAACCTTGCACAGATCCTTCAATGATCGCCCACCAACTGCGTATCTCCATCCAGCAGCCACTCTGGAGGTGCGACTCCCTTTAAGGTACCAGTAAAATTTGACATTCCCATATTTGAGGGTTAAATAGATGCAGATGTCATAGATAGATGGTTGAATCTATTAGAAGGATATTTCTCAGTTCATGACTTTTTCGACCAAGAGAAGATTATTTTTGCACTCCTCAAAGCTACCCCCCATGTCAAGGACTGGTGGAAAACCTACTGTGAGAAAAAGGGATGAGACAGAACCGTCTTTGTTCTCAGATGTACCCACTTGGAATTCTTTTCGAGATTCCATCAAGGAACAATACTATCTCGTGGGGAGCTATGAGGACAAGTACATACAATGGACCACATTGCAGCAACAAAGGGATCATAATGTGCATGAGATGACAAATCTATTACATACCCTATGCATAAAGTTGGGTATCAAAGATTCAGAGAAAATGGAGTTCCTTGACATCTCCTCGCTTGGTACGGCATACCGGTATGTTGCCAAGATTGAGAAAAAATTCAAATAGACGAAGCGAGACTTTGGATCTATGAATCAAAAGCAAGGGAAAGGTGCCCCCAAACCGTAGAACACAAGGCAAAGCCAAGGCATTAAATTTTGAGGAAGGAAACAATCATCCACATATATTTCCGAACCCTGCAGTTCATATAGACACAAGGGATGTTGTAGAACAATCACCATCAGAATTGGTCCACATATCTACAACAGTTTCATTTGAACATCAAGTACAAGAAGGGTAGAACCAATAATGTTGCAGACTGCCTAAGTCGGCCACCGATCGTGGCGCTAACCACCATTCTCAACTCTTTTGGAAAAGAGACTTCTGATTGGCCACTTCTCTATAAGAGAAATCTAGAATTCGACCACACATACAAGGCACTCTTGGGGGGTATGCAAGTTCAGAATTTTCACCTCCAAGATGCACTGTTATGTCACCTAGGACACCTTTTTTTTCCCTTAAGCGAGTGTGCCAAGATTATATAGGAAGCACACTACAGTCGATTCGTTGGGAATTTCGGGGTTGAGAAAATAGTGGCAGTATTTTAGAAGTATTTATATTGGCCAAACCTTCGATAAGATGTCGGGAAGTACATCAGATTTTGGACTGCTTGTGCCATTGCAAAACCGACCATCAAGAAGCAAGGCCTCTATACTCCGCTACCTACCCCTATTCGACCTTGGGAATCCATCTCCATGGATTACATTTCAGGCCTCCCTTCTACTAAGGATGGAAATGACTATGTTTTCGCGGTCGTTGACAGATTCTTGAAGATGGCCATTATGGCGGCTTGTAAGAAGAATATCATAGCAGAAGCCATTGCCAAAATATTATTTGAATGAGTGTGGGTGCACTTTGGGATCCCACAGTCTATCACCTCATATCGGGATAGTAGGTTCCTCAAAACATTTTGGTCCAGCCTCTGGTCAATGCTAGACACCAAGTTCACCAAGTCCACAGCTTTCCATCCCCAAATTGATGGCCAGACAGAAGTCGTCGATAGGATGACTGTACACATTCTTCGCATGTACAACTCAAAGCATCCAGGAACATGGGATGTGAGCCTCACCTATGTACAACATAGTTATAACCGGTCTCTCCACAGCTCAACCAACCACAACCCATTTCAAGTGGGCTTGGGATTCCAGCCACTATGTCCCATTGATGTAGCCATGCCATTTGCGGCTACTTAGGCAGATTCGACTCATGTCTAGTCTGAAGCTAACAAAGCAAACAAATTCATTGAGTACATTCAACACATCCGCAAAAAATTACATGACATACTAGACAGAGCCAATGATAAGTACAAGCAACAACATGATCAACATCGTGTGCCACACAGCTTCCAGGTGGGCGACAAAGTGTGGCTACATTTGCAGAAGGAGCAGCTCACTTGACCCCACCGCAAGCTTCGCTCGCTCTGATATGGGTCGTACACCATCACCAAGGCTGTAGGGAACAATGCCTTTGAGCTCAGTATTCCACCATTCCTTGGTCTGCACCAAGTACTCAATGTGGACTGCCTTCGTCCTACTTCCCATGTCTACTAGACACCTCTCACATTGCAGAACAAATCACACAAACAAAGTTAAACCTAGACTCCATGGAATAGGTCACCATAGATTGTATCATGGACATGAAAATTAAGAACACTCACGAATAGAATATCCAACTGTATCGGGTTGTCAAAGCTGGCCAACTCCTGCACCAAGGAAAGTGGTCCACCAGCGACCAAGTTTAGCAGAAGTTTCCTTATCTCATGGAGGAACTCAACACAATGGAGAACATTGCTTCCTAATGGGGGAGGAATGATATAGATGGATATTGTTGTCCACCTACCATTCCACTTGGGGCCCCACCATTATCTCTTTTAGTTTTTCAGTTTCGGCACAACTTACTATTTTTAGCAGTTTTTCAGGTATTGAAATTCTGAAGCCATTTTGAGGCCCTAAATGACATTTTTTGGGAAAATCAGGAGCAACATGAGTCCACGAAATGAATTTTCTCACATCAAAATTTTTATCCATTGGATATATATTTCTAAGGAGGTATGGTGCATGTCAAACGAAGATCGTATGCTAAAGTTACGTCCCCGGGAAGTTGAAACGCCAATTTACCCAAACAAGGCCCATATTTTTGGCGCTTCATCTCCTAGGGCTTGGGTTTTGGATGTTTAGGGCTTTCCATTGTTTCTAAATAATAAATAGGCCCTTGAGCCTCATTGTAGTAGATTTCATAGGCCTATACTTGCCACATCTCTTCTCAAAGATAAGCTACCATCACCCTAGCTAGTTTATTTCAATTTTGTCTATAAGCAAATTTCAGTTCTTTGATATTCATGAAATGAAGTGTTATTTCTACTGCATTTTTGTATTTATGGTTATATGAATATTCTGTTACGTTCCTGCATAAATCCGGATCATAGAATCAACCATTGGTATGGTTTTGGTTCAGGAGGACAATGCTCTCTGTGAGCACGTGATTTATTATCTAGTGCCTGAATTCATGAAAATGGAAGAATTTAATTTTGTACAAATATTCTTCATTCCCCCCTGGATGGAGTCTTGTTTGGATTGATATTTCTTCCCTTTTCCCTTTTTTCCCTTTCTAACCAATGCAATTTTGTCTTCATCCTCTCCCTTGGATGAATTCCCATCTCTCGTATTCCACCTTATTTCCTCATGTACCAAATCAAACTATAAGTGTTCCCAATTCGGTAGTTTCTCCCTCCCATCCACTGAATCTTGGTAGCTATGCTAACTCTTGGGAAGTCCTATAACGGATAGGATTACCAAGTCATATTTTGCAACATTAACACCATCCCTGCCAAGTTCATCACAAACTTGTGTGAACCTACTCAGATACTGCAGAATAGTGTCATTATTTTGAATCTTGATATTTCAAAGGTTATCCTTGATTACCAGCTTCGTGTAGTCATTAATATTCTCAAAAAATTCTTTCATTGTTTTCCACATTGTGAATGGAGTTTATTTCCTATGGATATTTGAGACAATGTGATCTCGTACTCCCTCCAAGGTTATTCTCCTTGCCTTGGTGTTGGAGCGGGGTCCCCTGGGATACACTTTTTGGTATATTTTTGTACAAGTTTTGTATATGCACGCTACACGAATGAGTCAAGGGGCTTTGGGGTGGGTCAAAGTCCCTATTTTGATGTAAAATGGTTTAAGGGTAAACTATGGACCTCAAACCATGGTTTGAGACAATAGTATAAATGCACTAGAATGCTATAAATAGATAGATCGAGTCTAAGTGAAAAGTAGTTCAGTTCAATATAGGCTATGGTGATGATATAAATGTTTATGCATTTGTAATAATTTTCTAAGGGTTTTTCTGGGTTAGGTAGAAAGGCTACTACTGGCTGTGTGCAGACTCCGCTAGCTATCTACGTGGAAGGGTAATGTGTAAGGGTAAATTCTAATGTATTGAATTCACTTGAAGCTAATATAAGGATGGATTTTGGCGAAATAATTGTGTTATTGATCTGAGTTATATATCTATTGTTTCTGTCTTTATATCGCATTGTTTTTGTGTTTCTTATTTGTATTTGCACAATTACCTCTGTTATTTATGCATGAAGTTACATTAATGATAGAATACATGGATGAATATGCTTAAGTTATTACACATTATTTAGGTCTAGATCTAGTTTTTTCATGTTATATCTGTGCTAAAGTGATCTACGATTCTTTCTATAATCTGTCAAGTATTGTGCACATATATTTATGATCGACGGCCACTTCATTATTCTTTTCCTCAAGGTGTGGAAACCTAGTTCCAACACCCCCCCCCATATTACTTTAGGTGAGACTTTGATCTGCACAAGCTGGTCCTTACCAAAAGGGCTAGTAGTTGGAGGGTTTGTTGGTTGCGCGATAAACTCTAAGACTAGGTCAGGACCCCTCAAGCCAAAAAATGGTTCCGTTGCTGAGATTGGGATCATTTTGAGGGATATTTAATTTTGTGGCACCCTTCGTGAAACGAATTGCAAGATTGGCTGGATAGAAAGATCCTTGAATTCACACTCCAAGAGAATGTAAGTACTAATATATCTGAAAAAAAGTGGGTACATAAATACATCTATACAGAAGTTCACGAGATATTATTTTTTTCCTTTGCAAATGAGCTGCAGGAGTAGTTGTCGCGATTGACTAAATTCAATACCTACGTGAAGGACGATGTAGTCACTGAGTGGACTCCTAAATTGATCCAAAAATTAGAAAATATAGATAATAAGATCACACATGGAGTGTATCATTGGATCGATTGCCTCTTGGGAGGATTTGTTACATAATTTTCCATTGACCAATTTGCGTCATACTTTGAAGCAAAAAGAATGTTTTTCAAAGGTACTGGAGGTAAGTTCATGTGATCTTTGAATTTTTTGCTGAAAATGCTATTACGTGAATAAGGCTCTCTATGTGAACATATTTATTGAATTCCTTGAAGAGGCCTGACTACATGCAGTGGAAAAATTTACCGCGAAAATCCACAAAAATTTATTTATAGCCCTCTCAGGCCTAGATTTTATAGTGAAGGTGAACCGGAAATTAGTAGCTCTAGTGACTTTGAAGAAGAAGGTTCATCAAACTAGAAACCCTTGAGAGTATTTTTTCAACCCTATCCAATCCACTTCTACACTCATATCACAAAACACCCACGCCACCGCGAAATCCATATCCACCACCACCTCCACCTCTCCCAGGCGTAGATATGTCCACGTCGATGAAGTTACCTAATTTTAGAGGCATTGGAAATGAATATAATGAGAACTTTTGGTTTGTGACTAAGGCCGTATGGTAGGCTCAACAGGTTAAAAATAATTATATTAGGAAAGCACAGCTAGCCATTACCTTCCAAGATCATGAATTATATTGGTACAGTAGGTATGTTCAAGCAAATCCTAATGCCACCTTGGACCAAATAAAAGATTCCCTAAAAGAGGAGTTCAAGAAACCTAAGACATACATGCAACCGGTTACATAAATGAAATAGATTCATCAGGAGGTTAATGAATATGTATGGAAGGTAGATCAGAGGCTAAAGTGCACCATCAGAGATGGTGGATTTTTCATCGATGATACTCAACATAAAGAATGGTTCATTGCTATGTTGCTCTCGCATTTGCACTAGCCCTTAGGTTAGAAAAATATTTCCACATAGGTTGAATCTGTGGAGGTTGTAATGAAACTAGAAGCTACCCCAACACCTGTTGCGCTTGGGAATAAACATATTCAGAATCATTTGGAAGCCATGCATTTAGAGATTCAAATCCTACTTAAAGACAAGGGTGAGGAGGTTTGCGTAGGGGTATGATGCATAAAATGTAAAGTTTTTGGGTGCCATAAGGATCAATGTCTTGTCTTCAATAATTATCTGAACATCGGAGGTCCTAGTCCATTAAAGATTACTGTATGGTGCAACATCTGTCAAATCGTTGGATTACATGACACAGATTCCTGCACAAGGATTAGAAAGTATCAATCTAAGTCGAGGCAATTTTTTTTTCAGATTATGTTCATCACTAGGACATTATGAGTGGCATTGTCGAACTTATGACATGATGTTGGATATAGCTGAAATAAATAGGATGTAGGTGAAGCCTACCTCACCAGCATCCCCGTATGGGCATGGTTCATTTCAGGGCAGAGGAAGAGGCCAAGGAGGTGGATCAACTGGTCTAGGGAGAGGACAAGTTATTCTCTATAACTATGGAGATGTTGGTCACTATGCGCACGATTGTCCTAATCTAGCGTGACAATCATGCATGTATTGTAGAAAAAATTATCATGTGATAGAATATTGTCATGTCTTGATTCCTAAAATGCAAAAGAAGAAGACACAAGATCCAACAAAAAATATTAAGATGGTTAGAGCATAAACCCGTGAAGAATATCCCAGTGTGAATGTGGTCACTAGGAGTAGTGTAGCCACTAATGAAGATAAGGAAAAGCAACTGGCTGCTGATGTGTGGATCCGTAAGGCACCTGCGAACAAAGAAGGATTTGATCTACAACGCACAGAGGAGACTTTTGTTGAAGTGCAGAAAGAATTTGTAGAAGGGAGTGCATCAAAATCAGGTAGACCAATGAAGGAAGAAGGAGGAGATGAAGAGATCAAACCATTTCTACAATCATGCATAAATTTACTTCACAAAAAAAAGGCAATAGATAATCTTTAGGCTATGATCGATCATTATGCAGACAAGGAACAATCGATGGTAGAGAATAGAGTTGTGAACAAAATATATAAGAATAAGAAAATAATAGGTAGAGAGATGCATCTGACTACGCAAATCGGTGATTATGAGATGGTCTAGGTTTCTAGATTTGGGATCAGATGTGAACATTCTGCCTAATAAAACTTGGCAGCCCATGGGGGAACCCAAGCTGAAGTGGTCTACCATTCAACTGCGTGTGTAAAATCAAGAAAATATCATTCCATTAGGGAGGCTATCGCAAGTTGTAGTTAGTATCGAGGGTGTTAAGGTAATGGCAGACTTTAAAGTTATACAAATTGTAGATGATTCTGATCCTTATCCTGCCCTGCTAGGGTTGGACTGGGCTATTGACATGGTTCGTGTTATAAATTTGAAGAAAAGGATAATGGAATTTGAAAGAAATGGAGTCAGGGTCATCATTCCTCTAGACCCTACAGAGGGCCAAAGACACACAGATCCTGTGCACGTTGATGATGAAATTGATCAAATCTATAAGCTGACTTTGCACGATGAAGATTGGATTAACCCAACAATGGATGGAAAACTTAATTGGGAGAAGGATAGCTCTTTTTTTTCAGATTCAGATGAGGAATTAGAAAATTGTAAAAACATGTTGCATGAAGTATATGCTTTGTGTTGTAATATTGTGACCAGATCCCTGCGATGTATAACATCTGAGGTACGTGAATTACCACACTATGATGGGTTAATTGATATAAACATGTTTATAGGGGAGTTTGAAAGGACTGTGCCTGAGGATAGAGATTCCATGCTGTGGATCTCAGATTGCGCGCTACTCTAGTAAGATGGTGGGAAACTAATAAGGACAATATGGAAAATTGGGAGGAATGTGTGCGCATGATGAGGTTACGATTTGAATGTGCAACCATCAGAATGGAAGATGTCTACTCTAGCAAGGATGATCCACACAGATATTTGGCTAGATGGAATCAAGTATGTCGCATAGAAGAAAGACCTGAATGGGTCCACATGTTTATTCACACATTGGGGAAGATACCTATTGAATGGTATTTGGAGACATAGTTGCACCGAGGCACTAGTGAATGATCTGCGCTGACAAAAAGTCTTATCCTAACATTCAAATTTGAGAGTGGATTTGATAATATTGGTGAAGCTTTGTATAATAGTCAAGAAGCCATATTTGATACAACAAATCCTGCAATTGAGTGCACTCCACCGGCATGGGATGTGCAAATCAAAGATATTGTGAATTATAGGAACCTGACAGTTGAAGAGAGTGAAGATAGTCCAAAGAATATCATGATTCCTAAATCTAAGGGACAACGCGCAATGGTTGGGCCTTCAATCAACTCTCTATATAGATAAAGCCCTTAAATATCATGCAGGTGAATATTGGATCTAAAGAACAACCTAAGTTGGAAAATATTAGGGACTACTGAGATGATGATACAATTGGAAAATTTGTTGAGTTGATGAATGAATATCATGACTTGTTCCCTATAAAGTTTTTGGAGCTAAAAGGAATAATTGGGGAACTTGGAGTTATGAAGATCGCATTGAAACCTGACGCACACCTAGTGAAACAGTGCCCATACAGGATGAATCCAAGATATAAGCAGAAGGTGAAAGAAGAGTTGGACAAAATGGTTGTTGCATGCATCATTGAACCTGTAGAAGAGTCTCACTGGGTAAGTCCAATGGTAGTGAAAGACAAGAAGACAAAGGGAGAAATCAAGATCTGTGTAGATCTTCACAAATTGAATGATGCTTGTGTGCATGATCCATTCACAAATCCATTCTCTGATGAAATCCTGGATAATGTTGGAGGCCAAGAAGCATATTCCTTCACAGATGGGTTTTCAGGGTATCATCATATCCAAATTGCACCAAAAGATCAGATTAAGACCACCTTTTATACTGAATGAGGATCTTTTTAATATACACTCATGCCCTTTAGGTTGAAGAATTCCCTTGCCATTTTCTTGCACGCAGTATTTTCTGCTTTCAAATAATTTAATCACAAGTTCTTGGAGGTATACTTTGATGATTGGACAATATTTGGGCTGTTGAAGAAGCATGTTTCAAAACTACTCTTAATGCTGGATACCTTTAGGAAGTACCATATTTCTTGAATTTGAAGAAGTGCATCTTCTGTGTGCCATTTGGGATACTGCTAGGACACATTGTCTGCTAGCGAGGTTTGATGGTATATCATACAAATATCGCAGTAATAGTTAATATGGAGATACCTGAGCATGTTATGAAAATGATCTCAATATTGGGACACACTAGGTATTATTGGAAGTTTATTCAGGGGTATGCACTGACAACTGCGCCCATGGAAAATTTTCTCAAGAAGGATGAGATGTTCTACTAGGATGAGGAGTGTCAAAATAGTTTCAAATTGTTGAAGGAAAATATGGTCACTGTGCCCATACTAGTCTTCCTAGATTGGTCAAAGGTGTTCCATGTGCATGTTGATGCCTCCTGTATCGTGCTTGGAGCTATTTTAGCATAGCCAGGAGTGGGGGATATTATCACCCTATTTCCTATGCAAGCCAAAAACTCTCAAGCGCATAACGTAATTACTCTACCACGGAAAGAGAACGACTAGAAATGGTGTATGCATTGTAGAAATTACACCACTATCTCTTAGGAATCCATTTAAGATGTTTACTGATCATTCTTATTTGAAGTACCTATTCAATAAGCCTGTGTTGTGGGGGAATATCTATAGGTGGTTGTTGTTATTCCAAGTATATTATTTTGAGATTATGGTAAAACCAGGAAGACTGAATGTTGGACTAGACCATCTGTCGCGCATTGAGACTAGTGAAGAACCTACAAACTTGGAAGATGGATTTCCAGACGCGAATTTGTTTGGAATAAAGGTAGTTGATGAGAATTTCCCTGATATTATTCAGTTTTTGACTACTGGATGTGCACCTAAAAAATATACAGTTCAGCAGAAGAAGCTCGTGGCGCACGCATCAGACTTCACCATTATTGTTGGACATTTGTACAAAATGGGTGCAGATGAAGTTCTACGAAGATATGTTTTGATGTATGAAAGACAAGAAAACGTAGACGAAGCTCATGTAGGGGTTGACAGTGGTCATTCTGTAGGAAAGGAAACCACGTGGAAGATTTTGCGAGCTGGGTTATGGTGGCCCACGCTGCAAAACAATGCCTATGTGAATTGTTGCACATGTGATGTATGCTAGAGGATGAGAAATCCAACGTGCAGATATGAGATGCCCTTGCATCCACAGATGGAGTTGCAATAATTTGAAAAATGGGAAATAGACTTTGTTGGACCTATCAATCCTCTAGGCAAGCAGAGTGGTGCGCGTTACATTATCACTGCGGCAGATTATGTAACTAGATGGGCTGAACCTAAAACTGTGAAGGATTATACTGTAGATACAACTACGCAGTTCATATTTGAGAATATTGTGACTCGGTTTGGGTGTCCTGATATTTTGATAAGAGATTTGGGTACACATTTTATGAATGACACCATTAAAGCATTGGCAGAAGAGTTCAAGATGCGTCATCAAAATATCTCTCCCTATCATGCCCAAGTGAATGGTGCGATTGAATAATTCAATAAGATTTTAGAGACTGCGCTTACCAAGGTGTGCAATGCCAACTGAAATGATTGGGATGAGCACGTACTTGTAGTTCTCTGGGCATATAGGACCACATTTAAGAAGTTTACTAGAAAGACACCTTTCAGGATGGTATATGGGAAAGAATTTGTGTTGTCGATGTAATTCATTGTCCCTAGTCTGCGCATTGTAGCATTCACCAATATGGCCGAAGAATATGCTATGGAAGAGCGCTTGTCGCAATTGGTTGCTCTCAAATAAGATCATTTTATTTCAAACTATCATTAGCAAGTTCAGAAGGTGCGCAAAAAAGCATGGCATGATAGGCATATCATGCAAAAGGTGTTCAAGGAAGATTATTTGGTCCTGTTGTATCATAGCAAGTTTGTGCGCCACCCAGGGAAGTTGAATATGCATTGGATAGAGCCTTATGTTGTTAAGGAAATCACTGATGGAGGCACAGTATGCCTGGCCACATTGAATGATGAATACCTTCCCGGGTACATCAACACAAGCTGATTAAAGTCATACAGGGATGACGTTGTGCCTACAAAATGACTATATGGTCAGAGTATTAGATCTACACACATGGGATGGTGGATGCAAAACATGGTGGGACACGTGCGCTGTAGCTGCGCAAGGAGGTTGAATGGGTCACGGAGGTGTCAAAAACTAGCCATTGGAATAGTAAATCTAGAAAAGACATCTTTATTATCGTTTATGGGAGCATCTAGGTTGCATTTAATGAAGGGTTTTTTTACTGATTTGGGACTATTTTTTCATTTATGGAGACACATTAATGCATAAGGAACCATTGAAGGTGCGCCACAAGTATAAATATGACCTATGGGGTCGCAATAGTTCCCTTTTCTTTCTGAGTGAATTATTTACTTTAAGCTCTCTGATTTCCGCTGCATACTCTGTGTCCATGTCTAGTTTGGATCTGGGATTCGAGGAAGAGTTGCATTGTGCAGGGTTGTGTTACATAATTCCACCCAATATGACGACTACATGACTTGGAGATGACCCTGTTGTGCCCAAGGTCCCTATTGTTGAAACACCTGCACCCACGAAGTCTAAGAAGGGGCAGTCATTTGGTACAAGAAATATGTAAGGGAGAAGACTCCAAATTCGTGCTCCACTATGGTTGAGCGTCAAAAAAAGCCAATCACAGAGCTCCCAGAAACGATTATGGAGGAAGATGAGGATGTGGTCGAAGTGGCCACATTATCATGGTTGTCGACCTATGTTGTGTTGCACAAACCAATGGTCAGAATTCCCAAAGATCTTGACAAGGTGCGTGCGAGCATCCAAATGTCATTGATCCCTGAAAAAGTCCTGATGGAAGGGGATATGTTTGCCAAAGTACCGCATCTCAGAATGGAGGATTTGGACATTACAGACGTGGAAAAATTTCTGGAACTTGTGCCGGAGCTCTACCTTTACCAAATCCAATATGAAGGGGTAATTGTGTGCCTAGAGCCAAAGAGATGAGTGTTGGGACTGCACATAGTAGGCCTGTTGAATCTATTACAAATACCTTTCTTTGGACGCAGCCCAATAAACGACATCCATGTCCAGATATTGCTTATGCTTAAGCATGATGATGCAATATGGTTTGGAGAGTGCATTCCAATTGATGCTACATTAATCCATAGGATCACTGGTTTACCTGCTAAAGGTGAAAATCGAATTGCGGATTTTGGAGGAAAAATTGCAAGAAAATTTCGTCACAGAAAAGATAAAAAAGAAGTATCAAGTATCGCAGAAAAGCAGAGGATTTGTGGTAAGTGAGATAAATGACTTGACTATTCAATTCAGCAAGCTCATCTTGGCCTATAAAGTGATGCACAAATGTAGACCAAAGGAGGTTCCCACGCACGCGATTGCTCTCGCAGGACAGTGCGAGAAAGGAGTAATTTACAATTGGTCCCATTATTTATTGAAAGAGTTTTTGGAAAATGTGTGTGAAGCATAGGAAGAAGGCAAGAAATTTCATTATGCTTGGATTTTGTTTTTGATTGCATTGATTCAGTGGAATACACTTGAGGAAACCCAATTTCTTGAGATCGATCCACAAATGTGCGAGGCCGTGCGATATGTGACAATTTGGAATTCCTGAGACCCTGCACGCACTAAGGAGAAAAAATTGTTTTGGGTACTTTTTGATGCCTCATTCTATCAGGCCATGCAGTCTAAGCCAAGGTTGTCTCCGACATTATATGCATAATACAAGATGATAGAAGATTTCAACGCCACATTTCATAATATGCACATCCGTGTGAAAGGAATCATGGAGGGATTTTGCTATGAGTTACCATACTTAGTGACGTAAGATGATCTGATCCAAATCACTGTAGAATGGCCACCAACGTGGTTGGAGCCTGGTGCATCCACATGTATCACTAAAACATCGATGAAGACGCACACTGGTACTCAGCCAGAGAAAACAACAGAGAAGGTGACTGAGAAGCCTAGAGAGATCAAGGACCCACATTGTAAAGATCATCTGCTAGAGGCACGTATGTAACCATTGGCTGAAGAGGCTCTTCAACTTTTGCAGAATCTGGACACTATATTGAAGGTGATTCAGTAGACACAGCGAAGTATTGAGTTGGCCACTGAAGGGCCTAGCACTGAGAAGTTAGTTCTGCAAGCGCAGGGAGTTGTTGTGCAGCATCTAGAAATGGTGCTCCCTCTTAAATATTCTATCAGCGCTCTAAGACAAGCTAAAGGAGCAGATGCCTCAGTGACTTGGGATGATTCACATGTTTTTGTTGGGGGTGTTGTTATGAGATCCCCCACCGAGCTAGGATTTCTAATGATAAGTAGCCTTATACTGTAAAGAAAATACAACAAGGACCACATGGACTGTATATGCCCCATTTTCACCTATCGGAACCCTTGAAAAGGCTAAAAATCCACCTTTTTTCTTTGAAAGCACTCATTTTAACATATCAGGCCTCTAAGTGCCTTTCGGCTTAAGCCCTTAGCCCCCATTTCTCATATGACCCTGCTTTGTGTCCGACGCCTAAAATTTATTAAGCCCTCTTTGGCCATCGGACTTCAATGGTCCCCAAATTCACTCATTTTCTGCTTTATTTCACCGCCGAGGTTCATCATCGCTGAAGAAATCCTCATCGTTGATCTCCGCAGATCCAATGGCCATCGTGCGTCACCTATTCATTGCACATCGCACTTCTCTTCATCCAAAGTTCTCGTTCCTGAACTCTTTTTCCACCGATGTGCGAAATCCTGACGCGATTCTGACCATTGATCTCCTCCCGCAGATCCAACAGTCATTGCTCCATTGCGCTGCGCCCATCCATCACACATCACACTTCACAGTACTCCATGTTCCTTTTACATTTTTCTATCGATGTAAAAAATACCAATACAATCCCGGCCGTTGATCTCCTCCTGGATCCAACGGTTATCTCTCCATCTTGTTGGGCCCATCCATCGCACATCGTACATCACTGCACTCCATTGTCACTCTATTTTTCATCGCTGATGATCATCTCCCGCCGATGAAATCCTAGCTGTTGATCTCTCCCATATCAAAAGTTCCCTACTCTATCGCACTTCGCCTTCCCCATCGACATCGCACTTCGGCAATTCCCATTTCCACTTCCCAAACCCTTCTCTCCACCGATGTCCATCCTCCATCGATAGAATCTCCATCGCCTGATCAACCCAGATCTACAACATAGGTTCACTGCGGGGGCACTCGACCAAAGTGGCCCGTACTCCTCAGTGCCCCCATAGTTGACTCCTTTGACTTTGGAAGATCTTCATATAATGGTCCATATTCACTATGGAGGCACCCGGCCCACACACCCATCCATACCCCTAAGCACCCCCGCAGTTGATCTCCACCGTTGATCTCCATCATGATCCAGCAGTCCTCACTCCATCGCTTGATCGCTACTTTCCTGATCACTCACCTAACATTACACTCCCCCGCTCCGATATAGACCGTTGATCTCCCTCATCTAATGGCCCACATCACTCCTAGTGCAAGTATGTCCATCGTGTTCATCTGCAGCCATTGATCTGGATTACCCAGATCAGACAGCTCCCGCCCATTTTCGCATCCATTTCACAGCATCTACCCAACTCGCAACTCTGACGCGAAATGGGCGATTTTTGTGAGGACACACATCGCTCCCTAACACGTATCATGTGCCTCCAGCCAGATACCGCTTACCACCTTCTGCCCACATGAAAACCACTCGCGGTTTTCCTCGAAACCGCCCATGATATTTCCGCGCCATATTTTGATTTAAACCCCAGGTTTTCGCCTCCGCCATGGTTTTACCTCCCATTGTTGCATTCAAACTTCCTCCGCATCACTCCATAACCCCTCACTAAGCCATCTGAAGCAGTCAAACCATAAACGTAGGATTTATTTAACTAGTTTGTTGTCTATGCAGGTTTTCATGGCATTTTAAGTATGCGTGCCATCTCATAGCCAATTACAATGGCTCGAGGCCGAGGATGACGATCCTCCACGGCCAGGAAGTAGAGAAAAAAAATTCAGAGGGTCAATTTCACGTCCAAATCAATGGATCATGACCATTGGTGATTCTATAAGACCCTCCAGCACAGAAGGCCAGATTTTCCACTACTAAGCAGTACCGCATTCTCCAGCGCAAAAGGCTAGTCCTTCCCACGACTAACGGTATTGCCTTCACCAGCAGCAGTAGGGGCTCCGCCTCACCAAACAGCAATGATCATTCATGACTGGGCCTGTTTGGGCTTTTTACCTTATGTTATTTTCACTTTGTCATTTCGGGTGAAATCCTTATTTCACTCATGCAGTTTTCACTTTCAGTAAATTAGTAAATTGTTTACCTTTCAGTTAGAAACGGCTTTAGGCCTGCATTGTAAGATGACGAGAGGCCGTTCTGCCTCATCATCATTTCTTTTTTTGATTTAGACTTGCAACAACATACAAGCATGTGGGGAAGATATTTTCCCAAAATATCTTCTCACGCATAGGAATTAGAGGTTATAAAAACAAGAAGAAAACACTAAGAAAAGGTTCCATATTTTCTAAAGGACTCACTAGTTTGAGTATTCTGTATGTATGTTGTATGAACTTTTATAGTGGATGTTTGAAGTTATCATAGGGATTCAATAATAAGAATTTTTGCTGGAATTAGGGATTATGCTCTGGGTGATTCACAATTTGTAACTCTTCTCTATGTTTTTTTAATACAAATGTTCATTTCCTATCTCTCCACATTTCTTGTATCTAATGTTCTGGAATGCAAGTGCTCCCATGTGTGAATGCGAATTTATCATAGCAGATACTCATATTAACTCATCTATAGCACTTTAAATATAGCTCACATAGGATACTTTGTTTCATTTTCTATATCTTCCACCTTTCTTCCGATATTAACTACAATGGATTCTTATCTTTGAACGAGCCCATATATATGGATTCTTGTCTTTAAATAAGCCCGGTTATAGTTAATATCTTACTACATCTTCTGCCACAGTCATCGCCCGCATATTACTTGATAGCTGTGTGTTCATTTGAGAAGTCGGCCCCCTTTTACAGCATTCTGTTTTAAAGTTGTATGATGCATTTCATTATTGTAGTTTGTACTTAGTTTCTGCAGTTTTCCTAGTTGTTGTGTTTAACTTTGGGGTCTTGGTTCCACACTTATTAAAACCATTCATCTGAGTGATAGTTGCATGAGAGCCAAACATTTCCAACTGCAGTTAGTTGAGTCATATGCTCCTTGCATTTAAGATGTCCTAGGCACTGGTCTTTTTACAACTCAAGGCTGTCTCTAGGAGCTACAACAGGGGGCATGTTGGAGCGGGGTCCCCTGGGGTACAATTTTTGGTATCTTTTTTACAATTTTTGTATATGCGCACTATGCGAATGAGTCAAGGGTTTTATGGCATGTCAAAGTCCCTATTTTGATGTAAAAGGGTTTAAGGGTGATCTGTGGGCCCCACCAAACCCAATATGGAAATGTGTGTGTTATTTTGTTTTAATGTTGCGTTAAATTTGAATTAATGTTGTTTGGGGCTGCCCACGAGGAGGACCAACTAGATTCCGTGAGCGGGTTCAAGCCCCGTCGACCCCGGTGGTCATGACATATGGTGTGGCAAGTGTGGCGGGTCCACCATTGGCAAACCTCCCACCATATATATATATATATAGCATGTGTGTGTGTGTGTGTGTCGCAGGATGTGATGGGGGTGGCAACCCGCCACCCTACTTTTTGTTTGTTTATATATATATATATATATATATATATCAAATCCGAGTTTGTATGCTCAAGTTATAGTTGGTAAAAGTTATGGTCAAACCTGGTCAAGTGGTAGTATTAACGAGGCAACAAATTGTGAGTGACCCAACGCACAAAGTTCAGCGACTGGAACAGGAGAATTTGTCTCCTACTTAATTTTTTGAGTGACCCTTATTTTTCGGCAAATAAAAAATGATTATTATTTTATAAAAAAAAATTATAATTAGGGTGGCAAGCTGCCACCCCCGCCATGCTCACCAGATTGTTGCCTCATTAATACTACCACTTGACCAGGTTTGACCATAACTTTTACCAACTATAACTTGAGCATACATTTTACCAACTATAACTATAACATCATTTTTCACCCTCATGTGATTCATGATTGTCTCTATGGCCTTGGGCACCCATTCCCACAGACTTGAACAAAATTCATAAAAAACAGTGTTAAAAATCCCATACGTAGGTATGCCCAGACTTTTCCGTGTGTATACGCGAGTCCATACACACTTTTCCGCGTATGTCATTAAAATCATTAAAAAATATATAAAATTCCCTATTTTCGGGCTAGGTTGATGGTTACTCCAGTAGTTCAACCACCCCAGCACGTGGCCAACTGTTTCCAACTGATTGAAACTACTTTGAGGGAGTATAAAAGCCCTCATGTGTATGGCCTAAGGGAGAGAGAAATTATATATATATTATACTCTGTTGGAATCCCAATTCAAGTCTGAATTCCCGTGCCTCCTGCACTTTCCCGGATTTTTACAGGAAACCCTTGTTTCCTGGAGAGATGTTCATTCATTTATATGCCATCTCGAGTGCACAAGTCTTGAAAGTATCTTAGCGAGGCAAGGGTGGGACGGATCCGGACGACGGTCTGTTCGAAGATCGTGGAAGGATTCAGGTGATCTCTCCACTTTTTATTTCTGTACATGCTGTTCGTAATAATGAAGAACCATCTTGTTCCTGAACTTATGTGTTAATATCTATTTGCATATGTGAAAAGATTGATTATTAAGCATTTATTATGGTTTATATAATGTTTCACATGGATTACACTAACATTTAGGAGCAATATATGTTGTACAACTAGGTTTCCGTGCATGTTATTTCTTGTTCTCCAAGTTGAAGAGGAGGAAGGGTTGCTAGGGGTTTGGACCCCGCGGGATCTACATCGAACGTAGGACTACGGGTGAGTTCTACTATCGTTGTTATCTAGTTTTTAGCATTTAAGTGTGGTTGTGTGTGAGTCCTTCTGAATAGCATGCCCTGATCTGTGGAGGTTTTGACCCATCAAACCTATAGGGTTTTTATTCCCAAAACAGAACTGGCGACTCCACAGGGGATCACATTCATGTGATTCCCCTGTTGGGTGGTTTCAGCTGTTTGAAAGGTTTCCAACAGTTTTAACTATTATTTCCAATCCACTTAACTTTTTCTCAGTCAGACTGAAGACCTGGTACCTTATCCAGGCTTGATCTTTTTTATTTTTCATTATTTACCTTTTCATACGTGGGTTTGTCTATACACAGACGCGTATACACATAGTTTTCTTCAAAGGAAGTCACATATACGCAGGTTTCCTTTGACACAGTCACGTATGCACGCTTGTTTTAAAACTGTCAAGTAGCGTATGCCTGGGTAAATTTTGAAATTTTTGATTTCTTGACTTTTTAGTCTTGTCTGCCTGTGGAGACCTGTTCCTGCAATGTATTTAGAGTCTGTGGATTGGGTTGGTAGTGGTTATTGGTCTTTTTTCTCTCTTGGTTGAAGACTAGCTTATCTGGAAAATTTTGTTTTTAGTGCTTGCATTTCTGGTTTGAGTACCAAGATCTCTTCCTGGGGATTCTTGGCTATTCTGCTTCATCAGGACAGAGAGCTTTTTCTCATATACTCTTTCCTAGCTTTGTGTCTTGCTTTGCACTTCGATTTTTGCCCCTTTTTTGGTTGGTTTTCTTGAGTTCAGCTGACTAGGTCTTGTTGCAATTTTTGAAGAGTCTTTCTTGGTTCTTTGAAGTTTTTGTTTGCTGCAAGGTTGTACTATTCTTCTAGGCTGAGTTACTGAGTTTCTTGTCTTCTTTTGCTCATACAAATCTTGCTACTAAAGTGGGCACTATAAGATTTGGAGTGTTTTTGAAGATTTTCTTGAAATTCAGAAGTTGTTTGGCTTGGGATTTGATAGTCTTCTTGGTCTCTTCGAGCTCTTCTTTTTAAAAAATTCAAAAGCTCAAAAAACATTTTGTTTTGTCATTTGCTTTTGTTTTGCATTTTTGTTTTCGTTTTGTTACATCTTTTGAAGCTTTTTTGAGATTTCTTGCCTTTGGTTTTTTACTTGATTTTGGAAAGGAATTGTCATTGGTTTCTTCCTCTTGTTTCAAGCAATTTTGGTGTCTTTATACTAAGAGTTTCTGATTTTGGGAACTAGCTTTGTGGACAACCAAAACGAGATAAAACTGAAGGATATTTGGGAAATTTCTCTCTTCTTTAGTAGATTTTGCATCTTAGAATTTGCATTCTCTTAGTTATTTGCATCAGGTGCACTTAAGCATTTAGTCTTTTTCATAGTCTTTGTGAGTGTGAAGTTTGTTATCTGAAAAGAAAAAAAATTTAGTCTCGTAGAACCTCTGTAGAAATTTATTTTCATCGAAAGGAAAATACTACATTTGCATGTAGTTTGGTTTTTATTAATTTCTTTTCTGCGTCACAAAACACCACGAGTTTCATTTATGTATCCCTTTGACTAAATATAACAGTCGATTAAAATAAGCGCTATAATTTAAAAACAACTAGCAAGTTTTTATTAAGTGTCATACACCAACTAGCTAGGTTGTAGGGCCTTGGATTAGGTGAGTGGAGAGTTAACTCTCCAAGGCCGCTCAAACAAAAACATAGAAGTTGATTAATTGAGAGAAATCCAACTCCGTTAGGTGGACCGGGAAAGCTCTCCTCCAGAGAGTCAAGCGCGAGGGGAAGTGAAGGCCAAGAAGAGAGATACCCCCTCTCTGATTTGCTGGATCTAACCTCAAGACCGTTCCGCCCGGCTTCTGACACAGATTGGTGCCCATAGTTGCCATTCCTAGGTTCCACATAGGTGACTGTGGGGGGGAATACCCGTGGTACCTGAGGCAGACGTCGTATCACTTCCAGCAGTACTTCTGGGGGGTGCCCTTGAGAAGCTTGGGTACTTGTGCTGGCAAAGGCTATTGTTAGGAGGTCAACGTAACTATTTCTGTTACCTTCGCTAGTAGGCCTGGGCCGTAATTATCCCAGACTACTTTCGGGAGGTCCTATTTTTCGCTTTCTTGTATTTTGGTGTCCGGTCCTAATCACCCGGAGCGGAAATACCTGAAGGTTGTTTGCTTGATTGTATCTCAAAGATTTTTTGTAGTGAGTGCTCTTTTCTCCTAGCTTGCCTAGCTTTATACATTTTTTAGTATAATTAAAATTTGTTAAAGTGGCTAATCAAGCACCTCGTCGATCGAGGAGAATCCGGGGGTTATCTCCCGAGATTCCAGAGCCTTCTTCAAGAAGGCGTAGGACTAATTTAGCAGGTGAGTATCACCCTGTGGCGTCTGACGCAGTGGAGAGAGATCCTCCACAAGGGATTGAAGGTTTCGTAGCTGGTTCTGGTGTTGGTTCCGAGAGGAGCGCTCCGCTCACCTCGAGAGTCTTATTTCCGCAGGAAGAAGAAGTACAAGTAGAGGAAGTGTCTCAACCCTCTGAGTCACTTCCATCTCCTCTTCCTCCTGATTATCCGTTCGTTGTTGAATACATCAGACCTGAGTCAGAGAGACCAGAAGATCCTCCATATTATTCATACCTTTCGATGGCCACGACTGGGAACGCGGCTTCTGCTGTGAGTGTTGCAGGCATTCAGACTCCTGCTTCTGTAGAAGGAGGAGGCACTATTGCTATATCTTCGATTGCTTCTAGTACTGCTGTGTTTGGCTCTGGTTTCACCCAAGCACATGCTTCTCAATCTGGTCCCTTTTGTTTTGCAATGCCCACTAGTGGGATTCCTTCATTTTTCTTTTCCGTTGCTGCAGCTGGATCTACACCCATGTCTTCCATGGCTAGTGGATCAGCTTCTTTTCAAGGGTTCCCCTTTGGAACTGGGCACATTCCTAGTTCCAATACTTCTCTAGGGTCCTTTCCGTTTACTTCTCAGACTCAGAGTTTCAATACTTGGTTTGGAGGTCAGAATTCGACTACTTTTACAGGTTGGAACCTTGTATTCACTACAGCGGGGGCAGGGAATCAATTTTACGCTGGTCACCAAGGGAATGCTTCTTTCCCTTCGTCGAGTGCTTATCAGACTTTTTCCGCTCTTTATAATGCTTGTAACCCCTATCAGGGGCTTTCCTCTTCATTTAATACTTCAAGAGGGGGAACTGGTCCGGTATTTGGTAACTCTGCGTTGGGGAGAGGTTCTTCTCCTTTTTCTACGAGTCCTTTCTGGAAACCTGGTGCCTTATCAAATCCAAGGTAATATTTTCAGAATGTAGGGAATTCATCCCATCAAGGATGGAATCCTCAGGCTCCACCTCGTTTACCTTTTCTGGCAAAGTTAAACTTGCCAGATATGTCGAAATTGATGAATGATCCGATCTGGTACAGTCTGGGGTGGCCTCCGGTTCCCACCAAACTTCCTTCAGACATTCCAAAGTTTGAAGGCAAGAATGGAGAAGATCTGGTTGACCATATCACCACCTTCCATTTATGGTGCTCTTCTAACTCCCTGATCGATGATTCGATTAGGTTGAGATTGTTTCAATGCACCTTAACTGGAAACGCTGCCAAGTGGTATATTGAGTTAACTAGGGGCAGTTTTGCTACATTTGGAGAGATGGCGGTTACATTTCTAAATCATTTCTAATTTCTCGTCTGTTATGATGCTGGGACTGAACTCCTAGCTAATTTTAAGCAGGATGATGCAACCCACATTTCTGACCATATTCAGGAATAGCGGAGAAGGAAGAGGCTTATTAAAGGTCATATTCCAAAATAATTCCTTTTGGAATGGTTTCTGAAATCTCTGCAGTCAGACATTTCTAAAGATGTATCCCTGTCTGGGGTATTTTCTGAGGAACATGCTATTTTTAGGGCCCAGCAGCTAGAACTGATAAATTCTCAGTCTGGAGTCCTTCATAAATATTTTCCCAATGCTCCTCGCTCCAAATTAGATTTATCCAATACTAAGCTTGGTCCTCATCGTGATGGACTTATTGGGTCGATCAATAGTGGCGCAGCTAACCTTCTTACTCAATTGCAGTAGTTGTCTATACAATCTGCTTCTTCTGGTTAGGCTGTGCCTACTGAGTCCTCGCCTTCCCAATCTTTGTCAGTAAATGCCATCCAAACTTCCAATCCCAAAGGAAATCAACAATCCGAAGGGAAGAAGAAGGGACGGAATAATAAGAAAAAGGGCAAGAATGGGAAGGGTAATGCGAATAAAACCAACGAGCATGTTGGTGAGGGTCCAAAGGATAAAAAGAAAGTGAAGTTTCCATGCAAGTTATGTACTGGAGACCATCTTACTCACCTTTGCCCTAAAATTCAAGATGCGCAGCGCTTGTTAGCTTAGCAGGGTTCTTCCAGTTCCCAGGCTATGTTGACAAACCCTTTTCCCCAAGGGCAACAACTAGTTGTTGGCGCGAATCAAAATACTGGGGCTTCCTCTGGAGGCTCCCAAGAAGGGGAAATTCCATCAAACATATACATGATGAGTGCTCACGTGGATGTCGCTACGAGATCCCGTGATTATGGCAAAGAAGAGTCTTCGAAAGCTAACAATGCTCCTGATGCTACTGAGCCGTTGCATATTACGAGGCCTACTGTTGAACCTATACGATGATTAATACAAATGCTAGGGCTGCCCAGAACTACTCTATTGTGGAAGATCTGGCGCAGAGTCCTTGTGCCATGTCGACTCTTGAGGTGCTCCAGTCTTGTCCGGCTCAGCGCAGTGCTCTGCTCACTGCTCTTGGGGCTGTCGATCCAAAGAACTCTCTTATGATTACTTTCGATATGACTAATTTTAAAAAGAAACTCCCCCATCATATGGCTTTTCATATTAAATCATCGTACCGGAAATGCAATATTTTTTGGACAGTCGTTGATGAGGGTGCTTCCACATGTGTGATGTCTCTCACATGTTGGAAGGGAATTGGATCTCCCGCGGCTGTTCCATATACTACTCTTATGACTGCGTTTGATGGTCATTCTCACAGACCGCATGGTATTGTCCCAGCTTTGCCCATATGTGTTGGGGGAAAAACTGTAAATATAGAGGTTGAGATAGTTGCTGCAAGCTTGGAATACAACCTTCTGTTGGGGAGAAACTGGATTTATGAGATGGATGCTATTGCATCTTCATTGTTTCAGATTATTTGTTTCCCTCGCGAAGGGAGGATTGTTACAGTGGACCAACTGGACTGTCCTCCTGTAGACCCGAATGCATCTACTGGCTCAACTATTCCAAAGTTGGATAATATTAAGGCGCCTGTTGAGAATTTAGGGGTTGGAATGTATTCTTCCTTGATGGGTACTTTTGATATTCCACCTCCTACGGTTCATATAAATGCAATTTCATCCTCTAGGGCTCCTCTTCAAAGAGAGTTCTTCAGAACTCATTATTTTTCAGATCCTTGGACCTTACCTTCCCCTACTGCCACATTAGCGGAAGGTCAAGTGGGTGGAATGGCATTTCCAATGTCTGCAGCTGAGATTGCTTATCACTCTATTGTTGACTCTGCAGAGTCCATCCCAGCTCCTCTTTCACCAGAAAAGTTGGATGGAGATGTGGCTCCGGCTCGGACACTCAGTTCTTCTTCTGCCCAGGATTGCCTTGATACCACTCTTCCATCTGAAGAGGCCATATTGGAAGCTATGACTGGTATAGATAGACCGTGGGATGATTTGCATCATCGGTCATACTTTTTACCTGATTTGAGCGAAGTTGAAACGAGTTTTCCAAGTCCTCTGTCTCCTGGTCTTGTTCGCCCAGTCCTAAACCCTTTAGCACCAACACAGGTATATGTTGAAGGGAACATGGCTGTGATTTCTCCAACTATCTTGGTGAACATCTCCAGGGATACCAATGTTATTGAGAATGTCTTCATCGGAGCTGAATGTTCCCCTGAAGAGATTCAGATTTACACCGATCTCTTTAAAGAGTATAGGGATGTATTCGCTTGGTCTTATGAGGAAATGCCTGGTATAGATCCATCTATTGTCCAGCATGAGATCAAGACTTACTAAAACACGAAGCCTGTGAGGAAAAAACTTCGTCCGGTCAATCCTAAGAAGGCAACAACTATCAAAGCTGAGGTGGAGAAGCTGCTTAAGGCAGGATTCATTTTCCCTGTTCCTTTGACTGAATGGGTTTCAAACCCTGTTCCCGTAGATAAAAAACAAGGAACAATTCGAGTTTGCATTGATTTCAGAGACCTTAATAAAGCATGTCCTAAAGATAAGTACCCCACACCATTTATAGATCAGATCATTTATGAGTGTGTCGGTAATGAGATTTTCTCCTTCATGGACAGTTTCTCCGGATATAATCAGATTACTATCCGTCCTGAAGATCAGCACAAGACTGCCTTTATTTGTCCCTTGGGTACGTTTTCTTGCAAGAAGATGCCTTTTGGTCTTAAAAATGCTCGAGCGACGTTTCAGCGGGCCATGTCATATGCCTTCCATGACATCAAACAGATTATCGAGGCGTATTTGGATGATTTAGCTGCTCATTCTCGAAAGAGGATGGATCATCTTGCTCACCTCCGTCAAATATTTGAACGATGTCATTTCTATAAGATTAGGTTGAATCCGAACAAGTGCGTTTTCGTGGTTACATCTGGTCGGTTATTGGGATTCATTGTGTCTAGAGAAGGAATTAGGGTAGATCCCTTCAAGGTTGAGGCAATACTTCGGTTGCCTCTCCCGTCCTCTATTCGTCAACTTCAAAGTCTACAAGGAAAGGCTAATTTTCTTCGGAGATTTATCGTAAATTATGCTGAAGTTACCAAGGGATTTATGAGATTGTTGAAGAAGGGAGTTCCATTTCTTTGGGATGACTTCACTCAACGCTCATTCGATGCTTTGAAAAAAGCATTGACCTCTGCTCCTTTATTGAGTCCACCTGATCATAGCAGGGATTTCCTTTTGTATCTTGCAGCAGCAGAATCTACTATTGGTATGGTTCTGGTTCAGGAGGATGATGCTGTTACAGAGCATGTTATATACTATCTTAGTCGAGGATTGGTAGGTCCTGAGCTCCGGTATACTCCGATAGAAAAGTTAGCTTTAGCAGCAGTTCATGTTGTGCAGCGACTCCGACATTACATTCTTCTACGAAAAAATTATGTTTTGGCAGCAGCCAATCCATTTCAGTTTGTTCTCAGTAGGCGAGTTATTGGGGGAAAATACAATAGATGGATTGTGATTTTGCAGGAATTTTATCTTGAGTTTATGTCTGCCAAGTCCAAGAAATCATTGGTTTTCGCAGAATTGATCTCCGAGTTGCCCTGTGGGGAAGAGATAGTCTATGATGAATCCTTCCCGGATGAACATTTGTTTCTTATATCTCCACAGGATCCTTCGTATGGAGATATAATTGTGTATCTTCAGACTGTGAATTTTCCCTCTACTTTTTCGAAAGATGAGCGCTGTAAGTTGCGTCACTTGGCTAAGAATTACTTGATCATTGGTGATGCTTTATACCATCGAGGGGTTGATTTAATCCTGAGACGTTGCTTAACTCTCGAAGAAGCTGAGGCTGTGCTGAATGATTGCCATAGTGGAGCTTGTGGTGGTCATTTATCTGGGCTTGCTACAGCCCAAAAGATCTTGCGTGCTGGGTACTTTTGGCCTTCGATTTTCAAGGATTGTATGGAGTCAGTCAAAAAGTGTCATCCGTGTCAAGTTTATACTCGAAAAATGCGTGCTCATCCAGCTCCGCTTTTTCCAGTCATTACTGTCGGTCCCTTTACAAAGTGGGGTATTGATTATACTACTTGTAACCCGCCTTCGGCCAAAGGTCACAAGTACATTATTGTAGCAGTAGACTACTTTACGAAGTGGGTCGAGGCTATGCCTACTTTCGGGAATGATGGTGAGACTGCAGCTCTTTTTCTTTTCAACCAGGTTATTGCTCGTTTTGGTATTCCTAGAGAGATTGTCACTGATCATGGCAGTCATTTTCAGAATAGCATGATGGCTGAGTTGGCTCTAAAATTAGGTTTCCGACAGGAGCATTCATCTCCGTATTATCCTCAAGCCAATGGGCAAGTGGAAGTCGTGAATAAATCCTTGAAGAAAATTATTCAAAGGACAATTGATAAAGCTCGATCCAACTGGAATATCATGCTATATCTTGCACTTTGGGCATACAAGACCTTAGTGAAAACTGCAACTAGCTTTACTCCGTTTCAGCTAGTTCACGGGTTGGAATCCGTATTTCCCATTGAATGTGAGATTCCTTCTCTTAAGTTACCTGTTGAAATTCTCCCTGACACTTCCAGTCTTGACGAACGTCTCCTTCATCTGGAACATCTCGATGAACAGCGTCGGGATGCTGCCATGATGAATGAAGCACATAAAAACCGAGTTAAAGTTCAGTACGATAAGGCATTCAAGCCTAGGGTTTTTTCGGAAGGTGACCTTGTTTTGGTCTATGCCCAAGAAAAATATTCCCTGGGGGCAGGAAAGTTTAAGTCTATGTGGTATGGCCCCTTTATCGTTAAAAAAGTCCTTAAAAAAGGAGCATATACCTTGGTTGATTTTGAAGGAAACGAGTTGCCGGAGCCCAGAAATGGGCTCTATTTGAAAAAGTATTATGCCTAGGCTTCGGCCTGACATTTTGCTTTTGTATATAGTAGTTTTGCTTTGTACATATCTGGTTGTTTTTCGATCTTTGATGGGATGGTGATGTTTTTTGATCTGCTTTGGCAGGTTGTGTCGGATGTCATGAGTAATTTTGGTTTCGCCGATGGTGCTAGTAGACACACCCGAAACTTAGCTTCCATGGCTTGGGTGCTTCATTATCCATCCGGTTAGCTGTTAGTATCAAGAGGGGTCTGCATTGGTCCTGCTTTCAATAATATAGCAGAATACACTGCAGTTATTTATCTACTCTCGGACGCAATATCTTTGGGTGTTGATTCGATGGTAGTTTTCTTGGACTCCCAGCTGGTGGTGTCTTAGTTGAACAATACTTATCGGGTTCGAGGTCCATTTTTACTCCAGTTGTTCTTGAGGGTACGCTTGTTACAAAGATCATTTCAATTCTTAACTTTCATTCATATTCCTCGAGCTGAAAATTGGATGGCAGACTCATTAGCTAATCAAGCAATTGATTGGCATATTAATCATTCCATACAATAAAATTTAATCATCAAAAACATCATACAATTTTATACATTTGCCACATCACATCAAACATCGTTGTATATATATCATCAGAGTGTTCAAAAAACTATACAAAATTTGGATCCATAAGTCATACAAAAAATTGGGCTTAGGCGCGATCATGTTCAGTCTCAAAAAATATACAGTCATCTAATACATCATATCTATCTACTCTTGAGGTCCCTACCCAGAAGTTGTGTTCCTATAGAACATGATCGTGGTGGCAACTCGGCGGAATAATTGTACCCAGTCATGGGGTACTCCTACCACCCGTCTCTGGATGGCTTCAAGCAGATCTTCCACTGTAGCCATAGGTACTTGGCGGATTAATCCCTCCAAGTTCCTTTGTATAGCCTGGAGGGTCCTGTCTGGATCTACTGTATCCGCCTCGCCTCTTCGACGCTTATGTCGTGGGTAACCCTCAGGTTGAACTGGTCCAATATCTATGTCATGATCATTATAAAATTGTAAGTCATTTTGAATCCAATCAAAAACATGTTTGTTTTCCACATTTTTTCATATATATTGAATTTTTTTTTAAAAATTATATAAGTCAAAAAATTGCAAACTTACCGACTGTGCCCCATGCCGCGCTTGGTGGAAGGACAAGGTCTAGATCGCCACGAAAATCAATCCCGGCATAGGGATAGTCTTCCACAACAATAATTTTTTCTCCCCACCAAAGGAAGAACTCATCATCCCAAGTGGTTCGGGGAACTTCACTTCCCCCCAATCTCTTCATCAAGTCATCCCATCGGGCAATTCTTGGGTCTCTCGGGCTACTGATAGAAGAGAGCACTTTGGGTCTCAGCCCAGGAATCTTCTCGAAGAAGAATGTCATCAAGATTGTACCATATCCAAAATGTTTTGTCTTTACTTTTCGGATAGAAGTCAATTGTTGCTTCATGTTCATCAGTAGAGTTGTGCACCAATCATATAAATGAGTTAAGCATTCCACTGCTATACTCATTTGAGTCTTGGATGCCTGGTGTAGGGAAGTAGATCCTGCCACCCTGCCAATGGTAAAAAGGAGAATTTTCATGTGCAAGTCTCTTAAATCTTTGATAGAAATTTGAGTTCCAACTTTCTTGGAACCCTCTACGCAGTAGATGTGGACATAATCTTCCACGGTTAGCCATCCCAAAGGCTTACCATGCAAGTATACTGGCTCCCCCCTCCGGGAGAGTCCAGTAATAAAATAGATATCTTCCACCTCGATGCGTATGGGCATTTGATCTATTATGAAGCAGTCTTCTTCTGGTTCCCAATAGTTCACAAGCATTTCGAGCAACCGGACATTACTCTTCATATTTGGCATTTTGAAAAACTTGAGCAATTCACAATTTCGGAGAATATTTAGTGATGCTTGGTCCTGCATGACTTCATTGTCAATGGCACTGTGTTCATGCTCTCTCCAAGATATAGTCATCCTGCAAAAATTCAATAATTCGTTCATTAGCTACGCATTTTTGCATTTTGGGTTGCGCATACGCGACTTTTTTTGTGCACAGTCGCGTATATATGCGACTTGGTCATTATAAACCCACGTGTGCGCTAACCCGTGATTTTAAACAAATGGTTCCACGGTGAAAATTCCTAATTTTTAACTTATGAATGGACAAAATGAGTAACAAGGATGAATTAAGAGCTTACCTAACAAATTTGGTGAAGTTTGACGGTCGATTGCTCTTATTTTGACGAAAGAGGCTTTTTCTCCAGAGCACTTTTTCCCAAATCAGCAATGTAACAATGAACCAAATATGAGGTAACTTGTGTATTTATGCCCAAAATTGAAAATTTTTTGCAAAAATTTGTTATGCTTATTTTTTCAATCTATCTTAAGCTGCATAACCC
Organism: Pinus albicaulis; assembly: GCA_034641835.2. Taxonomy (NCBI): domain Eukaryota; kingdom Viridiplantae; phylum Streptophyta; class Pinopsida; order Pinales; family Pinaceae; genus Pinus; species Pinus albicaulis. The sequence goes on from CM076575.1 coordinate 1,971,623,323, forward strand.
GGATGCTTGGAAGTTCCCAGATTGGTATATTTTCAGGTACATTTTGATGAACTTGAGATTTTTTCCGGTTTTTGATCCATGACTGCTGACCCGTCATGGTAGGTATATGATCTTCACTGGCATATAGGTTAGGGAATCCACTTTCTCTTGCATTTTTCATACTAGCCTCCATTCTGATCACTTGCCATAGGGTCGATCGCATCAGGTCATGAGTATTACACCCATTTCACTCGCCGATTATTTAATCATGATTTGGTGGTAGAGCCTTCCTTTACATGGGCTTCCTAGTTAGTTCCTCACTATCACTTGTTGCCCATGCTGCGTTTTATGTAGGCTCGGGAGTCCTCTTTAGTCCCGCCTTGACTTATGTGTTGAAGCTTCATTCTTCTTCTTCTCCACTATCATTTTTCTGGCTATTACCCTAGAGGCTCCCTGGTGTTGTTGAGTTGTATTACTGCATTGCATATTGGCTACTTGTTCATCTTGGCCTTTAGCCGGCTTCATTTGGACTCAACGTTCAAGCCAACTTTTGACCTTGACTGTCTGTACAAGTTAACCATTGCATGCATTTAGCTATCACGACTTGACACCCTTTTACCCATGGATGGAACATTCCTCTGAGTATCACTTTCCAGTTTCCCCCACCTAACATTGAGCATAGGATCGTTCCAAATCCAGGAACTAGTGCATATGTTTCTTGATACTCGTTCTATCCATTGTACCATAGCATTCATTTATTCTTTTTCAGGCTTATTATATGAAAAAGACAAAAAAATCAAATATAACAAAAAGAGAGGGAACGGGATGTAACTGCGTAATTTGATGGCAGTACAGTGTCAGTTTGTCGCCCTTGAACAAGGAATATACACTTATATATTTTTCCTTCATTTGGGATGGTTTTAGTTTTGACCTAGGTTCAGCCTACCTTGTTTCACTTGTCAGTCCTCCCCCGGTTGGTTATCTCTTCCAATCATATGGAGATTTTTTTTTGCCTCCTGCATAGCAGACTTATACAATGTCAATTTTTACTGCCATGGTCATCACGAGTCATGCTTTTCTTCAAGGGAAGTCTAACCAGAGTCGGAAATTCTGCGGTGTCTCTTGAATCATTATTTAGTCGGCCTTCCCGGTCTTGTCAGTATCTTGTTCTATCACATAAGATGTTTTGGTCTTCTACTCGTGCTAGTTTGAGAAGGTCTCCATTTACTTCTCGCTGGCAGGTTTGTCTCTTATCGACTACGACACATTGCTCTGAGAGAAAACCTAGAGCCGCACCCTGGCCCTATTTACATCATTGATAGGTGACCTTGTGCTCAGCATTTGATCATCATTATGGGTCTTTGACTGAGTGGTTTCCCCTGTGTTCGACGTCAGCATACATTATCACACTTGGGATTCGTGCAATACCTTGATTTCCATTTGACCCTATTGGTGGATATCTCGCCTCTGTGTCAGCTTTCATTATTGGTTGGGTCAGAGGGTTTCTTCCGTGCGCTAGCTTCATCTTGTGCATGTTGGAAACGTACTTCGGTTTGGTTCCGTCACTCTACTTCGTCCGATTCCTTCCAAATCTTGGCCTGCAGGTTACACTCGGGCTGGACTGATGTGGGATGCCTTAATGCCTTCCTTCCAGCAGATATTTTCCCATCGACTACGACTCATTGCTCTGGGAATAAGGTCTAGAGTCTTTTTGTCAGTACCTTAGGGTTTGCAGTCATCAGTGGAAGACTCTTCGCTATCGACAGTGGGGGTTCATAATTTCCTCTTGATTGGTAGATTCTTTCAAGTGTTCGACTTCAACTCATTTATTCGCACTTGTTAGATTGTACTAGGGCACCTTGACACTCATTTTCATTATTGGTGGGTTGTCTCACGTTGGTTAACGGTATACATTATTGACCGGTAATCCAACGATTTCTCACATGGTCGACTTCAGCTCATTTATTCCCATTGTGTAGAATTGTGCCACAGTGATCGGTGAAGACCTCGGGTTGCATCAATATTTCTCGGTTCACTTTTGACAGTCCATTCAGTTTCTGCCAGTGATGTCGTTCACCCTTATATGTTGCAGTGTCAGTACAGCAACATCCTACATGTTGGCTCCTGAGTTGCGTGATTGTACCATTTATTCCACCTTTTATGATTTGGTACTTGGAGATTCAGTTACTTATATGATCAGACATCCAGTTTCAGCATCATTGATCAGCTTTCTATATGTGATACTTAGACATTGATTCTGACTTGTACTTCCGGGCCATGCTCAGATGATTCATTGTGTACTTTTTAGTTCAGCTATACTTGTATACATTTTGGATCCATTCTGTACTTTCTATATGATGTATTTTTTACTGAGCATGGGTATGCCTGCCTCAACATGAGTTGACTCTCTGTTTTCTTTCATTGGTTTTTGGCAGGCTGAAATCTGGTGAAGTCCTCTCTTGTCCTTGCGAAGTTCTTTCTATGTGCATAATACATTTCGGCCATCATGTACCCCTTCTGACCTCATATATTAGGGGGCATCTATTATAGCATCATTTTTCACCCTCATGTGATTCATTATTGTCTCTATGGCCTTGGGCACCCATTCCCACAGACTTGAACAAAATTCATAAAAAACAGTGTTAAAAATCCCATACGCAGGTATGCCCAGACTTTTCCGCATGTATACGTGAGTCCATACACACTTGTCCATGTATGCCATTAAAATCATTAAAAAATATATAAAAATTCCCTATTTTCGGGCTGGGTTGATGGTTACTCTAGTAGTTCAACCACCCTAGCACGTGGCCAACTGTTTCCAACTGATTTAAACTACTTTGAGGGAGTATAAAAGCCCCTCATGTGCATGGCCTAAGGGAGAGAGAAATTTTATAGATATTATACTCTGTTGGAATCCCAATTCAAGTCTTAATTCCCGTGCCTCCTACACTTTCCCATATTTTTATAGGAAACCCTTGTTTCCTGGAGATGTTCATTCATTTATATGCCATCTCGAGTGCACAAGTCTTGAAAGTATCTTAGCGAGGCAAGGGCGGGATGGATCCGGACGACGGTCTGTTCGAAGATCGTGGAAGGATTCAGGTGATCTCTGCATTTTTTATTTCTGTACATGTTGTTCACAATAATGAAGAACCATCTTGTTCCTGAACTTATGTGTTAATATCTATTTGCATATGTGAAAAGATTGATTATTAAGCATTTATTATGGTTTATATAATGTTTCACATGGATTACACTAACATTTAGAAGCAATATATACTATACAACTAGGTTTCCGTGCATGTTCTTTCTTGTTCTCCAGGTTGAAGAGGAGGAAGGGTTGCTGGGGGTTTGGACCCCACGGGATCTACATTGAACGTAGGACTATGGGTGATTTCTACTATCGTTGTTATCTAGTTTTTAGCATTTAAGTGTGGTTGTGTGTGAGTCCTTCTGAATAGCATGCCCTGATCTATGGAGGTTTTGACCCAACAAACCTCTAGGGTGTTTATTCCCGAAACACATATGAACTCAGATTTGATTGACATTCGTATCGATGAAATCAGGGAAATGAGCACTACAATCTAGTACTAGTTTCACTTCCAGCTGTTGAATTTTATTTTTGAGCTATTTTCAAGGCCACCTGTATTTCTAAATCCTCCTTGATCATTCCTCCTCACTAAGGAGCTTTCAGTCCTCCAAAAGAATGACCACATATTGCACACTGCTTGTTTCCTTGTCAATCCACACTTTCAACATCTGCATTTCATGCAAATCTAGTACATTCTTTGCAATCACATACAAAACCACACATGCCTGAAACAACCCCATACTTGCCAAGAGTTTATAACACCCACTCTTTGGTCAAGTTTACATCATAATAGAAATCAATACCCTGGTTATAAATTAAAGGCAAAAACATCGTCCTTTATTTCATAAGTGAAGGAAAACCCATCATCACTTATACATTTATATCACAATTCATGATTTAGAAAAAGTGGCCATGACAAGCAACTAGACCTAGTAAAACCATCTCTTACTCAACAAATTGAATGTGCCATTACCCTGTGGAATATTTTCTTGTTGAATATATTTTTTTGATTGATTTGGGATGACCCATGTTTAGACTTACTACGCACCACAAAACCTCTGATCACTGGCCCTTTCGGCAACAACCTGCAAGCATATCACAGTCTCACCCGAAGTGACTATGGGTAGATGCAGAAATAGGTTTTTGCGGCCTTGAGGGACTAGGAGATGTGGTATTTTCTTATATCGCATGCTTACAACTCATAAATTACTTCATCACATTTAATTCATCATAGAAACATGTCACATAAATCCATAAACCATTATTGTTCTCATATAACATGCAACTTGAATAACTACTTCACAACAACAAATATTAAGAATATACTGAAAACACATAAGAACACCAGAATATCATCCACAAAATTGATTCTTTATTATGATGAATCCTTGAATACAACTAGTCTCGATCTGTGCACTAAGTTGTAGGTTGTCTACGTACTAAGCTGCAGACTCTTCCGAGGTCTTTGCACACTCATCTGAAGAGCCTTTTGTTCCCTACAAAATAAAGATTACTAAGACTTTCCCATAACAATTTATCATGTAATTATTTCTAAAAATATCATTTCAACCCTTTATATATACAATTACATCATCAAAGTACCATGGTACAAATACCATGGACTTCCTAAAACAATCAACTATAACCCAAAACCCTTTATAAATTATGCGCTTTACAAAAATGAGGGGCTTCGACCCGCCCCAAAGCCCCTATGACACCACGTAGTATATTTAAAATTATTCACTTTGTAGTCCAGTTCATGCTCTGCTGCGAGGTACACTTTGCGCTCCACTCCACAAAATGTGGAGTCTCACCCAAAATCTAGGGCAAGTTGGGTTATGCCCAACAGGCCCCCAACACTCACATGTGACTCATCCCGAGTCACTCAACTTGTAATATTAGTAAATTAGCCATGAGCTAGCTGGAATATTAAATTTTGTTTTTCTACTTTGTTTGATGAATAAGAGGACAATGGAGGTCCATAATTCTCCTTAATAATAAATAAATCAATGCCAAATTTGAAAGAGATAAATCTTGGCAGCTTAATTAAGCACCCTTTGGTGTGAAAAGGGGTTGGATCACTTTGAATGGGTCAAACTTGACCAAATCAACAACTTTGCCATGGGGGAGTGGTCATCAATGAAAGACAACGCAGTTTTAGATGGAGATTCTTTGTTTGAAAGTAGTGTTACTATTGGATGGGGCTTAGGGTCCGCAAGCTCATATCTTTTTTAAGGAAGAGGATGGCAGCCATATTGATTATGTTTTGGGTAAATGATATTTCTGAATATAGTCTATTTAGACATATATCTTTCTCTTTCCGTTTAGCTAAGATAGAGTGATGTTTGACACAGGGTGTTCCTGATCGGGAATCCCACCTCTTCCATTGAGCAGCTCTTGAAGGAGTCTTGCACTACATTGTCCGTTATCTGGCTTAAGGCCAAGCTTCTTCTTTCAACTACAACGCAGATCATGTTGAGGGTTTGTTTGTTTTTGCAAGCTGCAGCAAGTGGGGACTATATCTCTAGATCTAGGCCATTTCATTGCTCATTTTTAGTGGAGGAGGTTTCTACTCCATTGGGAGGACAGTATTGGAGGTAATTGAGCTCATTTTCATATCTAGGAATCGGGCCAACCATATTTTGATCCCTACATCTAAATTCAATTACAGATCTACGTTATTTCTGTAGGAGGAGTTGTAGGGTGGTTTAGCACACCATTTAGAGAGATGATTTTCTAGTGATGGGGATCTGCCCTTCACTTTGAGGATCTATTGGAGGAGGCTATTTTATTGATCATATTAGATCAGCCACACTTTCCAAATCTGAGATTTTCAGTATATTTGCAGTCTTAGATCTTAGATCTACAACTTGTACTTGGCATTTTACTGAAAACCCTTGAGGGGTTCTGTAGAGGAGCTTGTATAGTGCATGGATCTGATATAGATCTAACTTTTGGACCACATATCAGCTCTAGATATGATGTATAATCAACTATTGTTGCAGAGCCAATAAAATAATGTTGTAAGGGTTTTTTAGCTTTTATATATTGTCGCAACACCTCTTATTGAGACTTTCTATTCATTGGAGGCTTGTATTTCATGTTATGTATCTTATGGGCCATCTCTTACACATATTTTTTTGCTGTAATAACATATGAAAGGTATCCATATTGACCTCTTGCTCTATTAATGATGATCTGCAATTTTGTTCCAACATTTTGCATTATATTCCTGCTTTTCCCATTTGGGAATATTATAGTGGTATCGGAGCATCATCTTGGCATAACATGTGCATTCTAAAAGCAAATATGTCATATGAAGAAGGAGATCCTCTTACTGATAGAGAGAAGAGGTATCAAATAAGAAGCCTCAAAATATTTTATTATACAAATGAAAAAGAAGACAAGGGTAAAACCCCTTTATCTGGAGGTGAAGTTGAAGAGAAGAAGTTCCCTAAGACCCTTCTTAGAGCCATGCAAGACATTGCTAGAGAGATCAAAGAAATGAGGATGGAGAGATGTATAAATTCTCCAAAAGAGCTTGTACATGAAGATGTTAGGTCCCTGTAATTTGTAACATCAAACCAACTTTGGAGTCCTAGGACCTAGCCTTCCTGGACTCAGGGAGGGCTCTCTTTATATTTGTATAAAATATATAACTTGATTGATTTTGGATTGTTGGCAATATGATGCAGAGTGTTGTCCTTGATGGCAACCCACTTGATGAAGATAATGGCAACCTACTTGATGAAGTTGTTCTTGATGGAAACTGACTTGATGAGTTGCAACCTATGTGTCAAATATGTACAGATGATGTACCTACAGATCAGCTAAGGATTACAGAAGAAAGGAACTTCAGAAAGGGCTAGAAAAATGATGAAAAGTGTGTAACACAAAGCATACGTGAGTTTTTTTAGGCGAAGTAGTGTATGTACGCGGAAAAGTACGTGATAAGTCGCGTATGCCTAATTGCGCTCTAAATGTGCAAAACCAGGGGTTACTACCATGGTATTAACCCATTGTATTGAGCGCTGGATTGTTTATTTGATCCCGTCCAGGAATACCATCGGAAGTGATGTGGTTTTGGCTCATGGTATTGAAAAAGGCTAAATCTATATAAGGAGAAGAAAATCATTGTGCAAGAGGGTGCATGAGTCTGGGTTTGAATGAATACTTCAATCTGAAGTATGTCTAAATGAAAAGGGTAACATTTTGATGATAGATTTGAATCTGTGATGCACCTATGAAGAAAGTGATGAAGAAGGGAATCTAGATCTGAAATGTATATGTATTTTCTAGATCTGTTTATGGAATGATTAGATCTGTGGTCTAGCAAATATGTGCTGAAGCAAAGAATGAAGATCTATGCTGTTTATCTGTTCTGGAGAGTTGCATTTCCCTAAAATGTCTGAAGAGCTATACGCAGGTTCGTTGAGGAGAAAGCACGTATATACGCGGCTTGTATTCAGCAAAAATGCGTATGGGAATTGAAATCAACTTTGAAATGTGTGCAGATGTATATGCAGGTTGGTATTTGTGAAAGTGCGTATATACGTAGGTTCAGTGAAGAAAAAGCACGTATGAAATCTATGGTTTTCTGAAGTATGTGGAAAGAAATGTCTGATCTATTCTGTTGTTTTACTGCTATCTTTCAATGATGATCTGGGTTGTTCGAATATTGATTATCCTGCTATAGAGAAATTTGTTGGTTTGATGAATGTTCCTTGAGCTTAATTGTGTGGGTTGGATCCAGTTTGAAAATTGATGAAACGTGGTCTATGCTGGTGCTGAGGGTTGTAGCCTTCAGTCAGGGGGTTGTAGCTCCTTTCCAGGTGAGGCTGGTAAACGAGAGCAGGGGGTCATAGCTCCCTTCCAGGTGAGGCTGGTAAACGAGAGCAGGGGGTTGTTGCTCCCTTCCAGGAGAGGCTGGTAAACGAGAGAAGGTTGTAGCCTTCTGCAGGTGGGTGCCTGCATGCTAGTATGAGTCTGCGCCAGTACATGGTTGTAAGATGTTTTCTCTATAATAAAATACTGAAGGCTTAGACAACGACAGCGGTGGTTTTCTCCCGACTTGGGTTTCCACCTAAAATCCTGGTGTTCTTGTGTGATGCTTATGTGTGATGGTTTATTCTATTATTACTGCACATGGTTACTGTTATCTAAAGAATGAATATTGCATAGATCTTAGTAAAGAATTAATGGCATAATAAGATCTCTGTATATACGCGAGTTTTATGAAGGATATCCTCGTGTATACGCGAGTTTTCTTTAGGAAAGTAGCGTATGGGTTTTAGTGAATGAAAAGTAAAATTTTTGAGTAAGTCCTAAATACTGATTCACCCCCCCGCCCCCCCTCTCAGTATTTTTCCCAAAAATTGGTATCAGAGTAGGTCCTTCTACAGAAGCTTGATCACTTGAAGGAGAACCGTCACAATGGGAAGGAAGAAAAAGAAGAAGGCTACTAATAAGGAGATATCTCAGAAAACATGTGCAGTAGAAAATGAAGAAGATAAAACAGGTAGTAATTGTTGTTCTTGTGATTCACTTTCTTGTGCATGCAATGGTGAAGATAGTAAAAGTAATGTTTAGGATCTAGAGGAAGCTATCAAGAAAATTGAAGATCAACAAAGATCAATTAATAAAAGTGAATCTATGTACAAAGGGATGAAATAATAGATAGAAATACTGAATGGATAGATAGACAAGTATCAAAGATTGCATGCTTATGCATCCAATCGAATTAAAATACTAGAAGAAGAAATCAACGATCTAAATGCAGATCTCGAAAAATCAAACAAGAAGAATGCAAGACTTGAAGCTGAAATCATCTCTCTCAAAGAAGATTCGGAAATATCAAATAAGAAGAATGAAGAACTTGAAGCAGAAATCATCTCTCTGAAAGCAGATCTTGAATCATCGAATAAGAAGAATGAAGAACTCTTACAAACTTTTGAAGAACAAGAAAATGGGTTGAAAGAAGAGATTCTAAATCTAAATGATCACGTAGAAGAAGGAAAAAGGGTTGAAGAAAGCATGAAGAAGCAATGCCAAGGCTTGGCGGTTGAGGTAAACATTCTCAAAGGTAAATTAGAAGAAAAGGATAAACTCTTGAGGTTTTGACATAGTACTAAGATTCTGGACAATATTCTTAGTAATCAAAGGTCTCCTTCTATCAAACTTGGTCTGGGTTTTCATGAAACGGTTAAAGGAGAATCTAGTTCACAAGGAAGTGCTAAAGATTCAAAGGATGTCAAAGCAAAACCTGAAGTGTTGAAAGAAACAAAAGATCAACCATGATCATTGATCATGAATTCTCTCAAAGAATCATTCAATAATGTTGAATGCTTTAAATGTCTTAATTATGGGCATGTTATGACAAATTTAGAAGGAGATCATTTAGTCACAATCATGATTCTATTTGATTAATTACTCTGGTGCTTCAAGGGTTATTGTTTTTCATGCAACATTATGGTCATAAAGCGGTGATTTTCATCAGGGAAAGAATAGAAAAACACATTATGATCCATATTCTTACTTTTCTGGTCACATAAGATGTTATGCCTGTAACAAGTATGGACATGTAGAAAAAGAATGTAGGATGAATAGATCAGAGAAGGTGGACAATTTCCAACACACAATTAGAAAGTTCAAGCAAAGTTGGAAAAAGAAGGAGGACCGGTCAGAAACGTAGGGAATATTGACCCTACTACAATCATCCACTTCTAAAGCTTATTTCTCAGAATGACTGCATGAATGATGCGAGATACATTCTGGTGATTAGTAATGTGTCATCACAGGGGGAGCAATGTATGATGATTCTCATGGTTGATTTGGTAATTCTGGTTATGTTTATTTCTGACAGAGCATCTGACGTGAAGAAGACAGGTACAGGTGGTACAAATTCAGGGGGAGAAGAAGGAGTGTGAAATTTTCAGTATTTCACTTTCCATACACGGGTTTAATGAAGTAAAGTCGCGTATACACGCGAGTTCCAGTGGACACAGATGCGTATGCATTTATGATAAGAAAATTAGTATGACAGCTCAAGAACAGGAGCACAGGTTCAGGGGGAGCATCAGTCTGACTTAATGATTGCATTATTGACAGTATATATGCTTATGTCTCAGTTCTAAATGATGATGACATGATACATGATTTGTTATGATGAGTTTATGGATGAGCCCTGTTTTCTTTTTGCTGAAGAGTATTCCCTACTTTCACACATGAATGAGATGGAAGTCTTATGATTTAGAGATACAGACATATCATGCAAAGATTGTTGCTGATGACTTGCTGTTGAAAGTATTGAGGTTACACAAGCTAAGGATGTGCCTTGGTCATATGGAAAGGATGCGTGGATGCACAGTTTCAGGGGGAGCATTAGCCTTGCTGAGTATAATGCATTGTTGGCATTATGATGGTTCTGAAATATGATATCTCTCTTGAGGTCTTTCTGGTATTAGTCATAAAATTTCATATTTGTAATGTGATGAAAAGGTCATGTTGAGACCTATGATGTAAAAATGGTAATATTCAGTCATGTAAGGACTTTTTCAAATTTGTAAACCCACTTTGTTGGGTAATTAAGTCAAAATGTGTAAACCCTCTTGGTTGGGTATTTGAGTCTCACAGGTAAATCCACTTGGTTGGATCTTTGATGTAAGTATGAGTCCTTGGTGATAGGAAGGTCATACAGTCATGTACTTCATTGAAAAATATGTTTGAACATTCAGCATGAACTCAGGGGGAGCATGGTAACTTCAGTGCACATCAGATCTACAACGCTCCTCTTTCTACATGAGGAGAAAAACCTTGTGTTGGTTTTCGATCCGCCCTTTTCCCTTGATGTCAAAGGGGGAGAGTGACATGGTGTTTGAATAGGGAGAGAATATCATTATGCTTAATGTATCCATCTGTTGTGATCAAACACCATCGTGGTTGCCATCAAGTCCAAAGGGGGATATTGTTGGCAATATGATGCAGAGTGTTGTCCTTGATGGCAACCCACTTGATGAAGATAATGGAAACCTACTTGATGAAGTTGTTCTTGATGGAAAATGACTTGATGAGTTGCAACCTATGTGTCAAATATGTACAGATGATTTACCTACAGATCAGCTAAGGAGTACAGAAGAAAGGAACTTTAGAAAGGGCCAGAACAATGATGAAAAGTGTGTAACACAAAGCATATGTGAGTTTGTTTAGGTGAAGTAGCGTATGTACGCAGAAAAGTACGTGATAAGTCGTGTATGCCTAATTGCGCTCTAAATGTGTAAAACCAGGGGTTACTACCATGGTATTAACCCATTGTATTGAGCGCTGGATTTTTTATTTGATCCCGTCCAGGAATACCATCGGAAGTGATGTGGTTTTGGCTCATGGTATTGAAAAAGGCTAAATCTATATAAGGAGAAGAAATCATTGTGCAAGAGGGTGCATGAGTCTGGGTTTGAATGAATACTTCACTCTGAAGTATGTTTGAATGAAAAGGGTAACATTTTGATGATAGATCTGAATCTGTGATGCACCTATGAAGAAAATGATGAATAAGGGAATCTAGATCTGAAATGTATATGTATTTTCTAGATCTATTTATGGAATGATTAGATCTGTGGTCTAGCAAATCTGTACTGAAGAAAAGAATGAAGATCTGTGTTGTTTATCTGTTCTAGAGAGTTGCAATTCCCTAAAATGTCTGAAGAGCTATACGCAGGTTCGTTGAGGAGAAAGCGCGTATATACGTGGCTTGTATTTAGCAAAAACGCGTATGGGAATTGAAATCAGCTTTGAAATGTGTGCAGATGTATACGCAGGTTGGTATTTGTGAAAGCGCGTATATACACAGGTTCAGGGAAGAAAAAGCGCGTATGAAATCTAGGGTTTGATGAAGTATGTGGAAATAAATGTCTGATCTGTTATGTTGTTTTACTGCTATCTATCAATGATGATCTGGGTTGTTCGAATATTGATTATCCTGCTATAGAGCAAGTTGTTGGTTTGATGAATGTTCCTTGAGCTTAATTGTGTGGGTTGGATCCAGTTTGAAAATTGATGAAACGTGGTCCATGGTGGTGCTGAGGGTTGTAGCCTTCAGTTAGGGGGTTGTAGCTCCTTTCCAGGTGAGGCTGGTAAACGAGAGCAGGGGGTCATAGCTCCCTTCTAGGTGAGGCTGGTAAACGAGAGCAAGGGGTTGTTGCTCCCTTCCAGGAGAGGCTGGTAAACGAGAGAAGGTTGTAGCCTTCTGCAAGTGGGTACCTGCGTGCTGGTATGAGTCTGCGCCAGTACATGGTTGTAAGATGTTTTCTCTATAATAAAATATTGAAGGCTGAGACAACGGCAGCGGTGGTTTTCTCCCGACTTGGGTTTCCACCTAAAATCCTGGCGTTCTTTTGTGATGCTTATGTGTGATGGTTTATTCTGTTATTACTGCACATGCTTACTGTTATCTAAAGAATTAATGTTGCATAGATCTTAGTAAATAATTAATGGCATAATAAGATCTCTGTATATACGTGAGTTTTATGAAGGATATCCGCATGTATACGCTAGTTGGCTTCAGCAAAGTAGCGTATGGGTTTTAGTGAATGAAAAGTAAAATATTTGAGTATGCCCTAAATACTGATTCACCCCCCCCCCCCTCTCAGTATTTTTCCCAAAAATTGGTATCAGAGTAGGTCCCTCTGCAGAAGCTTGATTTATTGAAGGAGATCCGTCACAATGGGAAGGAAGCAAAAGAAGAAGGCTACTGAAAAGGAGATATCTCAGAAAACATGTGAAGCAGAAAATGAAAAAGATAAAGCAGGTATTGATAATTGTGCTTGTGATTCACTTTCTTGTGCATGCAATGGTGAAGATAGTAAAAGTAATGTTTGGGATCTAGAGGAAGCTATCAAGGAAATTGAAGATCAACAAAGATCAATTAATAAAAGCGAAGCTATGTAAAAAGGGATGAAAGAACAGATAGAAATATTGAATGGACAGATAGATAAGTCTCAAAGGTTGCATGCTTATGCATCCAATCGAATTAAAAGACTAGAAGTAGAAATCAACGATCTAAATGCAGATCTCGAAAAATCAAACAAGAAGAATGCAAGACTTGAAGCTGAAATCATCTCCCTCAAAGAAGATCCGGAAATATCAAATAAGAAAAATGAAGAGCTTGAAGCAGAAATCATCTCTCTGAAAGCAGATCTCGAATCATCGAATAAGAAGAATGAAGAACTCTTACAAACTTTTGAAGAACAAGAAAATGGGTTGAAAGAAGAGATCCTAAATCTGAATGATCAAGTAGAAGAAGGAAAAAGGGTTGAAGAAAGTATGAAGAAGAAATGCCAGAGCTTGGAGGTTGAGGTAAACATTCTCAAAGGTAAATTAGAAGAAAAAGATAAACTTTTGAGGTTTCAAGATAGTACTAAGATTCTAGACAATATTCTTAGTATTCAAAGGTCTCCTTCTGTTAAACTTGGTCTGGGTTTTCATGAAACGGTCAAAGGAGAATCTAGTTCGCAAGGAAGTGCTAAAGATTCAAAGGATGTCAAAGAAAAAGTGTTGAAAGAAACAAAAGGTCAACCAACAATCATGAATTCTCAAAGGAAATCATTCAATAATGTTGAATGCTTTAAATGTCATAATTATGAGCATGTTGCAGCAAATTGCAGAAGCAGATCATTTCAGTTACAATCAAACAGATTCTATTCAGAAAGGTACTCTGGTTGCTTCAAGGGATATTGTTTTTCATGCAACAAGTATGGTCATAAAGCAGCTAATTGTAATAGAAGGAAGAATAGAAAAACACATTATGATCCATATGCTTACTTTTTTGGTCACATAAGATGTTATGCCTGTAACAAGTATGGACATGTAGAAAAAGAATGCAGGATGAATAGATCAGAGAAAGTGGACAATTTCCAGCGCACAATTAGAAAGTTCAAGCAAAGTTGGAAAAAGAAGGAGGACCGGTCAAAAACGTAGGGAATATTGACCCTACTGCAGTCATCCACTTCTAAAGCTTATTTCTCATAATGACTGCATGAATGATGTGAGATACATTCTGGTGATTAGTAATGTATCATCACAGGGGGAGCAATGTATGATGATTCTCATGGTTGATTTGGTAATTCTGGTTATGTTTATTTCTGACAGAGCATCTGACGTGAAGAAGACAGGTACATGTGGTACAAATTCAGGGGGAGAAGAAGGAGTGTGAAATTTTCAGTATTTCACTTTCCATATGCGAGTTTAATGAAGTAAAGTCACGTATACATGTGAGTTCCAGTGGACACAGATGCGTATGCATTTATGATAAGAAAATTAGTATGACAGCTCAAGAATAGGAGCACAGGTTCAGGGGGAGCATCAATCTGACTTAATGATTGCATTATTGACAATATATCTGCTTATGTCTCAGTTCTAAATGATGATGACATGATACATGATTTATTATGATGAGTTTATGGATGAGCCCTATTTTCTTTTTGCTGAAGAGTATTCCCTACTTTCACACATGAATGAGATGGAAGTCTTATGATTCAGAGATACGGACATATCATGCAAAGATTGTTGCTGATGACTTGCTGTTGAAAGTATTGAGGTTACACAAGCTAAGGATGAGCCTTGGTCATATGGAAAGGATGCGTGGATGCACAGTTTAAGGGGGAGCATTAGCCTTGCTGAGTATAATGCATTGTTGGCATTATGATGGTTCTGAAATATGATCTCTCTCTTGAGGTCTTTCTGGTATTAGTCATAAAATGTCATATTTGTAATTTGATGAAAAGGTCATGTTGAGACCTATGATGTAAAAATGGTAATATTCAGTCATGTAAGGACTTGTTCAAATTTGTAAACCCACTTTGTTGGGTAATTAAGTCAAAATGTGTAAACCCTCTTGGTTGGGTATTTGAGTCTCATAGGTAAATCCACTTGGTTGGATCTTTGATGTAAGTATGAGTCCTTGGTGATAGGAAGGTAATAGAGTCATGTACTTCATTGAAAAACATGTTTGAACATTCAGCATGAACTCAGGGGGAGAATGGTAACTTCAGTGCACATTAGATCTACAACGCTCCTCTTTCTACATGAGGAGAAAAACCTTGTGTTGGTTTTTGATCTGCCCTTTTCCCTTGATGTCAAAGGGGGAGAGTGACATGGTGTTTGAATAGGGAGAGAATATCATTATGCTTAATGTATCTATCTGTTGTGATCAAACACCATCGTGGTTGCCATCAAGTCCAAAGGGGGAGATTGTTGGCAATATGATGCAGAGTGTTGTCCTTGATGGCAACCCACTTGATGAAGATAATGGCAACCTACTTGATGAAGTTGTTCTTGATGGAAACTGACTTGATGAGTTGCAACCTATGTGTCAAATATGTACAGATGATGTACCTACATATCAGCTAAGGAGTACAGAAGAAAGGAACTTCAAAAAGGGCCAGAACAATGATGAAAAGTGTGTAACACAAAGCATACACGAGTTTGTTTAGGCGAAGTAGCGTATGTACGCGGAAAAGTACGTGATAAGTTGCGTATGCCTAATTGCGCTCTAAATGTGTAAAACCAGGGGTTACTACCATGGTATTAACCCATTTTATTGAGCGCTGGATTGTTTATTTGATCCTGTCCAGGAATACCATCAGAAGTGATGTGGTTTTGGCTCATGGTATTGAAAAAGGCTAAATCTATATAAGGAGAAGAAAATCATTGTGCAAGAGGGTACATGAGTCTGGGTTTGAATGAATACTTCACTCTAAAGTATGTTTGAATGAAAAGGGTAACAGTTTGATGATAGATCTAAATCTGTGATGCACCTATGAAGAAAATGATGAAGAAGGGAATCTAGATCTGAAATGTATATGTATTTTCTAGATCTATTTATGGAATGATTAGATCTGTGGTCTAGCAAATCTGTGCTGAAGCACAGAATGAAGATCTGTGCTGTTTATCTATTCTGGAGAGTTTCACTTCCCTAAAATTTCTGAAGAGCTATACGCAGGTTCGTTGAGGAGAAAGCGCGTATATACGCGGCTTGTATTCAGAAAAAACGCGTATGGGAATTGAAATCAGCTTTGAAATGTGTGCAAATGTATATACAGGTTGGTATTTCTGAAAGCGTGTATATACGCAGGTTCAGTGAAAAAAAGTGCGTATGAAATCTAAGGTTTGCTGAAGTATGTGGAAAGAAATGTCTGATCTATTCTGCTGTTTTATTGCTATCTGTCAATGATGATCTGGGTTGTTCGAATATTGATTATCCTGCTATAGAGCAAGTTGTTGGTTTGATGAATGTTCCTTGAGCTTAATTGTGTGGGTTGGATCCAGTTTGAAAATTTATGAAACGTGGTCCATGGTGGTGCTGAGGGTTGTAGCTCCTTTCCAGGTGAGGCTGGTAAACGAGAGAAGGGGGTCGTAGCTCCCTTCCAGGTGAGGCTGGTAAATGAGAGCAGGGGGTTGTTGCTCCCTTCCAGGAGAGGCTGGTAAACGAGAGAAGGTTGTAGCCTTCTGCAGGTGGGTGCCTACGTGCTGGTATGAGTCTACGCCAGTGCATTGTTGTAAGATGTTTTCTCTATAATAAAATATTGAACGCTGAGACAACGGCAGTGGTGGTTTTCTCTCGACTTGGGTTTCCACCTAAAATCCTAGTGTTCTTGTGTGATGCTTATGTGTGATGGTTTATTCTGTTATTACTGCACATGCTTACTGTTATCTGAATAATGAATGTTGCATAGATCTTAGTAAAGAATTAATGGCATAATAAGATCTCTGTATATACGCGAGTTTTATGAAGGATATCCGCGTGTATATGCTAGTTGGCTTCAGCAAAGTAGCGTATGGGTTTTAGTGAATGAAAAGTAAAATATTTGAGTATGCCCTAAATACTGATTCACCCCCCCCCCCCCCCCTCTCAGTATTTTTCCCAACAAGGATGATGATTTTAGGCAAGTTAAAATGATATGGGTTGTTTGTTTGTTTTTTTTTGGTTGGGTTGCTTGTTAAGAAGAAAAGGTAGAGTAAGAGAAATTCAAACCATTGGACTATGGGGTCTGTGAAAAGGTTTGAAGAGTATAACAACAAATCAAGGGTGTTTCATAGGGCAAGTTAACAAAGCCAAATGGATCTTAATAACTTACGTGGGTGTGAAATGAACATTAAGTTATGATTTTAGCAGGTTTAAAGGGAAATTAAGAATCCTTTAACATATACTAGAACAAGAAGAGCCTTTAAGATCACTATGCTTAATAAAGAACCAAAGGACGGGGCACACCATAAACTTCTTTGGCCTAGCTTTATCAAGTAAAATTTGAGACAACAATCTAGCAAACCCTAGAGAGTAGGAAACTCCTAAATTCTCTAGCTATTCACTTTCAGAGAAAGAAAACATTTAAGATAACAAATAAGTGATGATTAAAGAGAAGGGAACTCCTAAATTCTTCAACCGGACCTTAAATACCTTTAAAGTGACTTTTCAAGATAGACCAATGGACAGGAAAAACCATAAAAAATTTTAGCCTGAACCCTAGTAAGCAAACTTCAAAGGAAGACCTTAAAAAAAGTGTTTCAAGCTACACCAAAGGACAGGGCATACCATAAAATTCTTCGTTTTGGCTCTTATTAAATCATTTTCAAGACAAAAAACTAGGTGGAATCAGAAAGCAATTAAGAATTCTCTAATCAGACCTAGTAGAGAAAAACATTTCAGCAACAGAAGCAGATAGACTTAAGGTGCCTCTAACAACATATCTTAACCTAATTTTTTTTTTTCTATTACAAGAGAAATTGATATACAAAATGGAAAACATAAGGAAGCAATTAAATAATTAGGATAACATCACCATTTAACAAAGTCCATGAATCCTGTGAATGTGCTTTCTCCATTAACATTTAATCCAAAATAGTTACAAAGCTCCAAAGCCAACTTCTTCACAACTCAAAGTCTATGTAATATTTAGCTTAACAATAAACCAAAAAAAAACATGAAGCATATATGTATTATTTATCTGCAAAATGAGGAGGTGAACCCTATCTAGGGTTTCAAATGTCATTTATTACATATCTAATTCATTTTGACCTTTGAGACCATGCAAGGCCCAAAGAAAAATATATAAGACTCATTCATTGTAATAATAACTTCTAACATAATTACTAAGCTAATTTTGGAATAAGTTTGACTTGAAGGCTTCAAAATATCTTTTTCAATAACTCCTAGCAAGGGTGCAACTCCAAGGTACAGGGACGCAGCGCTAGTGCAAATGCGCAGTGCCAAGACTGAGAAAATGACCTGTTTTGCAGCTATTGTTTGGAGGCCTTCCCGGTGTCCAAATGAGCTCCATGATGGCTCAATAGAAAGGTATATGAGTCTAGTTTACAAATATTCTTTCACTTTCCATAATGGTGCCCATTTTCCTTATCAAAAACCTGTTCGCCCAAGACTTATAAATGCACAATGCCAGTGGAAAAAAGAGGGCAGAAAGGTGATTTTTTGGTAGTTTTTGGCCCTTTTGAGGGACTAGTTTTGCTCCAAATATTTTGAAACGTTTTGAGGTTTATGTACTTCCCATTAGGAACATGAGAATGATGACCTTTTTCCATTTGGATGGCCCAAAAAAGAGCACAACACCAGTGGCGTTGCGCATTTGGACAATTTTTTGCAAGTCAAACTGTCAAAAATTCAAAATGTGCACAAAAGTGCCAAAATTGGAATTTAGCTTGCCAATCAAGGTTTGGAGGCTTGGAGGGACACCTCAACAAGGATATTGAGCTTATATTTCTCTTTTTCCTTGTTCAAAGCCCAAATCGTTGCATGGGATCGTTTGAGCTTGGCCCTTGCAATCCTGTCTCTCATGGCATAATGTCTTGCCATCTTCCTTTGCATGTTAGTATCTCTCTTTGCCTTCTCTAGTTGACCCCCTAAATGCCAATTTTCCTTCTCAAGCCAATATTCTCTATCCTTGCTAATATCTATGGCAAGAAACTCACATGGAGTGAGTTGCTCTGCCAATTCTGCATCCTTTTTCTTTTCCCGGGCTAAAGCCCTCTTCATCCTAATGGTCTTTGGTCTCTATCTAGGAAGCTTATCTTCCTCATCATCACTTCCATCAAAAATTTCCAAGGCTCATCTATAAAAGCCTTGGCCTTTCCGTCCTCTTTCTGAGCTCTGATTGCCCTGACCTCACTGATGGCCTGCTTTGTCTTCAACTTCTGATTCTCTAGCTCAAAAAAATTAATCACATTCTTTGCCCTACCAGGAGTAGCTTGGAGCTCACTAATCTTGGAATCCTCACTCTTGATAAACATATTGGTGATTCTCTCCTCATCCTCATCTTCAAGGTCAATCAACTAAAACTCCCACTCAGTTTCATGTTTGTCTTCCTCCTCAACAATGCTATCCTCTGTAACCTTTTCCTTTCCCTTATCAACTTGTTTTTCTAATGAAGAAGGCATGGCCCCTTTCGCCTTAACTAAAGCAAACACATGCCTATGGCCTCTCTTATAGGTTAAAGGGAATGGCTCAATATAATGTATTTTAGTGCCAGCTGTCTCGATGTCTCTTTCACTGCTTGATGCTCTGGTACCAAGATATGATGGTGAAGGGTGGTGTAAAGGTGATGAGGAAGGATCAATTTGAGGTGAGTGGATGGTGATGTATGAACAGTAGGAGGTGATGGATGAGTGGCTATGGGAGGATGAGAAGATGAAGGAATTTCCTGCTGATGATGGCCAGGTGGAGTAGTGAAAACCTCATTGGCAATGAATGCATCCCATCAAATGTTTTTTTGCTGAAGTTTATGCATGACCACCATCTTGATGAGTGAATCATGGAATAAGCTCTGCATTTTATGATTATAATCTCTCTTTTGCACAATGTAGGCCATTTTGTCAATGCTATGGAAAAGATAATATGGTATATGCAACATCCTAACTCTAGTGAAATGCATAAGAAGACAGATATGGTATGAGCAGAGGCATGAAAACCTTCCCTCACAAGTGAAATACTTCATTATTATCCTCATCATGGGCGCATATCTATCAAGAAGATGAGAAAAAGGGAAGGTGGACTTGTGGTGATATTTGTACATAGGTTTGAGGTATGGTTCAAAATAACTCATGTCCAGGTTTTCTTTTTTGAACCACTTCTCTCCCACACTAGGTATCCCTATAGCAGCTGTAATGGAATCAATGAGCATCTCAAATGTAACCCCGACAATATTGACCTGCTTGTCATGTAGATTGATAATGAATAGTCTTGTCAGCTCCAGGTGATTTTGGACTGGCTGCACTCTCTCACAAAACTCAAAGCAGCCCACATGCTTAAAACAAGAAACAATAAGAGGAGATTTCATGAGTTCCGTTGTGGTGATGTGTTCAAACTGTTTATTTTTCCTCCCTTATGATCATGTCTCCTAGGCATTTGTGGCTCACCACCACTGTCTTCACCCTCAGACATTTAGAATATTTTTATAAAACCCTAGGGCACAAGTGAAATGAGATGAGGGCAATGGAATGAAATGGCAGCTTGAACAAATGAAAGGAATGAGTGAAGGGGTATAGGTGTAGGAAATGAGTGAGGGGAAAAATAACTCAATGAAAACCCTGAATCAATGAAATCACCCTGTATATAAATGATACTCTATTTAGGAGGATGAAATAAGTATATAGATAGTGATCTCTGATTTGTAGCTAAGTTTTGATTAGGTTTTTATTACGGTTTTACTTTAATGCATTAAAGAATCACAAAATAGCTTAGAAATGGCGTGATGATATGTAATTATTTCTTAGTAATGTTGTAGAGGATGATAGGATAAATTTTAAGAAGGTTTGAACTTGTTTGGATGGCTTGAACCTTTGGCAATCTCCTCTGTCTAGGCACGCAGTGCCAATGGCTGAGGGCGCATTGCCAACCCAAGTGCGCAGTGCCAAGGAAATTTAGCACATGGTCCTTCTATCAAGGGCGCAGCGCCAGCCTACAGGCATGCAACACCTTGAGAAAATGTGTTGAGGAAAACGAGCAAGGGCACAATGCCAACTCCTAGGCACGCAACACCAAGGAAAATGCGTAGCGCCAAGGAACCTAACCCAAATTTACTCAAAAAACCCACAAACTCATCCTTTCTGAATTCTCTTGATCTTTTGAAAGGTAACAATGGTTCTCTTGAAGTGTGAAATGAGATTTTATACACTTATGGATTTACTTTAACTTTGAAAAACCCACCTTCTAATGTTTTGAAGTCTTCTTCTTTTTTCACTGATACTCTTTGGCACTTTTTTGCATTTGCAGGTTACTGAAGTCATGAAGTTGGCTTTTCTTTTGCTCATTGAGGCTTAACATGTTCACTTTGACAACTTTGGGATTTAATCACATAGTAGCATCTTCAAAATCTTCTGTAGTTTCCACCTTAAATTTCAACTCATCTTTTCCAACTTCTCTGGCCACCTTTTCAAAACCCTAAGTGTCTGCAGTTCTTTATAGAAATCATCAATGTTGTCTTCTAAGTTCTCTATAGCCCTTTCAATTTCATTCATTTCTATCCAGTTCACCTTACCTTTTTTCCATATTCCATCAATATTTTCTAATAGACTTTCTTCATGCTTGGCCTTGTGTGCTTCCTCCATGTCATTTTCTTGCAAGTAATCACTACTTTGGCACTCAAATGGACTAACAAGTTTATAACCCTTGTCATCTACAAGACCGACTTTTTTTTTCTTTCCCTTGTTGTAAGTCGTTTTCTTTCAGGAGTAGACAATCTACATCATCAATACTTTCTGCTGATAAATCTTTCAACACCCCTATAGAAGTGCCAAATGTTGGCATTATGATGCAGAGTGTTGTCCTTGATGGCAACCCACTGAATGAAGATGAAGACATATGACTGTTGACATGTGTTGTCCCTGATGGCAATCCACCTAATGAAGTTGTGCTCAATAGAATATGTTCTTGATGGAGGAAATCTAATGTATCTACAGTATGTATAGAAGGCAGTGAAGAAATGAATTCAGATTGTAAGAGTATGTCTCAAGGAATACGCGGATATGTCTAAGTGAAGTCGCGTATGCACGTGGAAAAGAACGTGCCAAGTCGCGTATGGGTAAAAGCGCTCAAAAAGAGAAAAACAGGGGTAACCACCATGGTATTATTTTGGCTCATGGTATTGGAAAAGGGGCCCGTGGTATTGAAGGCTCGTGGTATTAAAAAAGAGGGGCTCGTGGTATTGAAAAAGGATAAGCCTATATAAAGAGAAGAAATTCATTGTGCAAATTATGAGTGTGGGTGCAAGAGGTCTGAGCTTGAATGAATACTTTTCTCTGAAGCTCATGGTATTAAAAAAGAGGGGCTCGTGGTATTGAAAAAGGATAAGCCTATATAAAGAGAAGAAATTCATTGTGCAAACTATGAGTGTGGGTGTAAGAGGTCTGAGCTTGAATGAATACTTTTCTCTGAAGTAGATCTGAATGGAAAGGGTTACACTTGAAGATAAATCTGAATGTATGATGCACCAATAATGAAGAAGGGGATCTAGATCTGAATTTCACTTGTATCTACTAGATCTGCTTATGGAAGGCCTAGATCTGTGATGAGGCGAACATCTAGGCAAACATCTGTCTGAAGAAAAAGGGTAAATCTGAACTAAATATCTGATCTGAAGAAGTATGCTGCTCTGTAATGATTGAAGATCTATACGCTACTTCGCCGCGGAGGAAGCGCGTATATACGCGGCTTCGCTGAAGAGAAAGCGCGTATGCGCAATGAAATATACACAGAGGTATACGTTGGTTTGTGTGGATGGAAGCGCGTATATACGCGACATCAGTAAAAGGAAAGCGCGTATGCAAACTAGGGTTTGCTGAAGCAAGGGGTATGAAATATCTGATTTTCTCTGCTTTTGCTATCTGATCTGTGTTGATAAGTATCTGTTGGTGATGTATGTTTGTGCTTAAAAGTTTGGAAAGGGTTTAGTCTGAAAATATGATTAAATGTGGCCTGCAAGTGTTGTTCTATTGAATTTGTTGGATCCAGTGTGAAAATTGATGAAACGTGGTCCGAAAGGGTGCTGAGGGTTGTAGCCTTCAGTCAGGGGGTTGTAGCTCCCTTCCAGGTGAGGCTGGTAAACGAGATCAAGGGGTCGTAGCTCCCTTCCAGGAGGGGTTGGTAAATGAGTCAGGGGGTCGGAGCTCCCTTCCAAGAGAGGCTGGTAAACAAGTGCAGGTGGGTGCCTGCGTGCTGGTAGGAGTCTACACCAGCACATATTTTGTAAGATGTTTTCTCTATAATAAAATATTGAAGGCTGAGCAACAGCAGCGGTGGTTTTCTCCCGACTTGGGTTTCCACCTAAAAATCCTGGTGTTCATGTGTGATACTTTGTGTGATGGTTTACTCTGCTCTTTCTGTTCATGTTTACTATTAATTAAACATCTGATGAATGAATGATGGAATGATTCAAGTGAAGATCTAATAACATAATTAGATATCTGTGTATACGCGAGTTTCTTAAAGGGTATCCGCGTATATACGCGAGTCTGTTTCAGGAAAGTAGCGTATGGGTTTTAGAAATAAGAAAAAGTAAAAGTTTTGATTATTCAGTAAATACTGATTCACCCCCCCCTCTCAGTATTTTTCCCAACAATTGGTATCAGAGCGGGTTCTTCTGCAGAAGCTTGATCGCTTGAAGGAGATCCGTCGCAATGGGAAGTCAAGAAGGAGTAATGTCTATAAAGCCACCTCTATTCAATGGAAGAAATCTGATATTCTGGAAAGTACGAACAAAAGCATATCTACAAAGTCTTGGTGCAGATGTATGGGCAATCGTGGAAGAAGGTTATCAATACCCGGCAAGTATTCCTACTGATGCTGCTGAAAGAAAGAAGTATGAAGTCAATACCAAAGCAGTGAATGTCTTATTAGGAAGCATGTCTGAATCAGAATTTGCTAAAGTGATGTAGCTACATTCAGCAAAGGAGATATGGGACAAAATCATTCTAAGCTATGAAGGAGATACAAAGGTAAAAAATGCAAAACTCCAAACTCTTAGAATCGAATATGAAAATTTGAAGATGCATAGTGATGAAAATGTTGCCAGTTTCTTTCTTCGTCTGGATGATATTGTAAATCGGATGAGAAATTTGGGTGAAACCATAAGCGACACTACTCTGGTGGAAAAGGTCTTAAGATCCTTGACTTCAAAATTTGACTCTAAAGTTTCAGCTATTGAAGAAAGGCAAGATCTGCAAACTCTTACTATTGTTCAATTGCATGGTATTCTGACTGCTTTTGAAATGAGGCAAGGAGGCCCTTCTCAAATTAAAGAAGCTGCTTTTAAGGCATCAGCAAAAGGAAAAGAAAAGGAAGTTGTCAAAGAATCCAGCTATATATCTGAAGAAGAAGAAGAAGCAAATTTTGTGAGAAGACTTCAACTAGGTACCGGAAAGTTCAAAGGTAAGCTTCCTTTCAAATGTTTCAATTGTGGAAGAGTTGGTCGTTATGCTGCAAAGTGTCCTTATAAAGAAACCTCGGCTAAAGGAAAAGAAGTAGCAAGAAGGAATAAGAATCGATCTAGCACAAGGAAAAGTTATTATACTAATGAAGACAGTGATGGATCATCTAATAGTGAGGAAGAATGTGAAGAAGACTTTAGACTTCTCATGGCTTTTGAAAAAAGAGAAGAAAAGGATACTTTCGTGGATGCTCTAGAGGACAATGATTTTCTTGAAGAAAACAATCAACTCAAAGTAAGCCTAGCAGAAAAGAACATAATCATAGAGACTCTTGAAAGACAGCTTGAAGCCAAGGAAAAACGCATTGAGGAATTGGAATGTGAAATAGTAAGTTTAAGGAAAGACAATGAGAAAGTGAAGACTCTCAATCTTAGATTTGCTAAAGGTTCTGAAACCTTAGATGAGATTATCAAGACACAACGATCTCCTCTTATAAAAACAGGTCTTGGATATACTGGGGAATCTTCCCAGACTTCAGCACCAAATTATCTGAAAGCAGTCGCAACTGGTTCTCTTCACTCAGCCACTCAGCAAGGGAACAAAGGTTCTTTACAGGTAAAGCATGATCATCTCAAATAAAGGATCACTAACAGGGAGATCCCTCAAAGAAGCAACAACCAACAGGTAAATTCAAATAGAATATTTCATGGTCGCCGGAATTTCTACTTCAATGGACAATGTTTCTCATGTCACAATTTTGGTCATAAAGCTGTTCAATGTGTTGCATATAAAACCATCATGACAAGAGAAGCAAGAAAGAAAAGAATGAACATTGAACCAAAGAAGAATACCTATAACAATTTTTCTCCTCTTCAAAATGAAGTTGAATGTACTTATTGCAATAACTTTGGTCATGAAGAATCGGAATGCAGGAGCAAGGTCCAGCCAAATGAACATGTTTCCTCAAGCTCTAAAGTATGGAAAAAGAAAGAATTACAGGTTGAAAATTGTGGGATAGCATTATTCGCAGAAGGTGAAGAAAATCAATGGTACATTGATAGTGGGTGCTCAAGACACATGACAGGTGAAAAAAGCAAACTTCTTACATATAATGCTCTAGAAAAGGAAAAGAAAGTTACATTTGGAAATGATACTCCTGCTGTGATTAAAGGAAAAGGGTCAGTATTTCTAAAAGAAAAGGTGAAGGCTAATGATGTCATGTATGTGGATGGATTAAGGCATAACCTGTTAAGTGTAAGTCAAATGTGTGATCAAGGAACAGAAGTGGTCTTTAGTTCAAAGGAATGTGTGGTTCGTGATCTTGATACAGGTAAAATAATTATAAAAGGAAAAAGAAATCCTAGCAACCTGTATATACTAAACGGTATAGATCAATGTTACTTGAGCAAGACTTCAGAAAATTGGCTATGGAATAGAAGGCTGGGGCATCTGAGCTTCTCTCAAATCAACAAAGCAAGCAGACTTCAAGCTGTTCGTGGTCTTCCCAATATTAATCTACCAGAAAGCATCATATGCAAATCTTGTCAATTCGGTAAGCAGACGAGAGTACGTTTTAATTCCAAAGAAGGATCATCAAGTAAGCCTCTTGAACTCATTCATACTGACATATGTGGACCTATGAGGAAAAAGTCACCATGTGGGGAAGAATACTATATCTTATTTATTGATGATTACTCTAGAATGTGTTGGATCGGGCTCATTAAACACAAGGATGAAGCATTTGAAAAATTTCAGATCTTCAAAGCTTTAGTTGAAAATGAAGTAGATCTAAAAATCAAGTGTCTTAGATATGATCGAGGAGGAGAATATACATCAAATGAATTCCTTGAATTTTTTGAACAACATGGCATAAAAAGACAATTCTTTGTAGCAGGTACTCCACAACAAAATGGCGTAGCAGAAAGAATGAATAGAACAATTCAACAAATGGCTAGAGCTATGCTCGATGATTCTGGAACTCCTGACATGTTCTGGGGAGAAGCATCTCATACAGCAGCTAACATTCTCAACAAGGCTCATGTTCGGGTAAATAGTGACAAAACTCCATATGAACTCTGGTATGGTAATTCTCCATCTGTGAAGCATTTTAGAGTTTTTGGAAGTAAATGTTTTATCAAAAATAATGATGAAAAGATTGGCAAGTTTGAACCTAGATCAGATGAAGGGATATTTCTTGGTTACTCATCTTCAAGCAAAGCATACAAATGTTACAATAAAAGGCTTCGAAATATTGTTGAATGCATTGATGTTGTTATTGATGAGTCTCCTGCAGCTCCTAAAGAAGAAAAACAAACAACAAAAGAAGATGATGGTGACCTATGTCCTTCTACATCAAATGATATAGACAATGGATCCAATGAAGAACCTGAAGATGATCTATCTGGAAAAGCTCCATCAAGATATGTGCAAAAGAATCATCCTGAATCTCAAATTTTGGGTGACAAGGAATCAGGTGTACGAACAAGGAGAACTCTTGTAGAATCTTCTAATCATCTAGCACTTCTATCCACAATTGAACCACACAATGTCAATCAAGCTAGCAAATATGAATGTTGGAAGCAAGCCATGAATGAAGAACTTGATCAAATTGAAAAAAATGACACTTGGGAATTGGTACCAAGGCCACATGATAAAAATGTCATTGGAACTAAATGGATCTTCAAGAACAAGCTAAATGAGAATGGGGATGTTGTAAGAAACAAAGCTAGATTGGTCTGCAAAGGGTACACTCAACAAGAAGGTATAGACTTTGAAGAAAATTTTGCTCCTGTAGCTAGACTTGAAGCCATAAGAATGTTTCTTACCTTTTCAAGTTATCAACAAATCAAAGTCTATCAAATGGATGTTAAATCTGCTTTTCTTAATAGTGATCTAGAAGAAGAAGTATATATAGAACAACCGGAAGGATTCATTTTGGGAAATGATGCAAATCTTGTTTGTAGACTTAAAAAGGCTCTATATGGTCTCAAACAAGCTCCAAGGGCTTGGTATTATCGTCTTGACAAATATCTTCATCAACAAGGATTTTCAAAGGGGTCTGCTGATAGCAACTTATACACAAAAGTTGAAAATGATAAACTGTTGATTGTGTTTGTATATGTTGATGATATCATTTTTGGGAGTAATGAAGAATCTTTGAGTCAAAAATTTGCTTCTGTCATGCAGCAAGAATTTGAAATGTCCTTACTTGGAGAACTAACATTCTTTCTTGGCTTACAAGTGCATCAAACTGCAGATGGTATATTCCTATCACAAGAAAAATATCTTAAGCAAATTCTGAAGAAGTATGGCATGGAAGAATGCAAACCCGTAAGTACACCAATGATAACCGGATGCAATCTCGGTTCTCATGATGATTCTCCCACG
Organism: Pinus albicaulis; assembly: GCA_034641835.2. NCBI lineage: Eukaryota > Viridiplantae > Streptophyta > Pinopsida > Pinales > Pinaceae > Pinus > Pinus albicaulis. The sequence goes on from CM076575.1 coordinate 1,971,651,206, forward strand.
GTGAATCAACCAGAATACAGATCAATGATAGGAAGTCTACTTTATCTCACTGGAACTAGACCAGACATTATGCATGCAGTTGGGATTGTTGGACGATTCCAAGCTAATCCAAAAGAATCTCACCTTCAGGCTGTTAAAAGAATTTTCAAATATCTTCAAGGAACTCAAGACCTTGGTCTATGGTATCCAAAGAATGTTGATCTTACTCTTCATGCTTACACTGATGCAGATTGGGCTGGAAGTGTTGATGATCGGAAAAGCACTAGTGGTGGTGCATTCTATATGGGACCCCGGTTAGTATCTTGGTTCAGCAAGAAGAAAAATTTCATTGCATTATCTACAGCAGAAGCAGAATATGTGGCTGCCGCATCTTGTTGCACTCAACTCCTTTGGATGATGCAAACCTTGCAAGATTTTCAAATCAAATGTACATCTCCTGTCCCCATTAAGTGTGACAATACAAGTGCCATCAGTATTTCAAAGAATCATGTTATGCATTCGAAGACCAAGCACATTCCCATCAAGTATCACTTCTTACGTGAACAAGTGCTTGAGAAAAAGGTGAAGTTGGAGTATGTTCCCTCCAAAGAACAAGTTGCTGATATCTTTACCAAACCTATGCCCAGGGAAGCGTTTGAGTATCTAAGACAGAAGCTGGGAGTGTTCTCTTCCAGTCAAAAGAACAATTTTGCTTAAATTTAGAAGATGGCATTGGATACGCGGGTTTCCTGAAACATAGTCGCGTATATACGCGAGTTCATGCACAGAAAACCGCGTATGTCTGATTGCTGACATTTTTCTGATTGGAGTCAGCTCTCTTCAGCACATCTGCAGTAATGTTTGGTGTATATGATACTGTTTGGTATCTCTGGTGGTGTTCCAGTTCTCATGATTCTATTTCTAATGTTTTGATAAAGATGCCTTGATGATTTGTTGCTGAACATGTTCAGGTTGCACTAACTAAGGGGGAGCCTTAGTCATATGAAAAGGTTGCTTGGATGCACAGACTCAGGGGGAGCATTAGCTTTGCTGAGTATAATGCATTATTGGCATTATGATGGTTCTGAAATATGTTCTCCTTCTTGAGGACTTTTTGATATTGGTTATGAAAAGTCATTTTTGTATATTGATGAAAAGGTCATGTTGAGACCCAAGATGTAAATTTGTAATATTCAATCATGTAAGGACTTGTCAAAGTTGTAAACCCACTTGGTTGGGTAGCTGAGTCATTTTTTTGCAAACCCACTTGATTGGGTACTTGAGTCTCTTATGTAAATCCACTTGGTTGGACATTTGATGTAAGTATGAGTCTTTGGTGATATGAAGTTCATTGAGTCATGTACTTCATTGGAAATTATGTTTGAAGATTCAGCATGAACTCAGGGGGAGCTTGGTCACTTCTATGTACATCAGTTCTGCAGAATGAGAAAAGGGGGAAAGTCTGTTGGTTTTTGATCAGCCCTTTGCCCTTGATGTCAAAGGGGGAGAGTGTCATGGTGTTTGAACGGTGTCATTGTATTCTTAATGCACCTATCCTTTGTAACCAAACACCATCGTGGTTGCCATCAAGTCCAAAGGGGGAGATTGTTGGCATTATGATGCAGAGTGTTGTCCTTGATGGCAACCCACTGAATGAAGATGAAGACATACGACTGTTGACATGTGTTGTCCCTGATGGCAATCCACCTGATGAAGTTGTGCTCAATAGAATATGTTCTTGATGGAGGAAATCTGATATATCTACAGTATGTACAGAAGGCAGTGAAGAAAGGAATTCAGATTGTAAGAGTATGTCTCAAGGAATACACGGATATGTCTAAGTGAAGTCGCGTATGGGTAAAAGCGCTCAAAAAGAGAAAAACAGGGGTAACCACCATGGTATTATTTTGGCTCATGGTATTGGAAAAGGGGCCCATGGTATTGAAGGCTCGTGGTATTGGTTTGGCTCATGGTATTAAAAAAGAGGGGCCCGTGGTATTGAAAAAGGATAAGCCTATATAAAGAGAAGAAATTCATTGTGCAAATTATGAGTGTGGGTGCAAGAGGTCTGAGCTTGAATGAATACTTTTCTCTGAAGTAGATCTGAATGGAAAGGGTTACACTTGAAGATAAATCTGAATGTATGATGCACCAATAATGAAGAAGGGGATCTAGATCTGAATTGCACTTGTATCTACTAGATCTGCTTATGGAAGGCCTAGATCTGTGATGAGGTGAACATCTAGGCAAACATCTGTCTGAAGAAAAAGGGTAAATCTGAACTGAATATCTTATCTGAAGAAGTATGCTGCTCTGTAATGATTGAAGATCTATACGCTACTTCGCCGCGGAGGAAGCGCGTATATACGTGGCTTCGCTGAAGAGAAAGCGCGTATGCGCAATGAAATATACACAGAGGTATACGCTGGTTTGTGCGGATGGAAGTGCGTATATACGCGACATCAGTAAAAGGAAAGCGCGTATGCAAACTAGGGTTTGCTGAAGCAAGGGGTATGAAATATCTGATCTGCTCTGCTTTTGCTATCTGATCTGTGTTGATAAGTATCTGTTGGTGATGTATATTTGTGCTTAAAAGTTTGGAAAGGGTTCAGTCTGAAAATATGATGAAATGTGGCCTGCAAGTGTTGTTCTATTGAAGTTGTTGGATCCAGTGTGAAAATTGATGAAACGTGGTCCGAAAGGGTGCTGAGGGTTGTAGCCTTCAGTCAGGGGGTTGTAGCTCCCTTCCAGGTGAGGCTGGTAAACGAGATCAGGGGGTCGTAGCTCCCTTCCAGGAGAGGCTGGTAAACGAGTCAAGGGGTCGGAGCTCCCTTCTAGGAGAGGCTGGTAAACAAGCGCAGGTGGGTGCCTACGTGCTGGTAGGAGTCTACACCAGCACATATTTCTCGTGAATGTTTTCTGCATATTAAAATATTGAAGGGCCGAGCAACGGCGGCGGTGGTTTTCTCCCGACTTGGGTTTCCACCTAAAAATCCTGGTGTTCATGTGTGATACTTTGTGTGATGGTTTACTCTGCTCTTTCTGTTCATGTTTACTATTAATTAAACATCTGATGAATGAATGATGGAATGATTCAAGTGAAGATCTAATAACATAATTAGATATCTGTGTATACGCGAGTTTCTTAAAGGGTATCCGCATATATACACGAGTCTGTTTCAGGAAAGTAGCGTATGGGTTTTAGAAATAAGAAAAATTAAAAGTTTTGATTATTCAGTAAATACTGATTCACCCCCCCCTCTCAGTATTTTTCCCAACACCAAACACTGTCTATTTTTCTCACTTGCAGGTTTTGAACTGAGAAGCTAATCCTCTTTGGAAATTTTAGGTCCTTGAATAGCCATGTCTTGAAATTCTATTACATCTTAGCTAGATTCTAGCAAAGGAAAAGCAGTGCCTAAAACACCCAAGGATGACCTTGAATTATGTAAAACCCTAATGACCTAATGGGAGTGCTTTTTGACTTGATTTTGGATGAAATTTGATTTAAAACCTTTCAAGTGACAAGAGAATTTTCAGAAGTGCTATCGTGCTCAAGGGGACACAGGAATGTGTTAGCAACAAGAAATCTTAGAGGGAGGATGGAGTTTATTAACAGGGGAAAATGGGGGGAATGAGGTTTTAGGTAGGAAAGAAGGATGAAAATGACAAGTATTAGCCCATATTGATTCTTTTAAGAGCAACAGGGTGACTTTGAGATGGCAAACTGATAGATAGGGGAAAAATTTTTATTAAGGTAATGAAGGCAGTGAGATTTCTAAAACTGAAGATATTCAAGGAATATTTATTTTAGAAAACTATAACCATCCTATAATCATCCAAAGATAGTGAAAAATACTGATGACTAACAATGGCTCCACTTAGGGAGGGAAGCTCCTTTAGGAGGTGTCAAGAACATTGGAGTTCAGATCTCTGGAATTTGTAAATTAGTGCCTCGAAATTTTCTTCATTTTGCAATGTTTATCTTGTTGTTGTTCTTTGAAGCTGTGATATTTTAGCATCTAAAAAAACATGATTGATTCAACATCAACTCTAACTACCCATCATAATTTTCCTAACATTTTTCTTCATTTGGGTGCATTTGGACTGGCAAATCCTGGACATCATTTTTATTTTGAAAGAAGAAACTATCTACTTCTACCCTTATATCATCCAAAGGCTGAGATTAGACTAATGAGCTCCTTTATTCTCTACCTAATCTACTTATCCATCAAGATTAAACATTTTGACAGATTTTCATTCTCTAATCTATCAACATAAAATTTATAACATGACCAAATCAAGGTTAAGCAGTTGATTTGTCATGATCTATGGCATCTTGGACAAGCTGCACACAATATTTATTTTGCAAAATTAAAACTAGAAACTTGAGGGCTATAAGTTGGAATTTTTCATTCATCCCTCTCTTTTCTTGTTGGTTCATATTTGAGCTTTGGGAACCAACATGTTTTCCTAACTTAGTCTACTGATAAGCCAAGTTTAAATAGTTTGGAAAATCTTCATTTCTAACTTATCAATAATCAAATTAAAACATGTTCAATCATGATTAGGTTGTATGAATGAACAAGAATTTCCTTTCTCAAAGTAGTGCCATTTGGACTTGCACACTTTCAGAAACATTCTTTTTTGATATGGGGCATTACCTCTTCTTTTTATCTACCCTCTTTTCTTCTTTTCTTAGTATTTTAGTTTCATTTTTTTGATATTTTATTCAAGTAGTGTTATGTAAAATGAATAAAGCTTTAAACTAAGAACTTCAACTAAAATAATGCTTGAGCATCCTGCCATTGATAGGACCTCCATATAATTTTCTTCCATCCATTTATTGTAGAAATAATGCATTGTTACCTCTTGCTGAATGGATGATGTATGGACCTTTCCACAAATTTTCAAATTTTCCATGCTTGCCTTTGTCCTTTTTTCTTGAATCCCACTTCAGCACTTTGTCTCCAATTTAGAAATCATTGGCTTTATTACTCTTATCAAATATTTTCTTAATATTCTCTTGTACTGCTTGTGTTCTATTGTATACTTCTTCCCTTGATTGCTGCAATTGAATTGTTTGGTTCAACCTCATTTGTATATAATTTTCCTCTAACTGTACCTCTTGAATGAGCTTCATTACAGGCACTCCCAAAGTTGTTGGAAAAACTGCATCCATTCCATACACTAGTTGATAGGGAGACATGTTAATTGATTTTTTTTTGTTAATCTGTCTGCCCATAGTGCATGCACTAATTTGCTGTGCCATGAATTTTTGTTCTTTTCCAACAATTTCCTGATGATATTTACCAAAAATTTGTTATAGGACTCAGCCAACCCATTACCTTTAGGGTAATAAGCTATATAATGCCCTATTGTAATGTGATACTTGTCGCAAAAGTCCACCATTCTCTTGGAATTAAATTCAACAGCATTATCAGTGATGATTTTTCTTGGACAACCAAATATGACAGAAAATTGGTTTCAGGGAATTTGATGATTACTGAGTCAGTGGCATTACTTGAAGGGATGGCTTCTATCCATTTGGTGAAATAGTCTGTTGCAGTGAGGATCCATTTGTGTTAGGTAGAGGAGGCAGGGTGGATTTCTCCAATGAAATCTAAACCCCATTGTTGAAAAGGAATTTCAATACAAATAGGTTGTAAAGGTAAAGGCAGTATTTTTCTCTTTCCCTCAAATATTTTGCATTTATGGAAAGTCACTATAGCTTGTGGATGTTAGGGAAAAGAGTGGGTCAATAGAAACCAACTCTAAGGATTTTGTTGGCAGTGGTTTTCCAATAGATATTACTTCCACATTCTCCTTCATGAAACTCATGCATGATTCTATCTGCATCTTCTTCAAGTAAACATTTAAGCAGGATACCAACAATTTTTTTCCAATATAAAGCTTTAACTAGAATGCAAAAAATTACAGCTTTTAGTTTCAAGAATCTAGCCTTTGTTTTGGACAAACTAGGAGGAGCATTTAGATTAAAAAGAACATATAATATATCAGCATACCAGAGTGATTTCAGAAATGCTTCTTCAATAGGTGGAGTCACCAGATCCTCTTGTTCATCCAATGAATGTATCATGTTTATGTCCAGTGCTTGAAAGTTTGCTTCAACCATCAGTTTGGCTAGTACTTGCCCTTTGATTAGCTTGGTGGGCTTGATTTCTAGATCATACTCTAAGATGACAGCAATCCACTTACCTCTTTTACCATCAGGATACTGAGTTAGTATGTCCTTAAAAAATGCATGAGGAACAAAAGAAATGATTGTGAATGCAAGATGTAAACCCTAAAATCCTTTAATGCTTTGATTAAGGCAAAAACTTGTTTTTCCATAATTTTATATTTCAAAGGTGCACCTCTTAGTGCCTTGCTGAAGAAAGCTATGGGTTGTTCTTGTCCCATTATGTTCTTTTGTAGTAATACTGCAACAATTGTGTGTTTTGATGAAAATGAGAAGATGAAGAAGTCCTTAGTGAAGTTAGGGATGATGAGGACTGGTGTTTGGGTAAGTGCTTGTTTTACTAGTTCAAAGAATTTCTTTTCTTCTATGGTCCTTTTAACTCCTTTTTCTTTTTTCAGCATGTTTTTAATGTTTCTTAGGAGCTCTGCAAGGTTTGGTATGAACCTTATTAAGAAGTTGATCTTTCCAATGAAATATTGCAACTCTTTGATGTTCCTAGGGTGACTGATCTGTAATATTCCCTCAATCCTCTTTGGGTCTATCTTAATCCCTTCTTCAGATATGATGTGGCCTAGAAGTTTTCCTTCTTGAAGGCCAAACAAAGTTTTCTTGGTGTTAGTCTCCTATACCAATAGGTGTCATTTTTCATGATTGTCTTGATTGAATTATGGAATATGTTCAAACCTTCTTACTTGAGCAAAGGTGTTCCATATTCTTAAAAAACCAAAAAATCAAAAAATTTAAAAAATGTAAAGAGGGTATACCCTAAAAGAAAGATCAAAGGGTAAAAAGAATAAAAATGGTCAAAATGAGAAAGAAATGAACCCCAAGCAAAAAATAGACCAAGGAAAGTGTGCAAATCCAAATGCCACTACTTTTTACTCTGTTGTAATAAATCAATTGTGTGCGGCTTGTGAAATTTTTGCCACAATTCATGAATAATTCAAACTGTTTAAACTTGACTTAGTCATATTTCAATTTCATGTTATAGATTAGAGAATAAATATCTAGCCAAACAGTTTAATCTTGGCAGATAAGTAGCTAGGTAGAGTGAATAAAAGGTGCTCAACAATTTAATCTGAGCCCTTGGATGTAATAAGGGTAGAAATAGATAGATTTATCATGTAAAAAGAAAAAGATTGAAAAGGGTTTGCAAGTCTAAATGCACCCTAATAAAGAAGAAAAAATGGTAGTGTTAAGTAGATAGGGTAGGTAGATGGTGCTGCAAAGTGTTTTCTGATGAATGGTGCTGCTACATGTTGGTTAATCATTTACTTTCATCACAAGTACTAAAGCAGGAAATACACTGGAAAATCACAGCAAGCAAAGTCAAATTCATTAACCTCCCTCATCATTTTTCCCTCAAGAGTTTTACTAATTTCCCCCAAAAGTACTAAGGTAAGTTGAGATCAAAGGGGCTCAAGGCATTTCCTTGACTTCGGGAGGGACCGGACCCTCGGCCTACTGATCAAAAAGACCTAAGCACTTGAAATAATTCATCATTGTTATCTTCCATCTTTAACTTTTTCCTAAGTAAAATCCTATTTTACTTAGGAAACTGATGCAAAATTCCATAAAAAATTCCTCAAAATAATTTGTTATTCTAAGTTTAAGTGTTGAAGATAAAATGTTGCAATTTACTTCATAAGTTATCACTTTCTTAGATGTACAAAGATGTTTTGATTTTCCTTGTCCTTTACCATATTAACTTTTAATTCTACTATATTAAATCCCTAGTGAAATCCCTTTTCCTAAGTATATAACTCCCTTTTCTATAAATATCCCCAAAACCCATTTATTACAATGTTTACCAAAGTATATATTCCCGCACATTAAAAATAAACACCCCGCTTTATAAGCCCTTTGGTTAAAACTATAGCATTATACATAAATCCCGCCCCTATGATGAATAATTGTATTAATTCATTCATCATATAATAAAAATATATATAAAAACTTTAGACATACTATAAGTATGTTTAATACCAAAACATATCAATAAACTTTGCGAAAAGCCTTGTGCCACCGTGGTCCGTCCACGTGGCATTCCACCTAGCCAACTCCGCCGCAACCTATTTCATTATGTACCTGGGATTAATTAGTCATTCAGACTAATTAACAACCTTCTCCGCCTATTAACATTTCCCCGGGGTGATTAGATTATGCATTAAAAACCTTTTAAAACCCGACGGGCCCACCTATCAACCCTCCGCATGTTCCCCATCCCTTCAGCCGTTGGATCCCTCATTCGTTGATCAACGGTTATTGTTAATCCCGCTGCCCATCCCTTGCCAGCATGTTAACCAGCGGGGGATGGGCGGTTTTTGAAAAGTCAGACTTCCACGTGGCAACTGCTCTGTGGAATCGCTCCCCCCGCGATTAATACCGCCCTCAACCAAAAGCGGTGCGAGCACTTCCCGCTTACCACTTACCGCCTGACGCTGCACACGTCATCCCGTACTACCATGACGTCACATCTCGAAAAAAACAAAAAACCTTTTAACTTGTGAATAAGCCATTTTTTCGTGTTTTTTTAGTTATTTTCATTATTCCGAGAAGAACGTTGCTCCCGCTGCGATTTTCGAAATTTCTGCTGTGATTGACCATTTCGCCCCAAAATTCTGCTGCGCCCGTATTGAAGAACGTCCCTGCCATTGCTCATTACCTGTCAAAGAACCAGTTTCCGTCTAAAAACAGGTATTTATCATTTTACGCCCCAACTGCACGAAAAACTCAGTTTCCTTTGTTTTTTCGCTTAGAAAGTGGTTAAAAATCATTGCTGAGTCCTCCCTGAAGATTTTAAACCTGTGAAATTGCCCCCAAAACCTGCACATTGTTCCAATTTCCTCCTTTGTTAGATATCCCGTCCGGTCTGTAAGAAAAAACGAAAACCTCCATTTTGAATCCACAAGAACCAAAATGGAGGTCCCGGCAGCTCTTAATATCACTCCATTGAATGCTCCTCACCGTGAATTGGACTATTTACCTTTGATAGATGAAGATTTCCAAATTAAAGACATGCGTTTTGATGAAAGTCCCCTATTGAGCTATTGTCGCTGCAGAGACGAATACTCAAAGGGGCAAGATCTTATAGGGTTGTGGGAATCCAATCTCCCAAGGTATCTCATCCCCTCAGTCATTATTTTCCCAGAAATTGTCCACTATTGCCATTCTAACTATGATCCAACTCAAAGAGCAATAATTTCCCCTAACCAGAATGTTCTTTTCCCAATTACTGCTCAGTCTAACACAGTAAAGAACAATCAAAGAGTATCAGGATTAAAGAGTATCAGTGGTTAAAGTGTATCAGGTAAAAGTCAGAGTGAAAGTAAAAATGAAGTTACAGAGCGGTCAAAGGCAAAACAGTAAAAGTAATTACAGAGGCAGTAAAATGGTAAAAAGAGATGAAAATACTTTCACCAACATTGAAGTTTATCTAAAGTGAAAGTAAAACAGTCAAAGGAACAAAAAAGTGAAAAGATGAAAATACAACAAGAAGGAACATTTTTGCAGAAATTGCATATTTTAGTCATAGTTTTGCAGAAACTATTGTGATCAATAAAAGATGAATTTTACAAAACTTAAGGAGGTTTATGTTATTAAGAGGACCATCTACAAAAACCTCTCTCACTTTTCTAACAGCTATTATGGTTTTGGAAATATTAAACAAAGTTGGAAAGCACTTTTTGCAGAAAATTACAGTCAAGTCATCATTTTGCAGAAAATATTGTGGCCAATTAGAAATACATTTCACAAAAATGAAGGAGGTTTTTGTTCCTAAGAGACCCATATACAAAAACCTATCTCAGTTTTTTCACAGTGGTTTTATAATGAGAGATACATGCGCATCTTTACAGGCCATTTTTCAGACTCTGTAAAACTCTGTTTTACGCATATTTTTTACAGAGAATATTATGCACAGCTGGAGAGGAATTTTGGGAAACTGAAAGAGGTTTATCTCACCAACATATTAATCCACAATAACCTCTTTCACTTTTTACATATCTATTAGGTATTGAGAAATACGAAGATATCATTGGACCCTAAGTTTGCAGAATTGTTGGAGCAGATTGCACAAAGAAGGGAAGCAGTTAGTGACTTGGATGCCTCATCATCAACTAAGATTTGGATCAAATTCGAATTCTCCTCTTTGTCATCACCTATCCATCAAAAATAGTGCCAATTAGTTTGAGTGTCCTTTACTTTAGTTCTATTTATGTAAATAGTTGGAGAGATTTGTGAACCAATTTTGATATTTGTTTCAAGATATTTTAGTTTAGAATTTGTATAAATACTCCACTCTTGGAAGCATTTGGGTGGATTCTATTACTCTGCTGTAACACTGAGATTTTCGGAATAAAAGCTTTTGGAGAAATTTACTTGTGGCTTACTGGATGACGATTTGAAGCACTGGACTTGTTGCAGGATTCATGTGTTGGACTACAGTTCAATAAGTGTTTCTACCCTTTGTTTGAAATTTTATATTAGTTTATCATATCATCATATCCATTTCTGAATAAATTACATAAAGGATTGAAACAGAATTTGCTTAATTGTACTCTGTTTTCAAATGTTATTATTCTTAATGTTTTCTTCTAAATTAGTTATAAGCATGAATTCTTAAATGCTCCTGCTTCGCTAATTTAATCATTGTTGATTACTATAACAAAGAATCCTTCATTTCTCTTTGCTTGTAGTCATTTCTCTTCTTTCTCTTGAACATGGTGAAAGATTCTTAGTTGCCTTTCATCCCTTCAAGATCATCCCATCCACTTTAAATTTTAAGGATTGTTCTCTGTCTAGCTATCTTGCCCTGTAATACCATCTTGTGCTTAGAATAGAAATCCAGTAAAGCCATCCTTTGACTCCATAGCCCAATGGACTGAAAGCTCTCAACCTTGCCCTTAGTTTGTGGATTCCACCAATTTCCAAACAAACCCTTGAAACTATAACTAGCCTAAAACCTTTCAAGAACAAAGATAAATCATAAAGAGAGAGCCCTCTCTGGATGCAGATTGGCTAGATTCTGCATCTAAAAGATTGGTTTGTGGTTACCTCGGGTATAATTTCCTCTTACGCAACTTCTAGGAAAACCTGAGTGATAACACTTGGGATTCAGAGATAAACCATAATTTATACACTTTTCAAAGACTTTTCTTAAGTGATCTAAGTGTTCTTCATCAGTTTTTGAATAGACAGTTATGTCATCAAGGTATATCACAATGAAGTAACCTATTTCTTCGTAAAAAGAAATGTCCATGACTCTTTGAAAAGTGGCCCCAGCTTTCATTAACCCAAAAGGCATTTTGACATACATGAAGGTGCCCCAAGGTTTAGTGAAGGTGGTTTTGTGCTAATCATCTCGATGTACTAGCACCTGATTATACCCTGAAAAACCATCAAGAAAAGATATTATTTTGGAGCCTACCACCGTTTGCAGTATATGATCCATATTAGGTAAAGGGTAGTTGTCTTTTAGGGAGGCTTTGTTTAAATTTCTGAAGTCTATGCATAGCCTAATTTACCCTGTTTTATTCCTTACTAATACAAGATTTGAGACCCATTCTGATTACCTGAGTGGGACTATTATTCTAGCATCATACATATTTTTTATTTCTTTTTCAACAAGAGGTATTGAGACAGGGTTTATTCTACACAATTTCTGCTTGAATGGTTTTTGGTTTTCCTTGAGAGGAATCTTGTGCTGAATGATGCTTGTATCATAGGACTTCAAGTCCTCATAGCCCCAAGCAAACACATCCATAAATTCTTTGAATCACTCAATGTATTTATGTTTCATAAGCGTTGGCAATGTTTTGGACAATTTTATCATTTTAGGTTCTTCCTCACTACCTATGTTGCATTCTTCTACATCTGTTTCAGTGGATTCTATTTTAGGCTTCCTAGCAACATCATTGAAATCAAACAGTTCTTCTAAGGGGGCAAGTCCTCTTGCCAATAGATTGTCTTTGCATTGTCAGACCTCATGGCCCTTTTTATCTGAATCTTCACACAATTCTTCCTCATGAGGATGTTCTAGCATATTTATATCAGCAACATAAGGTGGCTTTATTTTGTGTATTTTATCCTCAACAGAGCAATCCCCTTCATGATATGAATCCGATTTTGGCATTTCAAACTCATTTTTGGACTGCAGGAAGTCTTCAATATGTTTGTCACCTTAAAAAAATTGCCAATAATATATGTTATTTGAGACTGTTGGTCTTCTTTTGACCTTTACCATGTATTGTTCATTGGCATGAGGCAGTTGGCAAGTGCTGGCAGCGAATGCCAGTTCATTTGCAAGGCTGTTTTGAGTTCCTGGGATAGAGGTAAGTTAATATTTTTCAAATGTTTTTAGGAGGTCTAAGGTAGCATTTATATATTGTCTTAACCTGGGATTTTTCGCTGAATATTCTCCCTTAATTTGCCTAATAATTAGCTCAGAATCTCCCTGAACAGAAATCCTCTTAGCTCTTATATTTTTCAACAATTGTAACCCTAGGAGAAGAGCTTCATACTCTGCAATATTATTTGTACATTGAAAATACAACTTGTAAGAGTGACCTTCATTAGTGTTGTGTATCCAAACACCTGCTCCTGAACCAAATTTTCCACAAGTGCCATCAAATTTCATGTTCCAAAGAGTTTCAAGTTCAAATTTTCCATTGTGTTGTTCTTCATGGATGCTAGGGTTTTGGCTATCATGTTATTCATTTTGTGTTTTGTTTGACTGTTCTGATAGGTCTAGATCTTGCTATGTTTCAACTACTTGTTCATTAATGTCATATTCATTATATAAAATAAATGAATCAAGGTTTGAATGGATAGAATAGAGAGGGGTGTTATTTGGCTTATCTTGGCTGCTTACTATGTATTTCATGTAAGATTATCTATACAGTCTTCTTGTTTGGTTAAAGACTAGAATGGTATCATATGTCATGTCCAATTGGAGGGTTCCTTGGAGTTTGGCTCCCCATGATCTAGATAAGAGCATGCCATATTTTGGGGGAATGTCAGCCACTAAAATATCCATGATAAAGCTCTTGGCTGGTATTTGTGCCAGATTAACACATAGATATTTGATTAGGCCCATACATTTAACTCTACTTGAATCAAAAGAGTATAAGTCTTTGTATGGTCTGGTTATTTAGAGGCCTAATCTTTCCATCACTACCTTTGGAAAGAGGTTATGTGAAGCACCAGAATCTACCATGGCGTTGTGTAGGAGTTTTTCGTGGATGTTCAAACTAACATAGAATGGAGGCACAACTGCCTCTTGAAATTTTCCTTCTACCTCTAGTCCAAACAACAATTTTGGCTTGTCATCAGTCAGATTTAGAGTATCGGTGTCGTTTCCTATGTTTAAAGCCTTCAAAACTTGAGATCTATATACATCTTGAGTCATTAATTCAGTAAGGGGTATGGCTATTTTTATCTTGGCAATTTCACTCTCAATATTGAATGGTGTTTGTGTTCTTGGTAGATTTAAATCAGTTTTATCAGAAATTATTTTTTTAGCGACTTTAACTTGCTGAATTTTATTTGGAATCTCAGTTAAAAGAGTTTTTTCAGGGCCACTAGTTGATGTACTAGGGCAGCTTTGGTCACCATCATGTTGGCTGATTTTTTTTTTCCTTTGATAAGAATTCTTAGCCAGGCTATTTGTATTTTCTGTTGTCTTTCTAGGAGTGTTTTCAGGGGTCTTCCTAGCAAAAATTTTTAGTTTGTTCCTCTTGGGGATATCTTGGGTTTTCCTAATTCTGAGGTCATATTGCCTATGAACCTCCATGATAGTATTTTCAAACCCTAGTTTGTATTCTTCAGAATCCTCATATGTTCTTTCAATTTGGTTTGAGGAAAAAAAACCTTGTTCTTCTTCTGTGAGAAAAAAAATGTCCTCCTTATCAGAGCCTATTAGATTCACATGGTTTTCTTCTGGCTCCCCAGTCTCTCTTTCCTCTTCATCTACATAGTTTTCTTAGAAAGGAGGTCTGATTTGCTGGTCATTTTCTCTTTGTCTTATTTGAGGAGGGTCTCTTCTGAAGTTTTGGTTTATGTTTTTGTTTTGAGGGTTTTTTTGGTTTTCCCTAGGGGGTTCTATTTCATTTAAGTTAATTCTCTCTTCTGAAGTTTTGGTTTATGTTTTTGTTTTGAGGGTTTTTTTGGTTTTCCCTAGGGGGTTCTATTTCATTTAAGTTAATTCTCTCCATCATCCTTTCCATTGTCCTAACTAGACTATCAATTTTAGCATCATATGTGGAGGCCATAGGTTCCTCTTTGTATGTAACCCTCTTCCCTGTTCTCATTCTAGCCATTTTAGCAATAGATTGGCTTCTACACTTACTGCTCCTCTTTGCATATCTTCTAGGGTAAGGGAATCTCTTTCTCTTAATTGGTAAGCCATTTTTGGATCAAATCCATCTGCAAATTTTAATAGGGCTAGGTCTTGTGGGGGTTTTTGTGGGGAGGAAGTGCATTATATACACTATTGAACCTAGTGTAGTAGTCTTGAACACTCTCCCCAACATTTCTTCTAAGGTTTTCATACTCTGATAAGATTTGAAGATGATTTTTCTTAGTCTCCCACTTGTTTATGAATGTTTGATAAAGGGAAGGGAGATCATGAATGCTATTAGGAGTTAAGTTCTTGAACCATTTATTTTATTCTCCCCCTAAAATTTGGGCAAAAATTCTCATCTGTATGGTCTCATCTTCTATTTTTTGGTAATCAAAAGCATCATTCATCTTGTCTACATGTTGTTGTGCAGTTGTAGGATCATTTCCATTAAAATGAGGGATTCTAGATTGATAGGCCTGTGGCATAGGTAGTAAAGGTTGTGGTAGTACCAGGGGGGCATACCATGATGCCATGATGGGAGGTAATGGAACCCAAGGATGATTTATAAGAGGAGGGTTTATGAATGGAGACGGAGGATGAAATGGAGTGGTTTGCACAGTGGATGTATGAGTGGGGGTAGCAGCTGTACTTGGACCAGCTAGCTGATATTCAGCAAATTTGGAACGAAAGGAGTCAAAGTTCTAGATAAGTTGAATATCAAGAGGAGTGGAAAGAGATACTTCTCTACAAGGACTCTGTTGTAAGCTTATAGGCTCAAGTTTTTTCTGGTCTATCCAATTTTGAGACTTAGTTCTGAATAAGTTTCTTCTATGGTGTACGTCAAATCGGGTATCTTGAAAGGATGTAAGTTTTTCAGGAAAGGAACTTGCTTTGTGAATTGATCTGATAATAGTTGAATCTTTAGTCCTAGAAGTTTTTCTTAAGATTCTTTCTAGGTTATCAACTATAGCAAGAGGTTTTGGTTCAAGGTGAGATCTGGTGTCGATTCTTTGTGAAGCCATATTTTAGACCCACAACATAGATAGGTTGAAAGTTTATAAGAGTTTTGAAAACAAACCAATATGTAAGAATACTGAATTCACACAATATGTGATTGGGAATTATACTATTAGGACTGATTAATACATTCCTAGAGGAGTCCGTGAGAACCAGTGGAGTAAACAGGCCTACTAAAGACCAGTGGATTCATCAGGTGGATGATGCTTACTATTTTGAGGATTTGTTTGTTGTTCACCATCAAAAATTGGATGCCAATCTTGAGATATTTTTGGGTTTTCTGAGTTCTTTATATGACACTAAGATTTTTAATGATTTTTCCCAGTGGAATCACCATTATTTTAGGTCCGTATAATTTTTCAGATTGGTAAGACCAAATAAACGAGGGTACATCAAACCAAATTTGGAGTCCTAGGACCTAGCCTTCCTAGACTCAGGGAGGGCTCTCTCTATATTTGTATAAAATATATAAATTGATTTATTTAGGATGCTGATTTTAGGCAAGTTAAAATGATAGGGGTTGTTTGTTTGTTTTGTTTGGTTGGGTTGCTTGTTAAGAAGAATAGGTAGAGTAAGATAAATTCAAACCATTAGGCTATGGGGTATATGAAAAGGTTTGAAGAGCATAACAAAAAATCAAGGGTGTTTCATAGGGAAAGTTAACAAAGCCAAATGGATCTTAATAGCTTACGTGGGTGTGAAATGAACATTAAGTTGTGAGTTTAGTAGGTTTAAAGGGAAATTAAGAATCCTTTAACATATAATAGAACAAGAAGAGCCTTTAATATCACTATGCTTAAGAAATAACCAAAGGACAGGGCACACCATAAACTTCTTTAGCATAGCTTTATCAAGTAAACTTTGAGACAACAATTCAGCAAACCCTAGAGAGCAGGGAACTCCTAAATTCTCTAGCTATTCACTTTCAGAGAAAGAAAATATTTAAGATAACAAATAAGTGATGATTAAAGAGCAGGGAACTCCTAAATTCTTCAATTAGACCTTAAAGACCTTTTCAAGATAGACCAAAGGACAAGGAAAACCATAAACTTCCTTAGCCTAAACCCTAGTAAGAAAACTTCAAAGAAAGACCTTAGAAACAATGTTTCAAGCTACACCAAAGAATAGGGCATACTATAAAATTCTTCAGTTTGAATCTTGTTAAATCATTCTCAAGACAAAAAACTACGTGGAATCAGAAAGCAATTAATATTTCTCCAATTAGACCTAGGAGAGGAAAACATTTGAGCAACAGAAGAAAATAGACTTAAGGTGCCTCTAACAACATATCTTAACCTAAATGTTTTGTTCTATTACAAGACAAATTGATATACAAAATGGAAAATAGAAGGAAAAAATTACAAAATTAGGATAACATCACCATTTAACAAATTCCATGAATCCTGTGAATGTGCTTGCTCCATTAACATTCAATCCAAAATAGTTACAAAGCTCCAAAGCCAACTTCTTCACAACCCAAAGTCTATGTAATATTCAACTCAACAATAAACCAAAAAAAATATGAAGCATACATGTAGTATTTATCTAAAAAATGAGGAGGTGAACCCTAGCTAGGGTTTCAAATGTAATCTATTACATATTTAATGCATTTTGACCTTTGAGACCATGCAAGGCCCAAAGAAAAATATCTAAGACTCATTCATTGTAATAATAAATGCTAACATAACTACTGAGCTAATTTTGGAATAAGTTTGACTTTAAGGCTTAAAAATATATTTTTGCAATAACTCATGGTAAGGGCACAGCTCCAAGGTACAGAGGTGTAGCACTAGTGCAAATGCACAACACCAAGACTGAGAAAATGTCATGTTTTGCAGCTAACTTTTAGAGGCCTTCCCTGTGTCCAAATGAGCTCCATGATGGCTCATTGGAAAGGTATCTGAGTCTATTTTCAAAATATGCTTTCACTTTCTAGAATGGTTCCTATTTTCCTTGAAAAAAAACCTTTTCTCCCAATACTGCTAAACACGCAACGCCAGTGCCAAAAAGAGGGCAGAAAGGTTATCTTTTGGTAGTTTTTGGCCCTTTTGAGGGACCAGTCTTCCTCCAAATCTTCTGAAACGTTCTGAGGTTGATGTAATTTCCATTAGGGACATGAGCATGCTAACCTTTTTCCATTTGGATGGCCCAAAAAAGAGCACAACGCCAGTGGGACTGCGCGTTTAACTAATTTTCTGCAAGTCAAACTGTCAAAAATTAAAAATGTGCACAAAAGTGCCAAAATTGGAATTTAGCTTGCTGATCAAGGTTTAGAGGCTTGGAGGGAAACCTCATCAATGATATTGAGCTTATATTTCTCTTTTTCCTCAGTCAAAGCTTGAATATTTGCATGGGCCCATTTGAGCTTGGCCCTTGCAATCCTGTCTCTCATGGCATAATGTGTTGCCATCTTCCTCTGCATGTTAGTGTTTCTCTTTGCCTTCTCTATTTGACCTTCTAAATGAAAATTTTCCCTCTCAGGCCAAGATCCTCTATCCCTGCTAATTTCTATGACAAGAAACTCACTTGGAGTGGGCTGCTCTGCCAATTCTACCTCTTTTTTCTTTTCCCGAGCTAAAGCCCTCTTCAGCCCAATGGTCTCTGGTCTCTGTCTAGGAAGCCGATCTTCCTCATCATCACTGCCATCAAAATTTCCCAAGGTCTCATCTAGCAAAGCCTTGGCATTTCCAGCCTCTTTTTGAGCTCTGATTTCCCTGACCTCACTGATGGCCTGCTTTGTCTTCAACTGCTGATTCTCTAGCTCAAAAAAATTAATCACATTATTTTCCCTACCAAGATTAGCTTAGAGCTGACTAATCTTGACATCCTTGCTCTTGATCAAAATATTTTTTATTCTCTCCTCATCCTCATCTTCAAGGTCAATCAACTTAAACTCCTTCTCAGTCTCATTTTTTTCTTCCTCCTCAACAGTGATATGCTCTGTAACCTTTTCCTTGCCCTTATCAACCTGTTTTGTTGATGAAGAAGGCATGGCCCCTTTCACCTTAAGTGAAGCAAACACATGCCTATGGCCTCTCTGATAGGTCAACAGAAATGGCTCAATATCATGCATTTTAGTGACATCTGTCTCAATGTCTCTTTGACTACTTGATGATTTGGTATCAAGATATGATGGTGAAGTGTGGTGTAAAGGTGATGAGGAAGGATCAATTTGAGGTGAGTGTATGTGAGTGGATGGTGATGTGTGAATAGTGGGAGGTGATGGATGAGTGACTATGGGAGGATGAGAAGATGAAGGAATATCTTGTTGATGATGGCCAGGTGGAGTAGTGAAAACCTAATTGGCAATGAATGCATCCCATCAAATGTTTTTATGCTAAAGTTGATGCATGACCACCATATTGATGAGTGAATGATGAAATAGGCTCTGCATTTGCTGATTATAATCTCTCTTTTGCACAATGTAGGTGATTTTTTCAATGCTACGGAAAATATAATATGGTATATGTAGCATCCTAACTCTAGTGAAATGCATAAGAAGACAGATATGGTATAGTAGAGGCGGGAAAACCTTCCCTCACAAGTGAAATAGTTCATTATTATCCTCCTCATGGGTGCATATCTATCAAGAAGATGAGAAAAAGGGAAGATGGACTTGTGGTGATCTTTATACCTAGGTTTGAGGTATGTTTCAAAATAACTCATGTGCAGGTTTGCTTGTTTGAACCCCTTCTCTCCCACACTAGGTATCCATGTAGCAGCTGCAATGGCATCAGTGGAAATCTCAAATGTAACCCCGGCAAGATTGACCTGCTTGTCATGTAGATTGATGATGAATAGTCTTGTTAGCTCTAAGTGATTTTGGACTTGCTGCACTCTCTCACAAAACTCAAATTAGCCCACATGCTTAAAGAAAGAAACAGTAAGAGGATATGCCATGAGTTCCCTCATGGTGATGGGTTCAAATATGTTTAATTTTCCTTGCTTATGATCATGTCTCCTTGGAATTTCTACCTCACCACCACTGTCTTCACCCTCAGACATTTAGATACTGCTTTATAAAACCTTAGGGCACAAGTGAAATGAGATGAGGGGCAGGGAATGAAATGGAAGCTGGAACAAATGAAGGGAATGAGTAAAGGGGTATAAGTGTAGGAAATAAGTGAGGGGGGGAATAACTCAATGAAAACCCCGAATCAATCAAATTACCCTGTCTATAATGGATACTCTATTTAGGAGGATGAAATAAGTATATAGATAGTGATCTCTGTTTTTTAGCTAGGGTTTGATTAGGGTTCGATTAGGGTTTTACTTTAATGCATTCAAGAATCACCAAATAGCTTAGAAATGGGGTGATGATATGTACTTACTGCTTAGGAATTCTGTAGAGGATGATAGGATAAATTTGAAGAAGGTTTGAACTTGTTTGGATGGCTTGAACCTTTTGCAATCTACTCTGTCTAGGTGTGCAGCACCAATGGCTGAGGGCATAGGGCCAACCCAAGCGCGCAACGCCAAGGAAATTTAGCACAGGATACTTCTGTAAAGCGCACAGTGCTTTTGCAAGGGTGCAGTGCCAGCCTACAAGTGCATAGTACCTTCAGAAAACGTGTTGAGGAAAATGGGCAAGGGCACAATGCCAACTCCCAGGTGCTCAACACTAAGGAAAACACACAACATCAAGGAATCTAACCCAAATTTTCTCATAAAACCCACAAAATCTTCCTTGTTGAAGGCTCTTTATCTTTTGAAAGGTAACAATGGTTCTCTTGAAGTGTGAAATGGGCTTTTATAGGCTTATGGATTTAATTTAACCTTGAAAAAATTGCTTTCTAATGTTTTGAAGTCTTCTTTTTTCACTGATACTCTTTGGCATTTTTTTGCATTTGTAGGTTACTGAAGTCATGAAGTTGGATTTTATTTTTCTCATTGAGGCTTAACATGTTCACTTTGAAAAATTTGGGATTTAATCACATAGTAGCATCTTCAAAATCTTCTGTAGTTTCCACCATAAATTTCAACTCGTCTTTTCCACCTTCTCTGGCCACCTTTTCAAAACCCTATGTGTCTGCAGTTCTTTACAGCAATCATCAATGTTGTCTTCTAAGTTCTCTATAGCCCTTTCAAGTTCATTCATTTCTGTCTAGTTCACCTTACCTTTTTTCCATATTCCATCAATATTTTCTGATAGACTTTCTTCATGCTTGGCCTTGTGTGCCTCCTCCATGTCATTTTCCTGCAAGTAATCACTACTTTGGCACTCAAATGGAATAACAAGTTTATAACCCTTGTCATCTACAAGACCAAGTTTTTTTTCTTTCCCTTGTTGTAAGTTGTTTTCATTCAGGAGTAGACAGTCTACATCATCAGTACTTTCTGCTGATAAATATTCCAGCACCTCTACAGAAGTGCCAAAAATTGTCTATTTTTCTCACTTGTAGGTTTTGAACTAAGAAGCTAATCCTCTTTGGAAATGTTAGGTGCTTGAATAGCCATGTCTTGAAATTTTATTACGTCTTAGCCAAATTCTAGCAAAGGAAAAGCAGTGCCTGAAACACCCAAGGATGACCTTGAATTATGTAAAACCCGGATGACCTAATAGGAGTGCTTTTTTACCTGATTTTGGATGAAATTTTATTTAAAAAATTTCAAGTGACAAGAGAATTTTCAGAAGTGCTATTGTGCTCAAAGGGACACAAGAATGTGTTAGAAACAAGAAATATTAGAGGGAGGATGGAGTTTATTGATAGGGAAAATGGGGGAAATAAGGTTTTAGGTAGGAAAGAAGGATTAAAATGATAAGTATGAGCCCATAAACAGTCATTTAAGCATAAGAGGGTGATTTTGAGATGGAAAAATGATAGATAGGGAAAAAAATTTTATTAAGGTAATGAAGGCAGTGAGATTTTTGAAACTCAAGATATTCAAGGAATATTTTTTTCAGAAAAGTATAACCATCCTATAGTCATCCAAAGATAGTGAAAAATACTTATGACTAATAGAAGAAAGCTCCATATTTTCACATTATGGGTGTAATCATTCAGATACACCATCATATCTACAACGTTGTACCATGCCTACATTCTTGGCAAGAGAATAAGTAGAAGGAGAAACACTAACGGAGGAGACTCTTGGTGACTATCTCCAAGAATATGAATCTTAGTCTAGAAGATTCAAGGAGCATCTAAGATTCCATGGGTTTTGTCAAATTAAAGAAGATAGAAAACTCAACAACTACAATAGAAGAAGGGGGTGCATGCATCACACTTTGGGTAGATTCTTTTTACCTTCTTTTGATGGGTCACCCAAGAGCACAACCAAGGGTTGGGTAAAGAAGCTAGACACATATTTCCAGCTACATCATGTTTCAAAAGAAGAAGCCATTAGAGTAGCAGCGCTGCATCTTGAAGGTAAGGCTTATGCCTGGTGGTTATTTGAATCTTCTTCATTGAAAAATGTAAATATATCTACTTATGCAAAGTTCACTAGGAGGTTAATGAAAATATTTGATTTGAAACAATCTGAAACTTCCTTGGGAGAGAAAACCAAACCCAAGAAATCAGAAAATTTGCATGAGCTGGAAAGATCCTCCAACACTATGACAGGAGGAGGAGATCTACTTCTATTTGGATATGGAGATGAAGCAATTTATTCAAGTAGAGGAGCTCTTGCATATTTTCAAGAAATACTAAAGGATATTACATATGAAGATCATGAGTAGCATGTGTCTATGTTGATAGGCAATGAGGCAAAACAATGGAGGAAGTGTGTTCCAAAATTGAATGCAATATTGGGGACACATGCTATGATAGATCATTCCTTTGTGATCAAGACTTTTGACACCAAGGACATGTTGGGTGTACATGGGTTGACTACATTTGAAGAAGACAACTTAGGTTGTCAGATCTTGCAAGAGGTAGGAGAATATGAGAAGGAGGGTTGACATCAAGTGATTGGGAACATACACACCCATCCTTTTCAATAGGTTTATGCACAGAATCAAGAGGATGATTTGCGCAGTGAAAGAAGGGAAAAATCAGGCTGTTCACATATACAGCCTGCTCTAAGCCTTGATGTTTCATTACATGGAGGCATTCAACCAGGGAGACCCCCTGATTGGGGAATGAAGAAATATTTCTCTCAACATGGTACAACATTGGTATATTTGGCTCATGAAGGGGCATTGGGGGGCCATGATACAACACTGAGAGTCTTGGGTAGACTCAAGGAGGAGGGAGACATTCTCCCAACATCTTCATCACACACTCTCATTTTAGATTCTACGTTGTGGGAGGGGAAGCAAGGGAAGGATAGCAACCTTCCAACATATAACTTTGGCATGAGAGATGTCAAGGAGAAGGGAAGCCATATGACCTTATGATAGATCATCAACGCTGTCACTATGGAAGATTGATCCATATTGGAAATCGCAGTTGTTGGTGTATTATTCAAAGGATCTTTTCACATGACGAACTACATGAGGAGGGCTATTCAGTCCAAGATGAATTCATATTCTATCATGGTAGGATGTTCTTATATAGAGCCTCCAAGATCAAGGAGAATTTGCTACAAAGGGCACATGAAGAATTCCTTTTCAGCCATAATTATTCTATGAAGGATTTCAACACTATCATGAAGTACTACACTTAGGAAGGCTTTGAAGAGGAATTATATCAGCATTTTCAGAGATGCATGAATCATGTGGATATGAGAGAGATACATGAATCTATGAAGGAGTTAAATCAACCACCTCTTTCCTCTTTTGGAAAGAGAAGAGATAGATCTACGCACCACTCCATTTGTAAGAGGAGAAATTTTGGTGAAGAATATGCTCGTGTATCTAATGTGTTAGGAATCTATAATCAGCAAGATTGGAAAATTCTGATCACAAAAACAACATCGTTTCAACCACTTTGGGATTCTAGGATCTAGCCCTCCTGAATCCGGAGAGGGATCTCTCCAGTAAGTGTAAAGATGGATTTGTCTTTGGAGTTTTGGGTAATGATATTAGGCTAGTTGTGAAGGCCGAGGGTTTGTTTTTGTTTTTGGATGGTTGACCATGATTACTATTTGAGGTGGAAATTTTTAAGTGCAAAGAGTTTCAAAGGTGAGAAGTTGCAAGAAAATAGAACAAGCTTTGGCCAGGAAGATAGATAATTGCAGGTTTTAATACATTGGGCTATGGAGTCATAATAGGGTTTAATTGAAACAATTAGGTTCAAGAATGGTCCATGGGGCAGGTCATATATGTCTAAGGATCTCTTTAAAGTTTTATTTATGCAATGAAATGAGACAAAAAGAAGGGGAATTAAACAGATGAAGAACAAAGAGTAGCCTAGGATCTGGTAAGTACTTTGAAACTAGCCAACCTTTGATCCAATTTCAATGGAAAACATAATAAAAACAGAGGGAAACACAAATGATAACAAAGAATGGTCTAAGATCTGGTAAGTACTTCTAAACTAGCCAACTTTTAACATATTCCAAGGGAAACATTCAGACAGTCTTTGGGGATAAAACTAGGACCAGGGAACACCATATCTTCCTTAGTTCATCTCTACTTAACTAATACTGAACATAACATTTAAGAACAATATTCAGCTAAGACAATAAGATGAGGGAACGCCAGCATTCCTATGCTTAAACTGAATTGAATCATTCCCAAATAACACAGATTGGAAGAAAACATTCAGATAAAGTTTTCATTCAGAGAAGGGTACTGATATACAGTAGGTCCTAACTCTATGCATGTTGTTCTTTATAAGAGAATATGAACACAGTGAAAACATAAACAAAATAACGAGTCACAATGAGAAAAAAACCACTGTCAACATAGACCAGGATCCCATAAATCAATTTGTATTGATGCTCCAAACCAGTTACAGCTTTAAGTCCAATGCTTTAGTTTAGCAATCATCTACACATCTCAGCCTAACTTATATATCACAAGCAGAGCTCCAAGGTCCAGTGAAAACTATTTACAAGTAGAAGTCTCAAGCTCAATTACATTTCAATGTTAAGTAGCCAACTCAACCAACCCCTCTCTCATCTTCTTCAGTAGTATTTATAGAAGAATGTGGAGGTGAGATCTGATAAAATATCTCTACAGATAATTAATACAGACCTAATGGCTTCTCGGCCTTTGGGGGGCTCAATGAAGAAACTTTGCATAGGTTTCCTCTGTATTAAATGATTTACATTGAGATTTAAGCTCGGTGGGAGCTCTTACTAACTTTTGAGGCTCTGTGTGGTGTCAAAGTAATTCTGCTGATATTTTGTCATTAATTTTTTTTTGCAGAATTTACTCTTTGGCTGCGCTTGAGACAAATATTTGATCCTGATCACTAAATTCGGCCTTTGATTTGAATGCTTTGAGGCACAGGTGGCACTGTGGTAGTTGGGAGGAATCGATTTCCCTCAGCTGTGGCAGTGGAATTTTTCTGTCTGATGAACCTTTATGATTTTTTTGTTAACTATTTTTTAATTGGGGATTAGGCTTTTGATAAACCATCTTAGATGTAATCCCCACAGATCTGTCTTCAATCTTCTGTTCTGGTATATTTTTGTTCTCGACACTGATACTCTTTGATTTGTGCCTGATTTACTATGTTTGTTCGTGTGTAGGGCTACGGAGGGATGATATGGCATCAATGCCTCATGAAACACTGATGAAACGTGGAAATTAAACCCTGCGAATGATTCTCTTTGATGAATCGAAGGCAGGAGGATCGTCACCCTCAGCCTTTGAATTTTCTTCAGCATGGCGGAAAAAACCATTTAATACCCTGCAAAATACAAAAACATTATGAAATCCTGCATATATAGGTTTACTGCTTTGGAAGGACATGTGGGGAGAGTGTGGTCGTTGGATGGCATCATCCAACGGTCGAGATTGATTAGAAGGGGTCAAAGGGAAACGGAGGAGGAATTAAATCGGAGCCGTCGATCATGAAGAGATTGATGGTCGAGAGTGGAGGTGAATAAATAACGTGAAGGAGTCACATTATTCAAAAAAATAAAAATAAAAAGTGGAGGAAAAGGTTAAAACCTTTGTTTTGGTGAAAAATGGTTGAAAAATGAGTGGGGAGCTCGGGACAAATGTGGGCTATCGGATGAGGTCGTCCCACGCGATCAACGGTGGAGATCGGGTACCACTATGCCTTAGAACATGCCCCGAACTTCAAATTTTTTTTAATAAAATCATGCTGCATAAAGTCCCCGGGTCCACATTGGATGACTGTGCGAAGACCAACGAAGACCTGCCCCGATTCATTGATGCCACGTGGATGCTGACTGGGTATTTGGGGCCACCGGCTCTATGGGACTGCTATCGTGGCTATGGGGACCAGGGCGACTGTTTTTGGGCCATCGATCTGAAGATTAGATTGATGGTGGAGATGTTTTTAATACCGTGACGTACCTTAGTCTATCTGTTGGGCTTCTTCAGAGCGCGATCACCATCCGATGAGCGGCCTCAGATTCGATGATGCGCCTCAATATCGCACTCACTCCACATCTGATCTTTAACGCTTGGGGAAAATGGTATCGCCATACCGCCCGAGGCCACGTGTCGGCCGGCAGCATTGATCGCTGCCGATCAGGGAAAACTGCTTTCCTCTCAAAAGTGGTGCGATGAAAACCGCTTCGGGCCCTTCTTTTAATATAATGAAAAATAATTGTATGGGCACATTAGACCAGAAATTTGGGTAAGTGGGTTTATACAGTGTTTTAGTGCCCGATTGTGGGCACCAGGGTTATATGGAATAACAACATGATCGAAGGTTATAGTATAAAGGGCTAATCGGCATCGGAGATTTCAATAAAGGGGGAAGACTTGTACACTGTGTTACCTCCCATGCGATAAGAACCCAAACAGCTCAGCGCCTGGTTCCAGCGCCAGGGCATATGGAGTGAAAATGGCTAAGGACTTAGCCCAAGGGGGCTTAAACCTTTACACAAAAATATGTATTTTTCATGAAGATTTTAATGTTTTTCAAGGGTTTCGAGGATTTCGATAAAGCAAAGAAGGAGTCTTAAACCTTATCACAGGGGTTTTGAGGAAGGGAAAAAATGAAAACATGAAAATTGAGGGATTTTATGGGGAATAAAGGGATAAGAATGAGGTTAGTTTTGGAAGTGGAAGGAAGGGGAAAATGGTGCTTGCAGCAGTATTCTCTCTTGGAAATCAGCAGAATTTCTGGGGCATAATGGGCACAACAGTGAGGATTTTGAACAGAGGCATGGGGCCTTTAAGAGTCTTCAAGAGCCAACAGTTTTTGCAATAAAAATTGTTCCTTGAAGGCTCAAAAAATGATTTAGCCACCTTTTGGTATAAAAAATTTCATAGGTGGATAACTATGGCTCCACTTGGGGATGGTGCCTTCTTGAAGGCATCAAGAACTTTAGACTTGCATTCTCTGGGAGGCTGATCAGTTGCCTCATCCCTTGGGCTACCCTTCCTTTGCTGGGATGATCTTGCTCTGAAAACATATTAGCAGCCATGAAAACAATGGTTCTTTCATCAACAAGTTTTCTACCTACCCAATCCTACAGATCTAACCTTTTTTATTCTTTTAGAGTGTACTTGGATGGCAAACTCTTTTACATCATTTTATTGTTTTGAAAGCAGGAAACCTAATATATTTCTACTCCTTATTTCTCCATGGATTCAGATTGAACAATTGAGCCCGTATGATTCTCTACCTAATCTACTATCTGTTGGGATTAAACTGTCCAACAGATTTTATTCACTAAATTCTATAACAAAAATTTAAAAACAGCCAAGTCAAGATTAAGCTGTTTGACTTGCTGTGATCTATGGCATAAAAACAAGCTGCACATAGACATTTCTTCTACACAAAATTTAAAACAAAATGGAAGGCTTGAGATCTGAAATTTCAAAGCATTTCCTTCCCCTTTTTTTAGAGTTGTGTTTTGACCTTTGTTTTGAGCTGTCTTTCCTTTGTCAACTGGTTCAAATTTTGAACTTAATTGGAACTAGATTTACATCTTTCTTAACTCAGAATTTGAAACAGATTTGAGTCATTCTTTTTGGAAACTTAGGTTTAGATTTTGAGCATGTTTGAACATTCAATTTCTATCCTAAACTATCTACTGATAAGCCAAGATTAAACAGTTTTACAAATCGAATTCAATATCCTATCAGAAAATTTAAAGCTAATTAGTCAAGATTAAGCTGTTTGAAAAACTAGAAGTGTGTTGTCCAGGAGTGGAATTTGAGCTTACACACTTTCAGATTTTTTTCTCTTTTTTGGTATGGGGCTATACCTTTCTTGTTTTCACAATCTGCCCTCTTTTCTTTCTTTTCTTTGTTTTTGTATTTTTGATTTTATAACTTAGAATGCAATTGTGGGTGAAATATTTACAATGGAAAAAGATAAAAAGGCTTTCAGAACATGAAATGTATCAAGAGAAGTAATGCTTAAGCATCCTGCCATTGACAGGACCCCCAAAAAATTCTGATCCATTCAACTCCTGCAAGAAATAGACATTATTACCAACAGCTGAATGGATAGAGTAAGGGCCAAGCCACAAGTTGTCAAATTTTCCATGCTTGCCCTTGTCTTCCCTCCTTGAGTCCCACTTCAAAACTTTGTCCCCAATATTGAAATTGCTGGCCTTGGTTCTTCTGTCAAAAATCTTTTTAATGTTGTCCTGCTTTTGCAATGCTTTGTTATAAACCTCCTCTCTAGTTTGCTGAAGATGAATGGTCTAGTTTATCCTTCTGATTATGTCATTATCTTCAGTTTGCAACTCTTGAATTAAATTCATGACTGGTACACCAAGGCTGGTTGGAAAAATTGCATCAGTACCATACACAAGCTAGAAAGGTGACATACCAATAGATTTCTTCAAAGTCAATCCGTTAGCCCAAAGTGCATGAACTAGCTTTGTGTGCCAAGTCTTTTTGTTGTCCTCCAATAGTTTCTTGATTATATTCACTAAGATTTTGTTTGAGGATTTGGAAAGTCCATTACCTTGAGGGTAATAGGCTGTGGAATGCCCCAATGTTATATGATATCTGTGACAGAATTCAACCATCTTATTTGAGTCAAATGCTGTTGTAATATCAGTGATGATTTTGGTAGGACAGCCAAATCTAGAGAGAATATTATTCTCTATGAATTTTACAATAACAGAATCATTGGCCTGCCTACAAGGAATGGCTTCTATCCACTTAGTGAAATAGTCTATGGCAGTGAGAATCCATCTATGCTAAGTAGAAGATGGTGGGTGGATTTCTCCTATGAAGTCAAGTCCCCACTGTTGAAAAGGGGCTTCAACAGTGATTGGATGCAGAGGTAGGGGTAGCAGTTTTCTTTTGCCTTCAAAAAGTTGACATTTATGACAGGCTATGATCATCTTGTGCACATCATGAAAAAGAGTAGACCAATAGAAACCAGCCCTCAAAATTTTGTTGGTTTTTTTCTTCTAGTACAAATGACCTCCACACTCTCCTTCTTGGAACTCATGCTTAACCTTCTCTGCATCAAACTCATGCAAACATTTAAGCAATATACCACTTGCATTTTTCCAATAAAGACATCTATCTATAATGCAATAGTTTACAGCTTTTAACTTTAGGAACCTTTCCTTTGTTTTTGTCAAACCGGGAGGTGCATTTAAATTAAGAAAAACACAAATAATATCAGCATACCAAGAGGAATTCATAAAATGGTCTTCAATAATGGAAGTTGAGGTTTCCTCTTGTTCATCAAAAGCATTAATCATATTTATATCCAGAACTTCAAAATTTGATTCAATCGTCAATCTAGCTAGACTTTGGCCTTTGATCAGCTTAGTGGGTTTTATCTCTAAATCATATTCAAGAATGACAGCAATCCACTTACCTCTCTTGCCATCTGGTTCCTGTGTTAGAATGTCTTTAAAAACTGAATTTGGGACAAAGGCAATGATGTGTGAGTGCAAGATGTACACTCTGAAGTCTTTCAAAGCTTTAACCAAAGCAAAAGCTTGCTTCTCCATGATGTTATACTTTAGAGGGGCATCCCTCAATGCCTTGCTAAAGAATGCAATAGGCTGCTCTTGTCCTTGTGGTTTTTTCTATAACATGACAACAGCTATGGTATGTTCTGATGCAAACGAAAAAATATAAAAATCTTTTGAAAAAACAAGACTTATTAGAACCGGTGTTTTGGTTAATGCTTGTTTCACCAGCTCAAAGGACTTCTTTGCTTCAAAGGTCCATTTTACCCCTTGCTCCTTCTTCAACATGTTTGTTATATTCCTAAGGAGCTCAGCTAAGTTGGGTATGAATCTTCTCAAAAAATTAATCTTTCCAATGAAAGATTGCAACTCCTTGATGTTTCGAGGATGAGAGATTTGCAATATGGCTTCAATCCTCTTTGGGTCTATCTTAATACCCTCTTCTGAAATGATGTGCCCAAGAAGCTTACCTTCTTGGAGCCCAAATAGCGTTTTCTTAGGGTTTAAATATATTCCAAACTTTCTACATTTCTTGAAGACTTTTCTTAAATGTTCTAAGTGCTCTTCATCTGTTTTTGAAAACACAGTGACATCATCAAGGTATATAATGATGAAGAAGCCTAGTTCTTTCGAGAATGCTATGTCCATGGCTCTTTGAAAAGTTGCTCTAGCATTCATTAGACCAAAAGGAATTTTCACATACATGAAAGTGCCCCATGGTGTAGTAAAGGCTGTCTTTAATTGATTAGCAGGGTGAACTAAGATCTAATTGTACCCTGAGTATCCATCAAGCAAAGAAATTCTTCTAGACCCTACCACCCTTTGTAAAATATGGTCCATCTTAGGTAAAGGGTAGTTGTCTTTTAATGAAGCTTTGTTTAAGTCTCTAAAGTCTATACAAAGCCTGATCTCTCTAGTCTTCTTCCTAACTGACACCAGATTAGACACCCACTCAAAATATCTAATAGGGACAATAATACCAGCATCGTACATTTTCATGATCTCCTTTTGAACCAAGGGAAAATGGACAGGGTTTATTCTGCACAGTTTATGTTTGAATGGTTTTTGGTTTTCTTTGAGGGAAATTTTGTGCTGTATTATTTCAGTGTCATAGGATTTTAGATATTCGTAACTCCACGCAAAAAACATCAGAAAAATCTCTAAAAGGCTCTATGTATTTGAGTTTAATGTGAGCTGGTAAAGTTTTAGACAGTTTAATCATTTTCAGTTTAAGTTCACTGCCTATATTGCACTCTTCCACTTCATTCTCTACAGGTTCTAGTTTTGGCTTCTTGTCCACATCGTTAAAATCAAACAACTCTTCTAAAGGTGCCAGACCGCTTGGAAAACTTTCATCTTTGGACTACAGGGTTTCTAACTCTTCTGTTTCTAATTCTGTAGTTAGTTCTGTTTTGTTTTTAAGTTTTCTAGTCAGAATATTAATATTGGCAAGTTCATGAGACGGCTCTTCTTCACCAAGAAAATTTTCTTCACTGCAGTCTGTATCATAATCTGAGTCTAAACTGTGTAGTTCAAATTCATTTCTACATTGCATGAAGTCTTCTATTTATTTGTCCCCGTCGAAAACTTGCCAGTATTTTTCGTTATCAGGTACGGATGGTCTGCATTTTATTTGAGTTGTGTAGTATTTGGTTTCATATGGCGTTAAGCATGTTCTAGCTGCAAAGGCTAAATTGTGGGCCACAATATTTCTTTTCCTTTGGACAAAAATTATCTAGTATTCTTCAAAAGTTTTTAAAAGGTCTATGATATCGTTTCAATAGGCCTTAAGTCTTGGGTGATTTGTGTTATACTCCCCATTGACTTGCCTAACGACTAACTCTGAATCCCCATATGATTCGATTATTTTGGCTCCCAACTTTTTCAACAAACACAAGCCTAGAAGCAAGGATTCATATTCTGCAATGTTGTTAGAACACTGAAAGTTTAATTTGCAAGAAATGCTTTCTGTGTGGTTGTTTTTAGTGTTGCAGATCTAGACACCTGCACCAACGTTGGTCTTAGTGCAAGACCCATCGAAGTGCATACTCCATAGAGGACTGTTTTCGGTTTCATATTGGTTATTGTCCTCTTCAACTACCGTGCTTTCTGATTGTTGCTGAATATCAACACTTAGTTGAACTTGTTCTAACACCTCAGATCTTTTATTGGGTTGAGGACTGCTGTCTTGAATTTGAAAGTTTAAAAGAAAAGGACACATAATTTGTAGCTCAAGACCTGTGTTTTGTTTTCTATATTTTTCAAATGCAGCAGAATATTTTGACACTCCTACGTTGTGTTCCTCTTTCTCCCTATCGGCCATTAATCCTATTAAAGTGACTTGTTCACTAAATTTTTCATCGTTAAACATAATAAAAGAATCAAGGCCTGTATTTACAGAATATAGAGGAGAGTTTTGAGGTCTGTCCTGACTTGTAACTGTGTATTGCATATGGGACTCCCTGTAAAGTCTTCTAGTCTGATTGAAAACAGGGATAGTCGCATAGGTCATGTCCATCTCCATAGTCCCTTGTAACTTAGTCCCCCAAGATCTTGATAATAATATTCCATATTTTGGGGGCATATCAGCCACAACAATATCCATTACTAAGCATTTGGTTGGAATTTGGGCTAAGTTAACGCAGAGGTCTTCGATTAATCCTAAACATTTTACTCTGCTTGAGTCGAAGGAGTAAAGGTCTTTGTAAGTCCTGGTGATTTCTAGACCAAGACTCTCCATCACAGCTTTAAGCATTAAATTATGAGAAGCCCTAGAATCATGCATAGCGTTGTGCAAAATTTTGTCATGAACATTTAAACTTACATAAAAGGGAGTAACAGGTCCCTCTTGATATCTAGCTTCAATATTAGGACCAAAAATAAGCTCTGGCTATTCATCATTAAGATTGACTATGTCATTATTCTCTTCAATGTTTAAAGCCTTCAAAATTTGGGTCCTATATACATTCCGGGGAGCTAACTCAGTAAGGGTAACAGAGATTTTGCTCTTTGAAATTTCCTTCTCTAGGCTAAAAGGAATTTGGTTCTTTGAAGAACTTGTCTCAGCCTTACTAGCTACTAGTCTATCAGCAACATCAGCTTTCTG
Organism: Pinus albicaulis; assembly: GCA_034641835.2. Classification (NCBI taxonomy): domain Eukaryota; kingdom Viridiplantae; phylum Streptophyta; class Pinopsida; order Pinales; family Pinaceae; genus Pinus; species Pinus albicaulis. The sequence goes on from CM076575.1 coordinate 1,971,683,780, forward strand.
ATTTGTTTTATCTACATTTGAAAAAATGGTTTTAATAGGAGTACTAGCTGAGGTGTTAGTACTACTAAGGTCTGCACTCTGTTTTTCATTGTTTGGAGTGTCGTTCTCTTTACCTTTATCAGAATTGACAGCCATTGTTTTGTCCTTCTGTTTGACAACTTTAGGCTTGGTTGTAGTGCTATTTTGTAAAGATTTGTCATAGGTTTTGGTGTTGGGAGTTTGTTGACTGGTTTTTCTTCTAAGGTCATATTCTCTTTGAGACTCTATGATGACATTTTCCATGTCTTGATAATAACTTTAACCATCATCTCTTTTGTCATCATAAGGTGCGTATAGACCTTGTTTTCTATCATAATGGACTTCAAAGTCATCATCATCTACTCCCATCATGTTGATATAATCTTCCTCTGTTATCTCATTTGTTTCTTCAACCTCACTTACATAGTTTTGATGAAAGGGAGGAGTGATCTGTTGACATCTTCCCTGGGTCTATTTGGAGGTTGGTTCCTTCTAAAATTCTGATTTTGGTTCTTATTTTGAGGATAATTTTGGTTTTGACTGGCTTGTGCTCTCTCAAGAATGCTCATTTTCTTCATCATCTCTTCCATAATTCTCTCCATCTTTGAGTTGGAAGTAGAGGGTGTAGACTCCTCTCTAAATGACACTCTCTTTTCATTTTTCATTCTTGCTCTTTTCTCCATCAATTTGACTTCCACAGAGAGAGCACCATTTTGCATCTCTTCAAGAATTGCAGGATCTCTCTCTCTCAGCTGATAGGCCATCTCAGGGTCAAACCCTTCAGGAAACTTGTTTAAAGCTGAACCTTGTGGAGGTTTTAGATCTGGGGCAAGTGCATTATATACACTGTTAAATCTGGTACAATAAGCTTGTACACTTTCCCCGGTGTTTCTATGGAGGTTCTTATAATAAGAAAGGACTTGGAGAGGGTTCTTCTTTACATCCCATTTGTTTAAGAATGTCTAATGAAAGGCTTGGAGATCATTGATACTATGGGGGGTTAAGCCTTTAAACCATTTTCTTAATTCTCCCCATAAGCTCTGAGAAAATAATCTAAGCTTGACAGAATCATCATCAATTTCATTTTTGTCAAAGTAGTCATTCATCTTATCCACGTGTTGTGATGCAGTTGTAGCATTGCTAGCATCATATAATGGAATTTTGGACTGATAGTCCAGTGGAAGGTTGACTAATGGTAAAGGAAGGACTAAGGGAGCATACCATGTAGCCATGGCAGAAGGTGGAGGTGGATTTACAAGAGGGAAAGTGGGCTGGAATGGAGTGACTTGAATAGTGGATGTAGGGTGAGCAGAAGTGGATGGACCAGGAGTAGATTGTTGGGCTGATCTTGGATGAGAGACACCTAAGTTGTGAAGGAAATGTAAATCAGGAGGTGTTGTTTCTCTGCTACCAGGATGTTCACTTGTTTCAGGAGATGAAGGTGAAGACTCAGAATATAACTGATCTAAGACATTAAGAGAACTAGTTCTAAAGGGATTTACTAAGTCGACTTGTGATTGTTGTAGAGCTGAAAGATTCTCAGGAACTAAATTAGCTCTCAAGGGTGATCCGAAAACAATTGATAATCCTAGGTGACTTCCTAAGGATACTTTCTGGGTTATCCACTGTCTCAGGTGGATCAGGGTCAGGATAACCTCTAGTGTGAATCTTTCTAGGAGCCACTATGCTGTGTTTTTTAGACCCAAATAAACAAGAAAAGTTCAACCAGGTGTTGGGGTTCCCATGTTTTGGCAGATTTGGCAATACCAAAAGATGAGACAACATCAAACCACTTTGGGGCCCTAGGATCTAGCCCTCCTGGACCCGGAGAGGGATCTCTCCAAATAGAGCAAAGAATGATATATCTTTGAGGCTCAAATGAGATGTTAGGCTAGTTATGAAGCGCGGAGGGGGGTTTTAAATGATTTGGTTGGTTGGTCGCTGAGTTGGTCATGAGATCATGGACTGAGAAAGTAATGGGAGGAAAAGGAACAAAACAGCAGGATGCTTCAGCAAGAATAATAGGTAAAAAATGTGCCATCCATTGGGCTATGGAGTCATGAAAGGAAATTACTTGCATTCACTAGCCAAGGCCTCCAAAGGGCAAGTCATCTAATACTAAAGGATCTTTTAGATAGATGATGGGATGGAACATTAAGGAGAGAAGGTGAAAGAAGGAGAGACAACCAGATTTCAGTCTATAGATCAGGTCAGAGGTCATTTAACTCCAGAACTGCTTGGACATACTCAAAGGCAGCTCTCAAAGAGAGACAAAGGGGCTACTAATAGATCGGACCAGAGGTCATTTAACTCCAGGTCTGCTTTAGCAACTCCAAGGGAAAAACAGAGATAAATTTGACAAAGAAACATCCAAGCAGCAAACCCCCAAGTTCATACATCAGCCAGCAGGCAATAACATCCAATGCGCTGGTTAAACTACATGAATTCGCCCTCAGATAACACATAAAGCAGAAAAAAATTAAAGGTAGGGAGAGCAGGAAACATAGGGCACCTAGCAAGGGTGAAGAAGAAAACCTTCATGTTATACTTATGTTTCCTACCAGAAGAACATGAAACAGTATGAAAATGTAATAAACAAAGTTAGGAAAAACATCACCATTAGTAATAGACTAGGATCCTGTGAAATGTGCTTTGATTAATTGATGCAAAACCAGTCATGTACAATAAGCTCAATGGCTAATACAGTCTAGACTTTCTCCTCCCAGCCTATTACATACAAACTACTCTGCTACTCCCTCCCAAGACTGTTCTAACAGTCAGAATGAATCCCTCTAACAGCAACGGCGGCAGCCAACAACAACCTTTTCAATTCGTTCTGAGGGATTTCGTATAGGAGAGTGAGAATAGCAGGGGTAGATACAAATTAAATGAATTTCATTAAGACAGAATGGTGGAGGAGTTCCTGCCCGTGTTGCTTAATGGTTTTCTGGCAACGCTGTATGTACTCTGAGGTTGGTTCGGAGATCTCTGTCAGGTCGATTTTGACCTCTGATATGATCCTTGTAATCTTCTCGGCTGTCTGGAGTTCTACGCTGCCTTCTGGATTTGGTTAACTGGTTTAAAGTCTGCGGGCTTCTCCATACCTCCATTACTACTGCTCAGACAGTATTTAATGAAGCTCTGTCAGTGCAATTAACTGCTTATGGGCTCGAGGCGGCATGGAAACTGTTGTAGGAAGGCGTACCTCTGGAGAAAACACGTTCTGCTGTTAGGTAGCACAGTTATGACTTGCTGGTGTACTCATTAGTCTTCACGCTAAACCTTAATCCTTTGAACACGGGATTACACATTAATTATGTCAATAAAAAGCGTTTAACCCCCTTTGAATCTCTTCTGCTGATCTGCCGGCAAACGTTGAAGTGGCCATCTCTGTGCTATCCGCACAATGAAATAACACTGTTACAAACCCAGGCAATGGTGGAAAAATGCTGCAGAGGCTGGAGGAGTGGTGGCGGAGCAGTGGAGGAACAACAAAAAATGATGGAGAGCGGCAGAAGAAATGGTTAATAGTGTGAAAGCCCAACAACTAACATTGGGTGAAATACAAAGGAAAACACCAACAAACCGGGGAGCGGAGCCTTGGATGTGGGACCCAATCATGGTGGAGGGCGATTAAATCTGAACCATCAGATCTTCAGATCTAACAGATGGTTAGATATTCATCGGAACATCGCAATCGGGCAGAAATGAGGGGGACACACTACAAAAGTTTCTGATTTCGATTAAGGGCGGGGACGCGATGACCGTCGGATCGGCGGGGAGAATGGATGGTCGCGATTGAATCGGGAGACGGAGGGAAGGATCTGTGATTGGGTCCATCAGAGGGATGGAGCGATTAGTGCGATGACCATCAGATCTGCATCGGATGGACGACTGAGATTGGATCGGCGAATCGCAATCGGGGCGGAACAAAACGCAACACGGTGAAACTTGCTATTGTGATTGAGCGGGGAGAGCGATAGTCGTTGGATCAACGAGCGGAATGGACGGCTACGATGCAATCGGGGTGGTACCACTGGGAGTTGTGATTGCGATCGGGCGGGGGGTGCGATTAAGCGCTGACCATCCGATCTGGCGGGAAGATCGACGGTGGAGAAGTGGATCGGGGAATGGTGCAATCGGGCGATCGGAGCAAGTTGCGATCAATTGCATCGCAAGCATTTTCGATGGGCCAATCGGGGGATAAAACACAAGTGTTGCGATTGGGACTTTATTTGCGATGCGATTGGCATGCGGCGGGGGTTCATATATAATATAAATTTTGTTATAGAGTTATGGGTATAAAAGGGGAAGTGGTTAATAACTGGCGGGACTTATAATAAATGGTAACATTTGTTTATTATAAGGTCCTAAGGGGTATGGTTGGGGAAGTGGTTTGAAATTGCATCACATAAGCATTGGAAAGGATTTATAATGTGATTTCATGATCGGAAAGGGGGAAGAAGGGGTTAGACCTTATAATAAGGTAGGAAAGTGGGTTTTTGGCCAATTTCAATGTGATTTAAAGGTTAGATAGGGGAACGATAGAGGAATAAGGGGGAAAAAGGCCAACAAAGGTTAGGGGAAGAATTTAAAGGGGATTTTGGGGAATTTGAAGGGTAAGAAGGGAAGTAGAAGGGGAAGACAAGGGGAAATAAAACAGAGGCTAAGTGGGGGTAAAATAAGAGGGAAAAGGGCCTTTTGTGCATTCTTCTTCATAACAGAGAGGCTTTATGAGGGAAATCAACAGAGGGGACTTCATCAAAGAACAAAAGGCACAAAGAGGCTTCAAGGATGATGTGTTTGCAAGGGAAATGCATTCCTTGAAGGCTCAACAACAATTTAGCCCCCTGTTTGCTTGTCAAAAAATTTATGGGGGGCTAACACCAGGTATTACAGTCTTTAAAAGGTAAACTAATCTGTTTATACAAAATTTAATCCTACAGTCCTCTAACTGAGTTTGGATTATATTTCAATGATAAGGGTTCCTCCCAGTGGATTCTTTAGGTCTGTTCAGGATTGTGGAGTCGCCAAGTGGAATTTTTTAGCTCCTAAGGAGGTAAAAGGTTTTATGGTCCACCACCATGCTTATTGGATGCCAATCTGAAATATTTTTGGTTTTTTTCCGAATTGTTTTTCAGTTGTGTAGTTTCTAAGAGTGTCCTAACTTTGTTTCAAAACTTAGCTATGGTTATGAGACAAAGACAATCCACTCTTATGGCTAAGCCAGCTGGTCTTTCAAGGTTAGATAAAGTTTTATGAGAATCCTAGGGTTTACCTAGTTTGTCACTGATTCAAACAAGTTTCATCATGATTACCATTTCTTGGTAGTGCTTGAAAAGGCTGCTTTTACTCACAAGGTTTTATGAAGTTTCTAAGGGAACCTAAGGTGAAAATTCAACTTCAAGTCCCCAGTGGAGTCACCAGAAATGTTAGGAATCTATAATCAACAAGATTGGTAAAGTCCGATCATAGAAACAACATCGTTTCAACCACTTTGGGATTCTAGGATCTAGCCTTCCTGAATCTGGAGAGGGATCTCTCCAATAAGTGCAAATATGGATTTTTCTTTGGAGTTTTGGGTAATGTTATTAGGCTAGTTGTGAATGCGGAGGGTTTGTTTTTGTTTTTGGATGGTTGAGCATGATTACTGTTTGAGGTGGAAAGTTTTAAGTGCAAAGAGTTTCAAAGGTGAGAAGTTGCAAGAAAATAAAAGAAGCTTTGGCTAAGAAGATAGATAATTGCAGGTTTTAGTCCATTGGGCTATGGAGTCATAATAGGGTTTAATTGAAACAATCGGGTTCAAGAGTGGTCCATGGGGAAAGTCCTCTATGTCTAAGGATCCCTTTAAAGTTTGATTTATGGAATGAAATGAGAAAAAAAGAAGGGGAATTAAACATATGAAGAACAAAGAGTAGCCTAGGATCTGGTAAGTACTTTGAAACTAGCCAGCCTTTGACCAACACTTAAGAAAGACATAAAAGTAATCCAGGATCTGGTAAGTACTTTGAAACTAGCCAGCCTTTGATCCACTTTCAATAGAAAACATAATAAAAATAGAGGGAAACACAAATGATAACAAAGAATTGTCTAAGATCTGGTAAGTACTTCTAAACTAGCCAGCTTTTAACATATTCCAAGGGAAACATTCAGACAGTCTTTGGGGATAAAAATAGGACCAGGGCACACCATATATTCCTTAGTTCATCTCTACTTAAATAATACTAAACATAACATTTAAGAATAATATTCATCTAAGACAATAAGACGAGGGAACGCCAACATTCCTATGCTTAAACTGAATTGAATCATTCCCAAATAACACAGATTGGAAGAAAACATTCAGATAAAGATTTTCAGTCAGAGAAGGGTATTGATATACAGTAGTTCCTAACTCTATGCATGTTGTTCTTTATAACAGAAGATGAACACAGTGAAAACAGAAACAAAATAATGAGTCATAATGAGAAAAACATCACCGTCAACATAGACCAGGATCCCATAAATCAGCTTGTATTGATGCTCCAAACAAGTTACATCTTTAAGTCCAATGCTTTAGTTTAGCAATCATCTACACATCTCAGCCTAACTTATCTATCACAAGGAGAGCTCCAAGGGCCAGTGAACACTATTTAAAAGTAGAAGTCTCAAGCTCAATTACATTTCAATGTTCAGTAGCCAACTCAACCAATCCATCTCTCATCTTCTTCAATAGTATTTATAGAAGAATGAGGAGGTGAGATCTGATAAAATATCTCTACAGATAATTAATACAGACTTAATGGCTTCTCGGCCTTTGGGGGGCTCAATGAAGAAACTTTGCATAGGTGTCCTCTGCATTAAATGATTTACATTGAGATTTAAGCTCGGTGGGAGCTCTAACTGACTTTTGAGGCTCTGTGTGGTGTCAAAGTAATTCTGCCGATATTTTGTCATTAAGTTTGTTTGCAGAATTTACTCTCTGGCTGCGCTTGAGACAAATATCAGATCCTGATCAATAACTTCAGCCTCTAATATGAATGCTTTGAGGCACAAGTGGCACTGTGGTAGCTGGGAGGAATCGATTTGCCTCAGTTGTGGCGGTGGAAGTTTTCTGTCTGATGAACCTTTATGATTTTTCTGTTAACTGTGTTTTAATTGGGGATTAGGCTTTTGATAAACCGTCTTAGATGTAATCCCCACAGATCTATCTTCAATCTTCTGTTTTGGTATATTTTTGTCCTCGACACTGATAGTCTTTGATTTGTGCCCGATTTACTGTGTTTGTTCGTGTGCAGGGCTACGCAGGGATGATATGGCATCAATGCCTCATGAAACACCGATGAAACGTGGATTTTAAACCCTGAAAATGATTCTCGTTGATGAATCTAAGGCAGGAGGATCATCACCTCAGCCTTTGAATTTTCTTCAGCATGGCGGAAAAACCCATTTAATACTCTACAAAATACAATAACATTATGAAATCCTACATATATAGGTTTACTGCTTTGGAAGGACATGTGGAGAGAGCATGGCCGTTGGATGGCATCATCCAATGGTCGAGATTGATTAGAAGGGGTCAAAAGGAAACGGAGGAGGAATTAAACCAGAGCCGTCGATCGCGCAGAGATCGATCGTCGGAAGTGGAGGTGAATAAATAACGTGAAGGAGTCACATTATTCGAAAAAATAAAAATAAAAAGCGGAGGAAAAGGTTAAAACCTTTGTTTCGGTGAAAAATGGCTAAAAAATGAGTGGGGAGCTCGAGACGAACGTGGGCCATCGGATGAGGTTGGCCCACGCGAGCAACGGTGGAGATAGGGTACCACTATACCTTAGAAACATGCCCTGGACTTCAAAAAATGGTTAATAAAATCATGCTGCATAAAGTCCCCGGGTCCGCATTGGATGACTGTGCGAGGACCAACGAAGACCCGCCCCAATCCATTGATGCCGCGTGGATACTGACTGGGTATTCGGGGCCATCAGCTCTGTGAGACTGTTGTCGTGGCTGTGGGGACCAGGGAGACTGTTTTTGGGCCATCGATCTGAAGGTCAGATCGACGGCAGAGATGCTTTTAATACAATGTCGTACCTTAGTCTATCTGTCAGGGTTCTTCAGAGCGCGATTACCGTCCGATGAGCGGCCTCAGATCGGATAGCATGCATCGATATCGCGCTCACTCCATATTCGATCTTTAACGCTTGGGGAAAATGGTATCGCCATACCACCCGAGGCCACGTGTCGGCCGGCGGCGTTGATCGCTGTCGATCGGGGAAAACTGCTTTCCTTTCAAAAGCAGTGTGATGAAAACCACTTCCAGCCCTTCTTTTAATATAATGAAAAATAATTATATGGGCGCGTTAGACCAGAACTTTGGGTAAGTGGGTTTATACAGTGTTTTAGCACCTGATTGTGGGCACCAGGGTTATATGGAATAACAATATGATCAAAGGTTATAGTATAAAGGGCTAATCGGCATTAGAGATTTCAATAAAGGGGGAAGACTTGTACACTATGTTACCTCCGATGAGATAAGCGCCCAAACAGATCAACACCTGGTTCCAGCGCCAGGGCATATGAAGTGAAAATGGCTAAGGACTTAGCCCAATGGGGCTTAAACCTTTACACCAAAATATGTATTTTTCATGAAGTTTTTAATGTTTTTCAAGGGTTTCGAGGATTTTGATAAGGCAAAGAAGGAGTCTTAAACCTTATGACATGGGATTTGAGGAAGGGAAAAAAGGAAAACATGAAAAATGAGGGATTTTATGGGGAATAAAGGGATAAGAATGAGGTTAGTTTTGGAAGCGAAAGGAAGGGGAAAATGGTGCTTGCAGCAGTATTCTCTCTTGGAAATCAGCAGAATTTCTGGGGCATAATGGGCACAACAGTGAAGATTTTGAACAGAGGCATGGGGCCTTTAAGAGTCTTCAAGAGCCAACAGTTTTTGCAATAAAAATTGTTCCTTGAAGGCTCCAAAAATGATTTAGCCACCTTTTGGTATAACAAATTTCATAGGTGGCTAACATAATGATTCATTTGATTATTACTTGCATTCTTTTACCATGTATATGTAGGCCATAGCTCTAAGAAGGAGTATTATTCCATATAAAATTCATGGCCAACTTTGGGCCACAAACATTTTTGAACATGGCCACTCCCTTGGAGGATAAAGGGAAATATTGTATCATTATGGGTGCATTCCAAAAGCACCAAATATATCTCACACTTTCAACCATGCTGATATGACTTGGGAAACAAGTAAATGGTGGAGAAACCACTTACCATATCATTATCTGATGCAGTCAGGAGATATACTATGCTGGTTCCAAAGGTGGGACTATGACCCACCTCCATTTTTACATATTTATGTTTGTATGTACTTGGTTTTGATCCCCCACATTGATGATGTACTTATTCTTTTTATGGGAATGATTGGAGGGAGGATGGGAGGATTGGATGTGTCCTTTGGGAGAGAGATTCTCCATGGTTCTTATGTTTCATATGTTTGGGAAATCATTGGACCATCCATGATTGCTACATTGGGTCTCTTGTTTCCTTATGGAATGAGCCATTTGGGTAACTTGAGCACTTGGGAGGTGTGTCACATGAGTAGATGGGAGGATTTTTGCTGTGAATTACCCCTCTGGAGGGTGATTCATTTTGTATGGATGATAGCTTGGAGATTGGAGCTCCATATGGGAATAAAGGTTCCCAAAATTTTCAGTTATGTCCTTACAGTTGCTTGGGGACAAGCAACACTTGGGAGGGGAGGATTGTAATATTCCTAAATTAGCCATGAGCTAGCTGGAATATTAAATTTTGTTTTTCTACTTTGTTTGATGAATAAGAGGACAATGGAGGTCCATAATTCTACTTAATAATACATAAATCAATGTCAAATGTGAAAGAGATAAATCTTGGCAGCTTAATTAAGCACCCTTTGGTGTGAAAAGGGGCTGGATCACTTTGACTAGGTCAACCTTGACCAAATCAACAATGTTGTCATGGAGGAGTGGTCATCAATGAAAGACAACGTAGTTTTATATGGAGATGCTTTGTGTGAAAGTAGCATTATTATTAGATAGGGCTTAGGGTTTTCAAGCTCATATCTTATTTAAGGAAGAGGATGGCAGCCATATTGATTATGTTTTGGGTAAATGATATTTCTGAATATATGGTCTGTTTAGACATATATCTTTCTCTTGTTGTTTAGCTAAGATAGAGTGATGTTTAGCACTAGGTGTTCCTAATCGGGAATCCCACCTCTTCAATTTAGGAGCTCTTGGAGGAGTCTTGCACTACGTTTTCCACTATCTGGCTTAAGGCCAAGCTTCTTCTTTTAACTACAACGCAGATCCTGTTGAGGGTTTTTTTTTTTTGCAAGCTGCAGCAAGTGGAGACTAGATCTCTAGATCTAGGCCATGTCATTGCTCATTTTTAGTGGAGGAGGTTTCTACTCCATTGGGAGGACAATATTGGAGGGCATTGAGCTCATTTTCAGATCTTGGCATCAGGCCAACCTTATTTTGATCCCTACAATGCAGTTTACTTCCAGATCTGAGTTACTTCTGAAGAAGGAGTTGTAGGGTGGTTTAGCACACCATTTGGAGAGTTGATTTTCTAGTGATGGGGATCTGCCCTTCACTTTGAGGATCTATTGGAGGAGGCTATTTTATTGATCATATCAAATCAGCCACACTTTCCAGATCTTTATTTTTTAGTAGATCTGCAGTCTTAGATCTCATATCTACAACTTGTGCTTATTGTTCTACTGAAAACCCTTGATGGATTCTATAGAGGAGCTTGTATAGTGCATGGATATGATATAGATCTAAATTTTGGAGCACATATCAGCTCTAGATTTGATGTATAATCAACTTCTGTTGTAGAGCCAATAAAATAATGTTGTAAGGGTCTTCCAGCTTTTATATATGGTCGCAGCACCTCTTATTGAGGCTTTTTATTCATTGGAGGCTTGTATTTTATGTTATGTATCTTATGCGCCATTTCTTACACATATTTTTCTGCTGTAATAAAATATGAAAGGTCTCCATATTGACCTGTTTCTCTATTAATGATGATCTGCAATTTTGTTCCAATATTTTTCACTATATTCCTAATTTTCCCATTTGGGAATATTACACAACTACTTTTCTTATGAGTTTTGTTGTTATGCTATCATAGGCCTTGTTAAACTGCGGGAGGACCCTTGTGATCTGATTTTCTTCAGTACACACTTCTTCCAACATTGCTTCTATCAGTGGCCCTGTAGTCTTCTACAAAATTGTCTCTTCTCTTTTTCAAAGCTCTTGAAGCTTCCCATCCACTTCCTAAGAAAATTGGAGAGCCTTATCCTACCACGACTGAGTTCTCTCTATCAAAACCCTCTCTTCTTTTCAAAACTCCTCTTTTTTCTTCTATAGTGCATTTCCTTCATTGATTTTGGAAAAATTCTATGATATTGGTAAGGTCTTCGTAGTTGTCCAAATATCCTCCAGATGTTTATGTTTCTTATGGTTTCCTCAGTGGCATATATGATGGAAGAGGTCAAGGAAACACTGCACTCCTTGTTTCCATTTGCACCTGCTATAATTCTTCCTCACTTTCTCTTACTTGTTTGGGTTCTTTCTTGATAGGTCTCTTGTCCTATTTCTTCTTGGTTCTATATTATTTAGTTGATTTCTTTCGTGGAGATCTTTAGTTTTTAGTTTGTGGCGATGTCGTTGCTGGATTCTCAACTGGTGCTACGGGTGTATCAGCTGCAACTTACTCCATTATTCCTATTATAACTTTCTCTTTGAATATGCAAATAAAATCTTCAGTATTCATACAACAATGTAGCTTCTGTAATTTATCTACACTTAGCAATTTCCGAGCTCTCAAGACAACAAAGTGCCAAATATTGGTGGGAAGCAGATTTTTATTACAATTTAAAACTTCTAACCTCATCATTAGCTTAGATCATGTTTATATTATGTTCATTAATTGCATATTTGTCACTAGATCCAATCCATATATCTTCATAAATGCAGTTTTTTGCGCCTTTTAATGAAAACATTCCCTTTTAACAATCATATTTTTTCGGTGAATCTTTGACATACTCTAGACTCTAGCACAAAAAAATCTTCTTGTGAACTTTGACATACTCCAGGATATAGAAAACACCCATTCTTACGTTGAAGCTCTTTCTGTAGTGTAGTTTATACTCTAGTTCCCACTTTCAACTGCAGGTGGCACTATTAATTTTCTCCTTTCTTGCTCAGAACAAAGTTGTAGTGGCAAGGTTGTCCCTTTACAGCTTCAACCTATTTCCATTTAATCTTCCTTTAACTAATTCTCCATTTAACTTCGCTAATTTAACTTCTCCTCCATCATTAATATGTTTGATAATGTATGTGCCCAACCAATGCATCTTGAATTTTCTTGTAAATTTTACAAACTTACTGTCATAAAGGAGAACAAGGTCTCCTACCTGGAAATTATTATGCTTAATATGTCTGTCATGCCAGGCCTTTTATCTTTCCTTCTGCACCTACTGATGGAATCCTACTATAAATCTATCTTCCTCCAAAGAAATCAACTGCAACATTCTTTCCTCCATTATCTCAAGATCTACCATATCTGTAAAATTTGCAATCCTCGAGCTAGGCACAATGTACTCCATGGGAATCACAACTTCTTGCCCATAAACTAACCCGAAGGGTGTCTCACCTATCAAATTCTTACATGTGGTCCTATAAGCCCATAACACTGCTAGAATTCTAAGGTCCCAATCATCTCTATTCAGATTGCATACCTTAGTAAGTGCATTCTCCAAAATTTTATTAAATTCTTCCACTGTTCCATTGGCATGAGGGGTATAAGGGGTGATCTTCTGATAATAAACTTGGAATTCCTTAGTCAATGCTTCAATGGTATTATTTAGGAAGTGTGACCTTTGGTCACTCATAAAAATATTTGGGCATACAAATCTAGACAGTATGTACTAAAAAACAAAATTCGTTGTAGTTTTTACGCTACAGTCCCTTACTATTTATGCTTTGGTCCATCTTTTTAAGTAGTCATTTTTTGTAATTATTTACCTCGTACCAGTCCTTTTTCCAATTTGATTGATTGGTCCAAAAAATTCAATAACCCACTTATCAAAATCCTGTAATGTAACTTGTGGTACCAATGGCATTTCATTTCTTTTGGAAGGCTTCCCTATTGTTTGACACACATCACATGCTCTACAATACTCCTTCACATATTTATTTAGTGTCGGCCACCACAATCCTACTCTTAAACTCTTCTGCATGGTAGCTTTACCTACATAGTGTCCACCAGTTGTGCCTCCATGAGCTTTTGCTAGAATCATCTATCTTTCATGTTCATGAACATATATGCGCAGTATCTCATCTGGTCCCATCTTATATAAGTGTCCTACTATTATTGAAAAGTTACTTTCATTAACCACCAATTCTTTCTTTTGCTGCATAGTATACTTTGAATCGTTCATGTGGTGAAAAAATGAATGATATATATGAAATGGCCATCTGCCACTTTGATTGCAAATAAATGTGTACCATGGAGATTATCTTCTATGATGGTTGGTTCTTCACATGTTTCTAGTCTTGATAGATGATCAGGTCATTCATTCATCCTTCCTGGTTTAACAATGATCTCAAATTCATACTCTTGGAATAACAACAAGTATCTGTAAATATTTCCTCCTATTATAGGCTTATTAACCAAATACTAAAGTGAAAAATGATATTTAAACATATTAAAGTGTGACCCCAACAAATAATGTCTAAACTTATGCAAAGCATACACCATGGCCAATCCTTCCCTTTGCAAATGTGGAATTAGCAGATTAGGTGCAATCCTAATCTTATGATAACCTGAGAATCTATCTGTAAATGACTAAGCTTCTTGTCCTCCTACATTTTCCAACACTTCATCTGTGAAAGGGGTGGGAAATGGATCATGTAAACATGCATCATTCAACTTTATTAGATCAACACAAATCCTAATTTCCCCTTGAGTCTTCTTCTCTTGCACCAACATAGGAATCACCCATTCCAATTCTTCTATAGGTTCAATAATTCATGGTGTTATCATCTTATAAAGCTCTACTTTCACTTTATCCTTATACTTTAGGTTCAGTCTATAAGGTATTTGTTTGACTGACTTCGTATAAAGCTTAAGAGGAATCTTCATGAATCCTAGATCTCCTATTATGCCCTTCATTTTTGAAAACTTGGTAGGAAACACTTCTTGATATTCACGAAGTAACTCTGTAACTTTACTAATTATTTCTTCATCCAAGTAGTATCCTATTATTGCAAACTTGGGTTCCTTCTATGGTCCAATTTTTACCTTCTTAGTCTTTAGTGGCTTCGTTATGTCTGGAACCTCTATCTCAGGTCCAGTGAATTTGCGGTATCATTCTAACTCTGCTATGTTGATGTTGCAAGGATCTTCTTCTTCTCCATATGTAATAATGTTATAGCATTCCAGTCCATGTTCTATGTGCACATCCCAGTCAGGTTGCTTCCATGTTAGCGAGGTGACATTCTCAAAGATCTTCTTCTTAACTTCCTGAAGGGCCCAATCCATGTAGGGGCAGTCATATTCAAATTTGAATGTTAATATGAAGCCCTCAACCATTTCTTCCCAATTTTCAATACCATGTTCAAAAGCTATGTTTCTAGGTACCATTTCTTAGGGACTTTCTCTAATGTATGAATGAATCCATGTACCCATTCTTGTTGTAGAATCTCCTTCAATGTTGAAGTGCGTAGCTGGATATGCTTCCTAGGAAATGTTTGACCATCATATTTTATCCCCATATCTATTTCTATCCATCCAAACCTTATCCACATCAATCTTCAACATTCCTGCCAACCTCCTATATTCTTCTTATGTGCATTCCAACATATAGCAATGGTAGCTTTCATAGCTATATCCAAGGCTAACAACCTTTGATTTTCTGGAACCTGTTTTTCAGAATCATTAATAAAATTATTCACATCTCCTATGTCATCATAAGATTGCAGGTCGCATACCTCATACATGATACAACGAATTGATTTGGTAATTCTTAAACATCGCCTTGTGGATACTTCATGCAACCTATTCTGCTAGTTTTCAAACTCTTCTTATGAATTTGAGGTACAAGAAATGCCATGCTCCCAACTCAACTTGCCTTCTATAGTAGGGTTAACCAAATCTTATTCCTTCGTTGTCATTTGATAAATGTTGTCTATGTATGCTGCGAATTATTCTTCTTTGACTGGTTCTATGTATCTTGCTCCTTCTGATGGATCCAAGGGATTAATCACTCTCATATTGTTTCCTTCAAATATAATTTATCTCTTCTTCAGATTAATTATGGCCATATTGTCAAATTCACAGTCAAGTCCAAGAAATGCAGGATAAGGTTTCCTGTCATCAATGCTCTCTATTACTACAAAATCAGCATTAGTGCGCACTCCTTCAGTATCCATTGTGACACCTGATATTCTTCCCATAGGAAATAGCTATTTTTGATTTTCCATCCTTAAAATAATAAGTGACCACTATAAATTCATCTTATCCATCAATTCCCATGTTTTCTTCTTCAAGAAATTAGCATCATATCTCATATCCAGAATAACTTGATCCATCTCATATTCTCCGAGTCTGCACACTGAGCGTCATTTCTCTTCTATTTCTCTTCTGTCATTGTAAATTATTGACTGCACGCATCTCACTTCACAGTGTTGATTTTGATGCATGGGAATCTATCAACTCCTGCAACCCTTCTACAAACTTTTGATCCCTTAACAATTTCATACAAGTCTGTAGAAAAGACCTTAAAATACTCACTTGGCTTGCTGCATCCCAGTCTTGTATCAGAGCTCAATCCTGTGTTGTAGCTCGATTCTGCATCGAAGCTGATGCATCTTTGTATTTATTCCTTTGATCAGGTTCTGGATGTGTACTAGAGGTCTAAGCTCCAACATCCAAAAAACTTCACTTTTATTCCATAATTGTTTTTTTCTTTACAAATATAAAAAATAGGAGTTTTCTCAGCATTCTTTCTAACCCATGCACCTTCATACTCCTTCTTTTCATCTTCCTTATCCCTACCAGTCACAAATCCACTTCTAGTGACAATATTAACTCGAGGGTCATCGATCCTCCTTTTAGCATTCATCATCTGAATGTTCTATGTGGCTATTGGTTCCTCTTTTCTTGCATCTTTGCCATAAGTACATGACATTATTCAAGTACATGGTAAAATTATTTACAATACTTACATGACATTATGGGGTTCTGGCAGTCTCTTGCAAAGTTTCCTAGTTGGCCACAGTTGTAGCAAATGATATGTCCACATCCTCAACCAACTCCACCACCTTGAGCTCTTCCTTGGTAACCTCATCAACCACTGCACTATGTGTTGTCCTCAAGTCCATTCTCTTATGCTTGCATTCTATAAGTGTCAGCATTTCACTTCATCATTAAGCCATAAGCTCAAGAATTATTCACATCATATCCTACTGATTTACAAAACTTGCAATATAGATTCCTTTGGGTCTACACATATTTCTGTAACAAGTAGCAGTCTTCTGAGCGATGTTGGCCTCTAGCCATAAATATTTTTCACCACATGTTAGATCCTGCATTCAAGGGAATAGGTGCTCCCATAGCCATGTAATCCCAGAAGATATGGCAATGTTACTTAGAATGTACCTCTGATCTGCACTTCATACACCCTACTTCTTCTCTAACTTCCTTGCTTTTATTTATGTCTTGTATCTGTAGGGTGAGGCTTGCTAGCTGATTATGAATCTGTTTCATACCTACATTAGTATCTCCTATAGGCGAAGCTTCCAATTTCATTGCAATCTCCAGAGCTTCATCTTGAGTTAATATCTTTTGATGCAAAAATGGAGATCTCATATGCGGTAGTAGAATTGTTATAAACCACTTTTGATGTTGTTACGTAGCTTTGTAGAAGCTTACTTGATCTAATATAAGCTTAAAACTCTGATCTAACTCCCAAAAAGACTCAATAGGTTTCTGTTTGATTTGTTTCAACTCATTGATGCAATGCTACTAACACTTCGACTTCTTAAACTATCCTAATAGTGTTGTTTTAATATATGTAAACGTTCGTTTTTTATTAGTTGAATACTTCCTATACCATGGAAATTATCTATGGCACCATGTCGTAATGCGTTGAAATTTATTTATATTTTCATCATTGATCTACTTCGATGTCCATAAAGCTTCTCATAAAAACCATAAATTCTTTGGATCTTCCAATCCAGTTCCTATGAAAACAGGTAGCTTAATATCATCAACCATACCTCTTCTTGGAGGGGGAGTGGGAGGGGGAGGGGGTAGGAGGGATAGGGGGAGATGGGAAACCACAAACACCCTAGCTATTACTAGATTATGGATTTTGCGAACTTTCAGGCTGGGAGGGGGAATATTGTGAAGTTACCTAGGGGTGGATTTCTTCTCTTTCACTTTTAGATTCACTCAAAAGAGGACTATAATCAGTTTATACAAAGGTCTTTGTATATTTACCATGAGATATCTTTCTAGTATCTACTCTGTATCTCTTTCCACTTCACACTATGCCACACTCTTTCTCATCTTTACTTTATCTTATTGCAAACATAAGTAAACTAGCAATCTGATTGCATCTGTAAAACTCCCTTTTTCACACAAAAGCATCTTAATCCAAAGTTTCAAATATTTCAAATTCTTACCTTGTGGTCCTTTGAAGAATCGTTGTTCTGATTTGCTTTAGGACATAGTTGATTCTACTTCGAACTCAGTAATGAATCCTCCCAATATGCTATCAATCCAAAAATCGATAGCCCTTGAAATCCTATTGTTAGTGTTGTTGAGTCATTGTATCATTTCAGAAGGGCCACACCGTAGGATCTCCACCCTTAAAACAATTCTTCCTTTCATTCAACCTTGATATCTACTCGTATAGCTCAATAAGAAAATAATCTAAGAAAATTTTGTATTGATCTATAAATATATACTTCTATAAACACGTTTTGGATGTTAATCAAGGATTTTTGTTTTCTTGATTTGCAAACTCTCGCTCTTTCAGGCCTATCCAATATTTAATTTCCTTCTTCGAATAGTGCCAAAACCACATATCTCTAAAGAGATCCTGGTCCCCACAATAAAACCATTTTTTGGGTTGATTTGGGCTGACCCATGTTCATACTTACTGCGCACCAACAAAACCCCTGATCACTAGCCCTTTCGGCAACGACCTACAAGAAGATCGCAGTCTCACCCGAAGTGACTATGGGTGGATGCATAACTATGTTTCTGCAACCTTGAGGGACTGGGAGATGTGGTATTTTCTTATTATCTTATGCTTACTACTCATAAATTACTTCGCCACATTCAATTAGTCACAAAAACATGTCACATAAATCCATAAACCATTACCGCGTTGACATAACATGCAACTATAATAACTACTTCACAAAAACATATATTAAGAAAATATATATAGAAAAAACATAAGAACACCAAAATATAATCAATAAAATTAGTTATTTATTATGACGAATGCTTGAATACAACTAGTCCTGACCTGCGCACTAAGCTACAGGTTGTCTGTGCACTAAGTTGCAGATTTTTTGTGCACTAAGCTGCAGACTATTTCTACATCTCTGTGCACTCAGCTGTAGCGTCTTCCCTTCGCTAAAAGATTCAGATTACAAATACTTGCCCAGAACCATTTATCATGTAATTATGCCTAAACATAGTATTTCAACCCTTTATATATATAATTACATCGTCAAAATACCATGGTCCAAATACCATGGACTAATCCAGGTGGATATTGGTGGTCACCCATCTATTCCATTTGGACCCGCACCATTAGTTCTTTCAGTTTCTCACTTTCAGCACAACTTACTATTTTGAGGAGGTTGTTGGTTCCTGAACTTTCAGGCCATTTGGAGGCCCTAATGAGCCACATGGATATTGGTGGCCACCCACTTATTCCATTTGAACCCCCACCATTGGTTCTTTCATTTTTTCAATTTCGGCACAATTTACTATTTTTAGCAATTTTTTGGGTCCTGAACTTCCGAAGTCATTTTGTGGCCCTAAACGACATTTTTTGGGAAAACTGAGAGCAATATTGCTTTTATCACACCAAAATTTGTACTCCTTAGATAGATATTTCTAACGAGGTATGATGAGCATCAAATGGAGATCATATGCCAAAGTTACATCCCCGGTAAGTTGAAACACTAATTTACCCAAAAGAAGTGGAAAACATAAGAAAAAATTAGATCAAAGACAACGATTTGATTGCAATTTTCACCCAATCTGGGATATGTCTCTAGGCCCTACTCAATAGTGGGGAGGTATTATTTTATTAAGTGGCATCAAAGAAATCAGTTACAAGAAACTTTTAAAAAATGACCCTTATACCTCTAATCCGGATGATGGTCTGAAAATTGATAGCTTAATTTGAGAAAAAGACGTCCCCACTAGATTTGTGTCGTGAAATTGAATCTATAAATCATCTATAAATTTTTTTAATTCTAACACTCGCACCTCTAGCCCTCTAAGGGAATATTTTTCATATTTGCATATACCTCGCTCATGGTTATGTTTCCTCTTATGCTCAGGGTTCTTTGCCCATCCTCCATCGGCCTGCCCTGGTTGAATGAATTGAGTGGCTCATATATACTGTTTTGGGTGAAGTTAAAAATATAGCTTCGTTGGCCCGTTGGTAAAGCGTCCAAATTCGAGTGAGGTGGCTGGGGGTTCCAACCCCACCGACCCCCCATATGGAATGGGTGCTTTATTTTTTTTTACCTCACCATTCAATTTGAATTAATGTGGTTTTGGGTTTCCCAGGAGGCGAGCCACCCAAACTGGCCGGGCAGGCTCAAGCCCTGCCGACCTTAGTGGTCATGACATATGGCATGGAGGGTGTGGTGGGTCTGCCTTTGTGGGTGTGTGTGTGTGTGTGTGTGTCGTGGGGTGTGGCGGGGGTGGAAGCCTGCCACCCTGATTATATATATATATATATATATATATATATATATATATATATATATATATATATTATATCTAAGATAGTGCAGCATGGGTGGCAGCCCACCACCCTAATTATAATTTTTTGTTTTTTGTTTTCTATAAGACAATAATCATTTTTTATTTGCTAAAAAATAAGGATCACTGGGAAAATTAAGTAGACGAAAATTTTTACCATTCTGATGGATGGATTCCATGCACCAGGTCGCAGCCAAATTTCTGCCTCGTTAAGACTACCACTTGGAAAAGTTTGACCATATATAACTTGAACTTACAAAATCAGATTTGAGTGTCATTCACACCATTGGAATTAGGATAACAAGCACTATGATCTAGTCCTCGTTTCACTTCCATCTCATGACTTTGAGTTTTGAGCTATTTTCAAGGCCACTTGTATTTTTGGATCCTCTTGGATCATTTTTATAATTTCATTTGTTACAATCTATGTGGGCCTATGGACATCATTTTCACACATATGATTTTGATGATGGACGCTTGTCACAAGACTTTGAAGTGAAAGGCGAGTTCGACCAATCTAGTCATGCTAGTTGCCGTGATCAAAACCTAATGCAGGGGACATTATGTTACATTGGAAAGATACTAGGGAACATTCAAATGGACTTCTCTTCGTTCCAATGTGTTATTTTTAGGTGCAAGTGGTGGGACACCTTTGATCATAATAATGTAATGGAATATTATGATAATGGGTTGATTTTCATCAACTCTAGAAAGATGTGGCATGAAGCTAAGGAGCCTTATGTTTTCCCAAACACTGCAACCAGGTGTTTGTTTACCCATGTGTGTTGGATAGGTTTTGGTGGTTCATATTTAGACATGACCCTAGATCAAAAAATATTTTTTAGAACCACTGTGTTATCTTTCCAAGTGAGAAAGATAATGAGGGTCGTGATAGTGGAGATTGATATGTAAATGTGTTATTTCATTATTTATACTATTTTTGTATGTTTTTGTTTCATTTATTTTTCTAATTATATTTTTTTTATTCGTTTTGTTGGAATTTTATAATAGATTTGGTAAGATTCACAAATTTTTTCAATGGTAATAATAAGTGATAAAACTATGAGAATTATGGTCTGAGATGGAGTGCTCTGGCGATTTCTTTGCCCTAGGTTTTCTTGCTACCAAAAATGCCATCGCCGCTTGCAGGTCTTCGACATACTGGTGGTGCTACCATTCCATGGGCACTGTGACTTACCTGCTGATCCCCGAGGAGTCCTATCTGCGAAGTAAAGGAATCGGCTATCTATCTGTCACGCCAACAAAACGGATGGAAAGGACTCTGTATCATTGGTGGTGGCCCCCTGTAGACTGAATTGATGCTTTGTTCTATTGCATTGGACACTATCGGATGGGGATTTTGAGTTATTCCCCTTATTTGGTTTGATATTCTCTCATCACCTTGGTGAGAAGGGCGGCAAATATACAACTGATGTTTGCGGTGCCTAGTGCCACTCACGCCCTCAGATGTAGCAACATTACCTTGTGGCTGAGATTTTTTTGTTGGGCTCTTTATACGAGCTATTGGACCTGTGTGCGGCTCCTTGGTTTGTGGTTGCTAATGGGATTTTGGCCAACTTAGAATCTGCTTTGGCTACTACCCCAGACTTGGAAATTCTGTTGTAGACTAACCTGGAATGGTCTGAGAAAATCACCAACACAAATGCAAAGAATATTCGGGTAAGCCCACATTGTTTTCAGATTTTTATCAAAACTCCTAAAGGAAATATTTTATTATTTTGGGTAAATGAATCCGAACAGGTCTCAGACATGAAGAAAATTATTGGGCAGACAACTGGATACCCAAGTCAGGAACAGTCCCTCATCCATAGATGGAAGTCATTACAAGACACCAGCATCCTCAAATATTATGGTATTTGCCCTGCTTCTACCATCCTACTCAATCTACGACTGAGAGGGGGTTCTGTTGGACAACACAGTGCATAGGGTCCCCCGAGTACAAACTCTAACAGTCATGAGTTCCCCACAGGAACATCCTACAAGAATATTATAAAGGGGAAGAACAAATCTGTTGCTCCTATGACTCAGACAACAAATGCCCCTAAACCATTCATCGTGGAATAGCTCAACCAGATTCCAGAATTGCAGATTGAACTACCTGAGATTGATGACTACAGATCTGTTTTTGAATCACAAGAACTGATATGCAGATTTAATTTTTTCTGGCCGAAACCAATGGAGCTTTTCCATTGGATTTTCACCAATTAGACGACTGAATGCGAAATACACCTCTGTTCAAAGGGATTTTTCATAGTTAAATTCTTATCCTCGGAAGCCAGAGAACACATTCAAATTTCTGGGCCGTGCTTCTGGGGCTCCACTGGTTTATTCATCACTCCATGGTTTCCTGAGTTTGATGCAAACACCATGGAGGTCGCCAAAATGCCGGTCTGGGTGCAACTTTATAACCTCCCTCTTCATTTCTGGAATGAAGATGTATTGGGCAACATTGGAGACTTGATTGGGAGTTATATAAAAACGGATACCCAATGCATGGAGGAAAGGGTTTACACTTTTGCACACATTTGTGTGGAAGTGGACCTCAGCAAGGGGCTTCTAGAATGCATCCTGTTGTCTCAAAAACAACAAAAATGGACGCAGCACCTCGATTATGAGAACACTGCCTTCAGATGTAGAATATGAAGAAATATAGGGCACTTGCATAGCACTTGTCCAGATGCTAAAAGAGACAACAGAAAAAAGAAAAAGACAGGAAAAGCTACAAAGGGATGGCAATTTCTCTCTGATGAGGTAGAGCAGGAGATGGAAGAATTTGAGACGGAACCTACTCCAGAAGAAAACAAACAAACAAAAACCGAAGTTCAGACATAAGAACAAGAGATGCAAGAGCCATCAAACATAGCTCCAGCATCTCTGGACCAAGAGGCACCAGGAAGTGGAGGACAAAAAAGACAACACAACACAAACACATCTGATTCGGATAAGGACAACGGAGCAAGCATAAATGAAAATAAGCTTGCACTTATCACAGCCATGCCAAAACCTAGTCCATGGCGAAAGGTTGAAAAGAAAAAAGGGAGAAAAATTTAATTTTTCACTCCCCTTTTTTAACTAGCCTTTGGATGCAACTACTAGCATGATTTCTCTGTTTATTACAGCAAACTGTAAATGTAATTTTGTTTCAATTAATAAAATTACGAATTTTTCCTTTGTGAAAAAAAAAGTGATAAAGCTACAAAATAAGGTGTTGCAGGCGATATATTATTAAAATCTATCCTGCCTATAATGATCATTGAAGGTGACAATCCCAAGCCTTATACATCATGTTATTGAAATTCATGAGCCTAAGCCATATACATCATGTCATCGGTTTGAAGGATATCAATTGTATGATACAACGATGGCGTGAAAGGCACACTTGCAAGTTTTCATGGTGTTTGGTGTGTGATTGATAAGACCCATGAAACCTTAATGCGATATCTTTTCTTCATACCACTACCTTCTCATTTCACTCTTATTTTACCATTTGAACCGACAACATTTAACAAAGTATAAACTTTTTACATTTCCATTTCTGAAATCCATGGTGCCATGAAATTTTGTAGCAGGTACCTCTAAGATACAAGTAAGACACTTGGAGTGTGTGTTATAGGACACCAATTAGGTGTTATCCCTCTCTTTGGACTCCTTTAGTTAGACCATATTGTAAGGGTTTACTATTTTCTCCTGCTCCCATTGTTGATCGCTCTGTTGACGTCTCTAATACATGATTGACATATAAAATACATCAACCACATACACAAATACATTTTTTTTATTAAATAAAATATGTATTTATAAATATGGAAACATAACATTCAATTAAAAAAAAACAAGTGTGCACCAAAAACACAATTATTCACCAGATTTGGTGCGCTTTAAAAAACAATGCGCACATAAGTATTATGCACTGATGTTGGTTCACAAATGTAAATTTCCATAGTGGTGTGTCACGGTTATGTGCCGATGTGCATGTATATCCTTTATTCCGCAATGCGAGAATAACATAGCAAGCATACGAAATTTCTCATGGTGATTAAGAGGCATTTGTTTGACTTTCAAATAGACTTGGTGATACATTTTTTACTCCTATTTAGATTATGTATAATACATATATATTTTTATGTATTTATAAGTAGATTATTTAAAGTAGACATGGTTTTATCATTGCGATCATGATGTAATATTAACTATGAGAAATGTGAAAACATGAATTTTAGTGACCATCTCATGATAAGTTATGTGTGGAAAAACTAATGTTTTCTGAGTTGTTCATTAAAAACTAATCAAATATATTATTTGTCAAAATTTTAAATATAATATAGTATCATGTTTTTTTTATTTAATTCATATTTATTATTAAAAAGAGTTAAATTTAAACCAATACAATAGTGAATAAAAAACCAAAATGGCGCTAAAAAGTTATATACTTATTACAAGAAAAAAAATCACTTTCTTCTTTAAGGGAGAGCTTCCAATATAGCAAATTCCCAACTACAAATAACTTCACAAGCCTTATTTTACATTTCTTGATCCTCATCTTTAGAGAGAGAAAATTTAAATTTAAATTGGTAAGAGTTTCTATAAATATAAAAAATTATTAATTAAGTTTTTTTAATTTAACAATAGATTGAATTTTATAAACCAATATTGAATTTGTTAAATTGTATTTTTTATTAATATTTTATATTAAGAATTGAATGGGTTACACATTTTTGTCTTATTAAGAACTAACTAAATTATTTTACTTTCAATTATTTTTTCCTTGTGAATATTGAAATATTTTACTAATTAAGTTAGATTGAATATGAATGAACTACCTATGTAATAGAAAAATATTTATCTTAATTTTGCAATCATAGTTTCAACCATAATAAGCTCTGTAATTTATAAAAGAAATCTTTGCATTTTTTTTAAAGTAAGTCATTTTGCATGCAATTTCATATATGAATGTTTGATATAAGTTCACCAATACATAGTCTATAATAAATATTATTTCATAAAAATAAACATCAAGATGATAACTATCTAACAAACATAAACAACATCTAAGATACACATTCAAATTCACTACCATCATCTAATTATATACACCTCTAGCATATATAAACATCATTAGCTAGCATGCACATCTAATAATCTAATAAGGCATCATCATCGTGATCACATCTAACAAAACACAAACATTGTAATCTAATATCATCACCACACACATTTCTTAATCCTCATCTTTAGAGAGAAAATTTTAATTTAAATTGGTAGGAGTTGCTATAAATTTTAAATTTGAATTGTTTGAAAATCTCATAACTTTAATAATAAATTAAATTTTATAAAAATATAATTTTTAAGTTATATTAAATCTAAATGATTATAAAAAATTCTCACTTAAGTTTTTAAAGTCAACAATAGATCGAATTTTATAAACCAATATTGAATTGGTTAAATTGTGTTTTTTATTGATTTATTATTATTATTATTTTATATCAAAAATTCAATGGGTTACACATTTTCGTCTTATTAAGAACTAACTAAATTATTTTACCTTTAATTATTTTTTCCTTGTGAGTATTGAAATATTTATTAATTAAGTTAGATTGAATATGAATGAATTATTTAAGCAATAGAAAAATATCTATCATAATTTTACAATCATAGTTTCAAGCATACTAAACTTTGTAATTTATAAAAATATTTTTGCATTTTTTTAAAGTCAGTTGTTTTGCATGCAATTTCATATATAAGAGTTTGAAATAAGTTCACCAATACATTATCTATAATAAATATTATTTCATAAAAATAAACATCATGATGATAACTATATAACAAATATAAACATCATCTAAGATACACATTCAAATTCACTACTATCATCTAATTATATACACCTCTAGCACATATAAACATCATTAGCTAGCACACGACTCTAATAATCTAACAGGGCATCATAATCATGATCACATCTAACAAAACAAAAGTATTGTAATTTAACATCATCACCACATACATCCAGAAATTAATATACATCTCATGTCAAATAATTGTTATCACATACACATCTATATGCAAGCACATTAAATGAACATATCTAACATGACCTAAAAATATACACATTAACATGAACATTTAAACTAAGCACATAACAATAACAAAATAAATGCACTATATATATATATAAGCAAGTCAAATAACTACATGATCAAATCAAATAACTACAATTAAATATTTGATGCAACAGACGTAGTAGTGCAAGTATGATCTATAGTAGAAGACGATGGATGGTTAACTACTTCCTCAACATTTGTCAAACTCTGAGGTGGAGGAGGAGCAAGTTGATCTGCTCTATCAGGGGAAAATGACAACGTGACAAATGCACAGTCATCCTCACTGGCCAGTAGCACGAGTGCCTAGGAAAAAATCATGTTCGGTTACTCTAACAGACTCATTTTGGGCATCATATTCCCCCACATGTGCATCCATACCTCAGTGATTGACCTAGGATGGAGAAGGTAAAATATAGGCCTTGTCTCTAGAAACCTCTCAAAAAATAAACAAAAAATCTTTAAAGCAAAAGGGAAGGTCGCCTTCCCATTTCCTAATGCACGACACCTATCTAAATCACTACAAATTTGCCTCAATAAAATGGC
Source organism: Pinus albicaulis (assembly GCA_034641835.2). Lineage (NCBI taxonomy): Eukaryota > Viridiplantae > Streptophyta > Pinopsida > Pinales > Pinaceae > Pinus > Pinus albicaulis. The sequence continues at coordinate 1,971,710,530 of CM076575.1, forward strand.
AAACCACCTAATACAACATGGCACCCAAATCAAAGAATAAACATAATACAAAATATGGAAACTAGTTCATTTTACATCACTACTAGAGTGCGCTTTGGTGGTGACTAATAATGAAGACACCTAAACTCCTCCGCAACAAAAGAAGAGATACATTGTTTTCCACCACGCACCTAAAAATCTGTTGAATGTAATGCATGAGGCACTACATATCTCTAAGTGTGGGAAAACTGAGTCTCAGTTGCAAACCCATGGGGGACATCAAGGAACTGGGGAAAATCCTCCCCTATCAAATAGGCTAGTGATAAAGCATATGTTCTCCTCAGAGAGCCTATGCCACGCACTAGGACCGACATGGAAAGCCTACTCTTGAACACTCAATCAGGGGATCAGATGCACCAAGAAGACAAAGTGATTCTTCATGGATGTAGCCTTCTCATAGTACTTGAGGAAGTCTACATCCTTTAAGAGCACTCGAGTCATTGTAGTAATAGGGTGAGGGTATAAATCCCTCTCCCTCTATCTAGCCTCCCATGGTCAGACCATATTGTATGGGTCTGCCTGTTGCTCCTGCTCCACCTGCCAACATCTCTGCTACATGATTTCCATATAAAATACATCAGCCTCATAACTAAAATACATTTTATTTTTTATTAAATGAAACATAACTTTAAATTAAAAACAAAATCATCAGTGCACTCAAAACATAGTCATTCACCAGCTTTGGTACGTTTCCAACTATCATTGCACCGATGTCAGTGCTCACATATGTATGAAACACCATTGTTGGTTCACAAATTTACATTTCCATAGTGGTGCATCCCAATTATGCATCAGTGCGCACATTTACCCTTTCTGCACCGATGTTGGTGCTCACATATGTATGAAACACCATTGTTGGTTCACAAATTTACATTTCCATAGCGGTGCATCCAAATTATGCATCGGTGCGCACATTTACCCTTTCCGCACCGATGCAGAACATTAAGGTTACATAACACACTGATCTATAGCTATAATTTTAAATATTATTTTTGCGGTGTGTTTGGTAAATATAAGCGCACCAGGTGTAATGCATCGTTGTAAAATTTGATCGTTTCCCCAGTGCATTTTAATTTATGAAATGCACTGCAAAAGTCACAGTACATTATATTCAAGCACCGAAATGCAGTGCACCCTGTAAATTTACAGGGCACACTGCTATTTGTGCAAGCCAAACATATTGCGTGCACCGCACAATGAAAATATTTTTTTTTTCAAATAAGTGGAAAATTTAACACAATTTTCAATTCTAATCTACTAAAAAAATAAATTAGAGAGAAACATGGACATTAATTGGACATTTGGTGGCCGGGGAGGCATCGTGGAAATGTAATGGAGAAAAACAAATTCTAGCACCGTTTCAAAAAATTGGAAAGCCAGTCTATGAACACGATATGGAAGGATGGTGAGCAAGAGAAAAATTGACTTTAGGGCACTTGAACGATGAAAGAGTGGCACCAGTGCTTCAGAGCTCTCTAGCACTATAAATGGTAAAAATGAAATTTGTGAACAAGAGTTTTTTCTTTATTTGCGAATAAGAGACTAGATTAGTTGTAATCATCTTGGGTAGAAATTCTCAGTTGTTATTGCAGTATGTAAATTATGAGATATAATTATGGAACTATCCCCAAGCCTGTCTTTCCACATTCCAATACTTTAACGAATGAATTCTCAACCTTTTACATAGTAATTGCATTGTAATTGGTACTATGTAGTGTATAATTTATTTATTAGTTATTATTTTTTGGGTGGTATATTACACAGAATTTTTAATCAATACAAAGATATCAGTTATGAAATCTTCCATTCTAAAAATTTGGAAAAGTAAAATAAACCTCACAAAAAGTAAACTTAGATTTTATCTTTCCAAAATCTAGATATTTCAGAATGGTTCACATTAGAAGATGGAACCTTTCTAAAACTTAGAGATTAGTATAATTGATATTAGGAAAAATATTATATTTGGAATTTGGATATTTTACGAAGTTTAGTAAATTGATATTAGGATTTTTTTTAGATTTATCCATATTTGGCAATGATTTAATATGATCCATTCCATATAATACCAAATAATTTAATAAAAGGTTTTAATTTAGTGAAATTGTATTGAAGGTTTCTTTGGGACACTTACAAAGTTTCGGATTTATACATATGTGAAGTTTATATATATATATTGCATCGCATTTGATATTTTTTTGAGAAATTATATGATAATTATGAATATGAAGGCATGGTTGTTTATCTCATCCCATTAAAAGCATTTCAATCAGACCCCAAAGAATTTGTAAAATTTTAGGTGTTTCATTATTTCTAGTTGTATGACACCTATGTATTTCTCATTGATGGCCCAACTACATTAGCAATACTTTATCAGAAGTATGCCTCACAAATAAACACTTGTATTATAAGGCTTAAATAAGTTATATAATGGAATCTAAAACTTAATCGAAAACCAAGTGTATCTTTGTCACATTAGCATTCACATGCAATTATGATTGAAATACAATATGAATCACACCACATTATGCATGCCAATAATCATTAAATAATATGTGTACAAGGAGTGGCTCATAGCCTTACTCCATCAAAATAAATATAACATTATACAATGATTACAATCAAACTCGATTAGGCTCTCGAACCAAGCCACCCAACTATACAATGTAAAAAATAACTCACAAGTTGCTACTATTGAAAATAGTAACTAGGTTCGGTCTTCATAATTATCATTGTACTTGTATGACTGTAAAAAAAGAAAAAAAAAGAAAAGAGGAAGAATTATTATTATTATTATTCTCATCTCATTAGTTAAGCATATTATCCATGCTTCTAGGATTCATTGAATCAAAGTGTGAGAGTCTTATTTGGAATTGTTGTAAATAAAAAGGAAAAATATTTTTTATAATATAATATGAGGAAATCCACCGCAAGAAGCAAGTCGGCCCTCCTGGATGACAAGTCGTCTCACTCAAAAGAAGTGTCTTTTCAAATATGAAATCAACTATATATTGGCATACGTCCTCCACTATTTTGGAAAGAAATTTGGTACTTTCTGTGATGGATTATGATGAAAAGATGTGTGAATTTTAGTAGTTTCTCTCTTGTGAAGGAATGCAAATTTCCTAAAGTTATATGCCTCCAATAGAATGAGAGTTTCCTAGATTAAATACTTGAGATAATGTGGGTTTCCTATGGAAGATAATCTAAGACAATGAAAGTGATATATGGAGGATGATATATGAATTTGGAGGGCTTGATTTGGCTTCTTTCAGGTTGGATTTGGGTCATGGATTTCTCACTTTGATCTGATTCCATGAGAAGAGGATATTTTTTGGGTTTCCCCCTTGGAATTTTTTTCCCTAGCTTGGAGCCTATATCTTGTTTCTCTTGTTTTTCTGTGATCTTCATATTTTTTAATTTTGGTAATTGTTCAATGAAAAGAATAATACTACACTAAATAATAAATAAACCAATAAAAATCATAAGTAATTATCAAAATAGGGAAATCAACCCTAATATATAATCACAATGATTTCACAACATGGTATTAGAGTTGAGGTTTGAAGAAGGAGGCATGAAGATCACATTTTGTTGGCAAAGTTATTTTTTGTGGCTTGTATGATTTGTGACTCACACATTAATCCCGTGGTTTGAAATTTTCAAGTGGCTCACACTTCTTTGTTTAGTTCACATTTATCTGTGGGTCGTTCACATATCTCGCACATCTCTGTGGGATGTATTTACAATGGTCATCACATCTTCCAATTTCATGCATTATAATTCACTCTTTTAACTAATAGCTCACTCTTATTGATGGTTAGTCATTGTTGTAAAGTATGGTGAATATAATTATGGTGACTCAGTTATTTTCCTCTATGACTTGCATCACCTATAGTGATTCACATTTTACTATGGTTTGTATTCTAATATATGTAGCTTGCATCACCTATGACAAGCATCTCTCATTAGGGGAATTTTGAGGTCTAAAATGGGCCTCCTAAGGAAATTATAAAATAATAGTGGAAATAATAAAATAAGATTTGATTACATCATCAAATTTTAGAGGGAAAAAAAGAAAAACCTACTTTTTCAATTCGTATTTTGAACTTATCTCCCTAAGGTTTTACTCAAATTTTGAGCAGGAATACTCGTTGGATTGTTCATGTATTTCTCATTTTTCATGTAGCAGGGCCCATCAAAAGTATACAACATAGGTAATCCTTAGATGAGGAACTAAATTTTGCATCCAACGAGTACTCTCACTCGAAATTTGAGTAAACCCTTACGGAGATAAGTTGAAAATACGAGTTGAAAAAGTAGTTTTATTATTTTAATCTTTTTTAATCTTTTTACTTTTTACTCAAAAAATAGTGAATCAACCCCCATGGTTGACATCATCATTTTAAATCTTGTTGGTTCCCATAAAGTATATTTTGGTTGTACATTTTTCTTAGGAAGCCCATTTTCGACCTCAAATTTCCCCTAATTATAATTCACATTATTCAATAGTGATCCCTGCAGGTCACGTTCTTCATGTGTGGCTTAGAATATTTATCTCTGGGATCACAGGCTTCAGTGTGGATCGTATTTGGAATCACCTTTGTGGCATCAGATGTAAATATGTGTCATTGTGGCTTGACAATATATATGAGGCTTGAAATGAATTATAGTGGCTTGTATTCTTAACAACAAGTGGCTCTCTTTGTGTTTACTTGAATATAGTAGTTCAAACTTACATACAACATAGTGGCATCGCTCATAGAGTGGATCATATCAATTAAATTACAGTGACAAACCCTATACTTTGTGGCATTGCACTTTATACTCAATGGCATTGCTTATATCACAATGGCTTTGCTTATACACAATGAAAATGCATATGTATTTTTGTGGCATCGTTAATCTCTATATGTGACATTGCAAATCTCTTGTCTTGATAATAGTACCTATTATAGTGAGACAATGCCCTTCATAATAGTAATATTGATATGTGACATTGATATATATGACATATCAATGACAATGACAATAACAATTGTATGAAAATTCCCTAATGAGATATTTACATATGGAAACGACTTGGTACAATTTTGAAGTGGCAATAACCTTGCATGGAAGTGACATTGATCTGATTGTGATCTATATGACATTGACTTCGATACTTGAAAATGATATATTTTACAGCGAAAGTGATCTTGTTACACAAAATAGCCTCCTATAATCAGGAACTCGATATATTCCATGGTTTGCTACATTTTTATGGTTCACATTGTGATGACAGTAACTATTAAGAAAAGGCTCATGAAAGTACGATTTTTGACGGAGTATCCTTCAACGAGCTAGTGACCTATATAACAATATGATAGTAACCTGTGGAAATTTTATATATATATATATATATATATATATTGGCAAGTGATACTTATGATGCTTTGAAGACTAGAACATTGAAGCTTTATGGATAAATTGTGATTTGAAGCATTAGGAGAATTTTGATGTCCAAAATGGGCCTCCTAAGAAAAATGTACAACAAAAATAAAATTTATAATAACCAATAGGATTCAAGATGATGATGTCAACCATGGGGGATGATTCACCATTTTTTAATTAGAAGGGTAAAAATATTAAAAAATAATAAAATAATAAAACTACTTTTTCAACTCGTATTTTCAACTTATCTCCCAAAGTTTTTACCCTGCTACACGAAAAATGAGATATACATGAAAAATGTGATTGCAATCAAGTTTTTCATGTATTTCTTATTTTTCGTGTAGTAGGGGCCATAGAAAGTATGCAACATGGGTACTCCTTTGATGAGGAACTAAATTTGCATCCAACGAGTACTCCCACTTGAAATTTGACTAAAAAATTTGGGAGATAAGTTGAACATACGACTTGAAAAAAAGTTTTTCCTTTTTTTCCCTCTAAAATTTGATGATGTAATAAAATATTATTTTATTATTTCAACTATTTTTGTATAATTTCCTTAGGAGGCTCATTTTAGACCTCAAAATTCCCCTAATGCTTATCTCTACGAGGCAGTCACACTACCTAGTTTTCCTTTCTATACACAATAAAAGAATAAGTGACAACAATGAAGGTGACTTGAAGTTTGGAGAAATTATTTAAATGATTAAAAAGAAGTTTTAAATGAAAAAGATGAAGAAATTCATTCTATAGAATAGAGATTTGGGATATGTACAAAGGTTACCTTGAGAAAGAATCTAAAGACCGAGACCTTGTAAACTGTGAAATTACTATATATGAAGATTGATGAAGCTCGTCTATGAACATGATTAGTTTTATCTTTTTAATGAAGATTAGTAAATTTCAACTCAAGGAATAAGACCAAATATCTACAAAATAAGGATAATTAAAATCAAATAGGTACATACAATTCCATGAAATATGCCAATTGGTTATAATGTTAAATCATTTAGGTCATGGAGATCATCAAAATAGGGCTTGCATAAATACATATTAGAGATAGTGAAATGTAGGAGATTGATGTTATCAAGTATTTGAGTGTAATTCTTATGGATAAAAGGCATTTCAAACAGTATCATTTGGGTTTTTTAGAATTTTTCAATGTGTGGATCATAAGTCTTGATAACCATGAAGGATGTAGGGTTTGCAATTCTTCAATAGCAGGTCTTAAAGACTTTGGCATCTAGGGTTTACAAACCTACCATAGATTCGACTAAAATAACCCCTAGAAACAAAACTTCTATCTAATCATGCTCATTGTTAAATATATATCTAACCCTTGATGTTTAATGTGAGAGCAAGGTTAGTGAATAGGTCCAATATTAAGAGGGAGCTAATCCTTTTCAAAAGATGAGTACTTTTTATCTCCTTATTTATTATCTTTGTGTATTTTCCTTTTTGTTCTTACATGGTATTTTAATAAAGGTTTTTGTTCAAGACAAGACTTATCTAAAACTTTACTAAAATAAGGAAGAAGTTGAAGAACATGGCAAAGCATGAATATGAAGAAGAAGAGATTTGTTTGAAGCTTGCATCAAGGAAATTCAATTACAAGGGAAGAATTTCAATTACCTCATATGAAAATAGGGAGTCGTAAAGACCCTGATGAATATGATATTGAAGTTTGTTGATTGGTTCATTCCAAGAACGCATTAATTAATAATCTAAAATAAAAAGAGCATGAAACATAACTATATTACAATATGAGGATAAACAATGTGAAGGAATGCTAACCTCAGAGGGAGAAAGTAGCAGAATTTTGACACCTTGAATAAAGTTTATTATGATTTGTAACCCTCACATTGATCATTTGATTGGGAAATAATTTGGATCCTTGGAAAGGAATTTTGTAGAAGTACGTGAAGAGGCTAGAAAGAGAGCTTGTTTCATGATATTGTACCAAAAATTGTTTGATTTGATTTGAGAACACATGGATTGAATGGAAAACATTGATGATGGCTTGGAATAGCATGAGGATAGAATTGACATTTGGATATGACTTATTGAAGAATATGAGGCTGAAATATGTTATGAAAGGTGGTGATAGCCATCGTGAAATAAGTTTGGATCTATGAAGATGATAGATGAACTAATTGATGACAATGTTGCATGAAGATTATGAAGATCTAGGAAGCTCTTAGTTTGATATGATGTGATGTTGTTAGGAGATGAGAAACCCTCTCATGAAGATAGATTATGAAATAAGTTTTCCCCGTAAAATGTTGTCATCTATGAAGGTCGAAGCTCAAATATGATATGTTGATGCGAGAAAGGATCCCTGCACCTACCACTAAGATCTCCATGGAAAAACAAAGTAGCTGATGAATAAGACAAAATGAAGCTTATGTTTCTATCTCCCTGATTGAAAGGGAGCTGGGATATACTCCCTGTTTGAGAGGTAATGATGATTACCTCCCTGATTGAGAGGGAGTGATGGGGGTGTTATGAAAAACTAATTTCCAATGCAGATAGAGGCAATCTCCCTAGGTTCAAATATTTATCCTAGTAACAAACATATAAGAAAGAAAATATTTCCCTAAGTTTATCTATATTGGATCATAAAATAGAGCCGTACGAGATGGAATCCATACATTCTTACAAATTTCCTGATGAATATCCCTCTATGGCTTGATGCATCTTCCCAAATGCCTAAATATTAGATCTGTAGACATAGAAACAAAAAGAGATCAGAGGCATATGAAACATAAATGATTCAATACAACCTATACTAGTGATCAAGGAGACTAGTACCTATATCATTTCAATGAACAAATAGAGTAAAAATAAACCATTTATGAGTACCATAGGACAACATAGTGGGAAGAAAAACTCATTTGTATTATCTCAGAAATATGAGAAGTTACACAACCTGGGCCTTGATGAAGTGAGGATCCTCCCAAAGATCAGCAATCTCCTCCTTTGATGATAATATCTCAAATCAAAACACTTATCAAACCAAACTCTCTTTTATTTAGGTGTGCATGTGTGCAAGCTATGTGTTAATTTTAATTAAGCCCAAATGGTTGTATAAAGAAAAAAGGAAAAAATAAAAAATAACTATAAATAAAACTGAAACGACAGTAAAATAAACAGCTACAAATGCATAAATTCAAACCAAAAATAAGTCTTCTCAAAAAACTAGTCTAAGAGGCGGGAAAAATTGACTCAAAACACGCAAGATAGCCAAAATATCTAATTTCTAAGGGACAAGGATCTAATGACTCAGATCTGCTGGAAAAAGGTACAAAAAATAGCAATAAACCAGAGGGAAAACTACTACAAAAATGGAGGTGAAAGGTTAAAACCCTAGGGGAAACAAGGGAAACCTAAGGGAGAGACCAAAAAAAACTGAAGAGGGGATTATGGATGGAATAATAACCGATAAAAAGGGACCTGAAAGAAGGATATATCAAACCTTAAACAATGGTTGAAAGAGTTGCAAAATCTTAGACTACCTACTAAGTGAAACCCCTCCTAAAAAGGTGGAAGCATACTGAAACCCTAAGGGGCTTATTTATACCTCAGGGAGAAAAACTGAGCATATACAGGCCTAATACGGGCTGAGATAGAGGTCAGAAAACCATGAAAAGTGCTTTCATCAAACCCTGACTATCATAGAAAAAACTCAGAAAAAAGTTGCAGCTCACAGGTACTAACCTGTAAATTGGGAAAATCGCAGTTTCTTGGCTAACAATTGTGATTTCATTCAGAAATCACAGGTTTTGGGCAAAAAAGTGTGATTTATAGACCCAGGATCCTCAGACAGTAGGTTGTAGGAAAATGTGTCGTCTTTGGCACAACTGATACCTGTTACGTGCAGAAAACACCCGAAAACACATAGAAGTTAGAATTTCTACTGTTTTAGGGCATAAAAGGTAAAAAAAAATATCAAAAGACAAAAAATAGTTGAAGAAAAACCCTAGTTACAAAATCAGTTGGTCACACATGAATTATAATTACAACAGTGAAGTCGCCATTTGTTAACGACAATATTGTATTTAAAACCCTTGTGGAGTTGCCATTTGTTAGCATAAATTCTTAACGCAAGTGTACAAAAATAGATCACTTTAGCTGTGTGTAACAAACAACCCTAACAAAAAATATGGTTTCTTAACTTCTTTAGATCTGCAATAGATAGTCGAAACAAATGCAGCAAAAACCCAAATCTATCCAGTAAAAGCAATTACATAGTAAAAAGAAATAAGATTTAATCTAAATATCCAACAGACAACACAAAATATAAATAATTTTATATGTTTTATAACACCTAGGAAGGGAACAAAGAATGATGTTACCAGTCCCCTTCGATGGGATGGGTTCTTGGCTGTCCTCAACGATTCAGATCCAGAAGTTTCTCTCTCTCAATGGTGTAGAAAACCCAAGACGTGTTGAACTCTATGGGAGCTCAAGAAGCAAGAAAATAGTAGCAGCAATGAAAATGATCAAAGCACGACAATGAAAGTGATCAAAGTGAATAATGAATGGAAAACCCTCCTATTTATAACGAAATATTGAGTTACCTCGATAATGACAAATAATAAAATATTATTAACCAAGATCTAGATCTAACTGCTTGGAATATTTTATTATATTTTTTTGGAGGGAAAAGGAATTTAAATTGGTTAAATACCTTTATTTAGAAATAATAAACAAATAAATGATTTATTTATCATTTCAAGAATGGGGTTAGAGAATAATTAACAAATAATTATTTGTTTAATTATTTTTGGAGATTTAGTCAAATTTAACAAGGAATGGTAACTAAATAATGATTTAATTAATTATTCCTAGAGAAAAATAAGAAAAATAATGATTTATCTAATTATTTCTCATAATTGGGTTAAACATGACCAAGAATATTATTTAAATAGTGGTTTAATTAATTATTCCTAGAGGAAAACTAAATAAATAATGATTTATTTAATTATTCCTCATGGGGTTTCCTCTTTGAACCAGCAATTACTTAATAAAAATATAGTTTACTAAATTATTTCATATAGTGAAAGAAATTTTACTATGGTAAAATTGGCCTTACATGGTGTACTTCGATCCATCTAATTGTAAAAGGTTAGATGAACAAAAATTGGTCTAACACTGATGAATCCTCAAATACAACTAGTCTCGACCTACACACTAAGATGCAGTCTGCCTGTGCATTAAGTTGCAGGTTGTCTCTGCACTAAGCTACAGGTTGTCTCTGCACTCATCTGTAGAGCCTTCCCTTCTCTAAAAAAATACAAATTACAAATACTTACCCATAACAATATATCGTGTCATTATGTCTAAACATAGCATTTCAACCCTTTATATACACAATTACATCATCAAAATACCATGGACTTCCTAAGACAAGCAACTATGACCCAAAACCATTTTCAAATTGTGTGCTTTACAAAAAGGAGGGGATTCGACCCACCCAGAATCCCGTATGACACTGCGCGAAATATTTAAAATTCCTCACTATGCAGTCCACTTCGCGCTCCACTCCACAAAATGTGAATTCTTAGCCAAAATCTAGGCCAAATTGGGTTGTGCCGAACAATATTCACCAGTTTGTTTCTTCATAGGTGCTTTCTGGGCCTAGAGTGTCTAACACGTAACTTTCTAGTGTCCATCCTTGTTGCAATGACTATAACGATTCTTTCTCCTCCAAACTTTTCGAATTGTCTTGGAAAGATTTCTCCCGGTGCACCTATAATAAGTGCCCGTGGAATCCTCACTATCGCTAGGATGCGATGAGGTGCTTTCACCATTTGTAGTTGGTTGGTCACTAGATTTCTTAGAGCATTCCCCAGCTTCCTTCCTAACATATCAAAGTCCTACATAATGAGGAAATTCTTCCACTTTGATGGGATTCACAATGACTTGGCTATTAATGTCGAGGCCCTTTCCTTGATACCCCATTTTATTAAATAATTTTGATCTAATTCTTGTAGTATGTCTCTCAAAAGAAGCGAAATCATCATCATAAGAAGTACATGAAATTGAAGAATCACTTTTTACCTTAGGCTTATTATGTTGCAACTTTTTAGAAAACCTCCTCCTTGGCTTAAAACTGATGTTGCAACCTTTGTTTCTCCTTCTCTACTTCTTATAGGAGTCTCCTTATTTCAAAATTATTCGCTTGAATTCTTTGGTTGATTTCTTTGAGGTCTTAGAAACATGCCGCATTTATTGCCCTTTTCATCTTTGGAACAACATCTACTAAAATATTTGTCTGATCGCCCAAATCGGAACCCAAGTCGATGGGTCCATCCACTGCAATCCCAAGAGCTCCAATCTTCATTTCATCACCTAAATATGATCCCAGTTCAATTGGTCCACCGCCTGTAAATCCCATAGCTGTGATATTCTCATTCTCCTCTAATTCAGATTCTTGGTCTTATTGCACAGTTTTAACTCTCTTAAGTTTCTCTTTTATATTGTTCCTCTTAGGTCTCAATTCTGGATGCAGTTTCCAGAAATTCTCCTCATCATGCCCTTATTTCTCACAGTGAGTACAAGAGGGATTTTATCCTCTTCTATTAGATGTTGTTTCCCTTTTTGGGCAGTCATCTTGTTCATGCTTCCCCCTACTTTCAAGATGCACAACCTTCACACTAGCTTCATTAAGAGTTTTAGGCTTAATAATAATAATGAATGACCAAAATAATATGCAAAGAGGTGATATATTTCATCAACGTTTAAGGAGTTTCTAGTGGAACATTCAATGCTAGTGCTTGTTTCCTAAACTCCTCTGTAAAATTCTAAACATTTTGACCTTTACCTTGTTTCAAATGTTTCCATTCCATCATGGCTCTATGTCTATAACCCAATGGGTAAAATTGTCCCTTTAAAGGAGAAATTAACTCAAACCAATATGAAAGAAGTTTATGTCTATTCTTACCACATTCTTGTAGCTTGCCTTCCCACTAGACGAGAGAAGTGCCACTCAATCAAGGGGATACTAGTTCGATATTGGCTTCATCCTCTTTGATTTGTTGTATGTGACAATACACTTCAACCTGTCTTATCCAGTTATCTATTTTTTTGCATTAGACGAAATATAGATAAATCAAACAACTTGACATCCAACTTGAAAAGGGGGTTTTTAGATGCATTCCTCTTATTCATGTTAAAATGACAAGAAGAGTAAGAAGAAGAACTTTCACTAGTGGATGGAGAGGGAAGAGGATCTCCTCCTCCACCTTCATGGTCTACCGATGCATGATCCTCAGGCTCTTTCTGCTCATGCTTGATTTTGTTCTTATATTTTGCAAATAACTTGTCAAATTTGTCTACCATGTTGAATAAGATCTTGCAATAATTTATCTCTTCTTCATCTCGTTCATCATTATCTTCTATGTTACATCTTCGTGGTGCATGCCCAGCTTCGGGATCAAAGGATTTGAGTTTTCCTTCACCTCTTTGGAGCTTGTTCCTGGTTAGCATTCACTCATGCAACTCACATCAAGAAGACCTTCTCTGATACCAAACTTGATCCAAGATCTTTTAACTTCAAGGATGCATTAAGTATTGCATATAACAAAGCATATTAACCAAGTAACTTAAACCAAAAATAAGTGGAAAACATAAGAAAACATGAGATCAAAGAAAATGATTTGATTGCAAAGTTCACCCAAAGTGGGATATGTCTCATGACCCTACTCAACAATAGGGAGGCCTTCTTTTATTACGTGGCATAAAAGAAATCAGTTACAAGAAAATTTTAAAAAATGACCCTTGTACCTCCAATCTAGATGATGGCCTGACAATTGATAGCTCAATTGTAGAAATAGATGCCCCCACTAGATTCATGTCGTGAAATCATGTAAAATCGACTATAAATTTGTCGAATTCTAAAACTCGCACCTCTGGCCCTCTAAGGGAATATTTTTTTCATCTTTGCAGATCCCTTGCTCATGGTTTTGCTACCTCTTCCACTCAGGGTTCCATGCATGTCCTCCATCGGCCTGCCCCGGTTGAATGAATTGAGTGGCTCATATATAATTATTTGGGTGGATCTAAAAATATAGGTTTGTTCTCCCATTGGTAAAGTGCCCAAATTAGAGCGTGGTGGTCATGGGTTCCAACCCCATCGATCCCCCATATGGAATGGGTGCTTTATTTTTTTTACCTCCACATTAAATTTGAATTAATGTGATTTGGGGCCGCCCAGACTGGTCGAGCGGGTTCAAGCCCCGCCGACCTTGGTGGTCATGACACATGGTCCACCCCCGCCACATCCTGGCAAACAATATATATATATATATATATATATATATATATATATATATATATATATATATATATATATATATATATATATATATATATATATAACATAATAAAATGCGTGTGGTGGCATCCCACCACCCTAATTATAAATTTTTGTTTTTAATTTTTATAAAAAAAAAAACATTTTTATTCACCGAAAAATAAGGGTCTATGGGAAAATTAAGTAAACAAAAAATTTAGCTGTTTCGATGGATGGTTTACTTGCATCAGGTTGCTGCCAAATTTTTTCTTCGTTAAGACTGCCACTTGGAAAAGTTTGTCCAGAAATTTGACCAACTATAACTTGAGTATACAAACTCGGATTTGAGTGTCGTTCACACCATTGGAATCAGGGTGACAAGCATTATGATCTAGTCCTCGTTTCACTTCCATCTTATGACTTTGATTTTTGAGCTATTTTCAAGGCCACTCGTATTTATGGATCCTCTTGGATCATTTTTATAATTACATTTGTTCCCATCTATGTGGGGATATGGACATCATATTCACACGGAGGATTTTGATGATGGATGCATGACACAAGACTCTGGAGTGCAATTAGATTTCGACCAATCTAGTCGTGCTAGCAGTCGTGATCAAAACCTAATGCAGCGGACATTATGTTACGTTGGAAAGATACAAGAGATCATTCAAGTGTACTTTTCTTCATTCCAATGTGCTATTTTTAGGTGAAAGAGGTGGGACACCTTTGATCAGAATAATGTAATGGAATATTATAATAGTGGGTTGATTTTCATCAACTCTAGAAAGATGTAGCATGAAGCTAAGGAGCCTTACATTTTCCCAAACACTGAAACCAGGTGTTTGTTTACCCATATGTGTCGGATATGGTTTGGTGGTTCGTATTAAGACATGAACCTTGATCAAAACATATTTTTGAGAACAACTGTGTTATCATGCCAAGTGAGAAAGATAATGAGGGTGGTGAAAATGGAGAGTGATATGTAAATGTGTTATTTCATCATTTGTACTATTGGTGTATGTTTTTGTCTTATTTATTTTTCTAATTATATTGTTTTTTTATTCTTATTGTTGGAATTTTATAATATAATTGATAAGATTCACAATGTTTTCAGTGGTAGTAATAGTGATAAGGCTACATAATAAATTGTTGCATGTGATATATTATTAAAATCTATCCTGCCTAGAATGATCATTGAAGGTGACGAGCCCAAGCCTTATACATCATGTCATTGAAAGTCATGAGCCTCAGCCATATATGTCATGTCGTCAGTTTGAAGGATATCAATTATACGATACAGAGATGGTGTGAAAGGAATGCCTGCAATTTTTCAAGGTGTTTGGTGTGTGAATGATAAGACCCCTGAAACCTTAATATGATATCCTTTCTTCGTACCACTACCTTCTCATTTCACTCTTATTTTACCATTTTAACTAGCAGCATTTAATGAAGTATAAACTTTTCACATTTCCATTTTTGAAATTCATGGTTCCGTGGAAGTTTGTAGCAGATACCTCTAAGATCTAGGCAAGACACTTGGAGTGTGTGTTATAGGACAAAAATTAGGTGTTGTCCATCTCTCTAGCCTCCTATGGTCAAACCATATTGTATGGGTCCACTATTTTCTCCTAATCCCGTTGTTTCTCTCTCTACTGGCGTCTCTGATACATGATTGACATATCAAATACATCAACCACATACATAAAATAATTTTTTTTTATTAAATAAAAAATGTATTCATAAATATGGAACATAGCATTCAATTAAAAAAAAACATTTGTGCACCAAAAACACAGTTATGCACCAGAGTCGGTGCGCTTTAAAACAATATCACACCTTCAATAGTGCGCACATATGTATTATGTACCGATGTTGGTTCACAAATGTAAATTTCCATAGCGGTGTGTCACACTTATGCAACGATGTGCATGTATATCGCTTTTTTCCCTGGTCCGAGGCTAACATATCAAGCACACCGAATTTGTGATGGTGATTAAAAGGCATTTGTTTGACTTTCAAATAGACTTGGTGATGCATTTTTTATTCATATTTAAATTATGTAAAATAAATATATATTTTTATATATTCATAAGTAAATTATTTATAGTTGACATGGTTTTATCATTGTGAACATGATGTAATATTAGCTAGAGAAATGTGAAAACATGAATTTTAGTGACTATCTCATGATAACTTATGTGTGGAAGAAATAATAACTTTTGAGTTTTTCATTAAAAAATAATCAAATATATTATTTTTCAAAAGCTTAAATATAATATAGTATCATTTTTATATTATTTAATTAATATTTATTATTAAAAAGAGTTAAATTTAAACCAATACAATAACTAATAAAAAACCAAAATGGCACCAAAATGTTATATCTTTATTACTAGAAAAAAAATCACTTTCTTCTTTAAGGGAGAACTTCCAATAAAGAAAATTCCCAACTGCAAGTAACTTCACAAACCTTATTTTATATTTCTTGATCCTCATCTTTAGAGAGAGAAAATTTTAATTTAAATTGGTAAGAGTTGCTATAAATATTAAATTTAAATTGCTTGAAAATCTCATAACTTTAGTAATAAATTAAATTTTATAAAAACATATTTTTTTAAGTTTTATTAAATATAAATTAATTATAAAAAATTATGAATTGAACTTTTTAAATTTAACAAAAGATTGAATTTTATAAACCAATGTTGAATTTGTTAAGTTGTATTTTTTATTAATTTTTTATTAAAAATATTTTATATTAAAAATTGAATGGGTTTCACATTTGCTTCTTATTAAGAACTAACTAAATTATTTTACTTTTAATTATTTTTTCCTTGTGCATATTGAAATATTTTACTAATTAAGTTAGATTGAATATGAATGAACTACCTTAGTAATAGAAAAATATTTATCGTAATTTTACAATCATAGTTTCAACCATACTAAACTTTGTAATTTATAAAAATATCTTTGCATTTTTTTAAGTAAGTAGTTTTGCATGCAATTTCATATATGAATGTTTGATATAAGTTCACCAATACATAATCTAAAATAAACAATATTTCATAAAAATAAACATAACTATCTAACAAACATAAACATCATCTAAGATATACATTCGAATTCACTACCATCATCTAATTATATACACCTCTGACATATATAAGCATTATTAGCTACCATGCAAATCTAATAATCTCACAAGGCATCATCGTTGTGATCACATCTAACAAAACACAAACATTGAAATCTAATATAATCACCATACACATTTCTTGATCTTCTTGATCTTCATATTTAGAGAGAGAAAATTTAAATTTAAATTGGTAGGAGTTGCTATAAATATTAAATTTGAATTGTTTAAAAATCTCATAACTTTAATAATAAATTAAATTTTATAAAAATGGAATTTTTAAGTTATATTAAATCTATATTAATTATAAAAAATCTCACTTAAGTTTTTTTAAGTTAACAATACATCGAATTTTATAAACCAATATTGAATTGGTCAAATTGTATTTTTGATTTATTTATTATTATTATTATATATTAAAAATTGAAAGAGTTACACATTTTCGTCTTATTAAGAACTAACTAAATTATTTTACCTTCAATTATTTTTCGTTCTGAGTACCGGAATATTTTATTAATTAAGTTAGATTGAATATGAATGAACTATCTAACAATAGAAAAATATTTATCGTAATTTTACAATCATAGTTTCAAGCATACTAAACTTCGTAATTTATAAAAAGATTTTTGCATTTTTTAAGTACCTTGTTTTGCATGCATTCATATATAATAGTTTGAAATAAGTTCACCAATACATAATCTATAATAAATATTATTTCATAAAAATAAGCATCATGATGACAACTATATAACAAACATAAACATCATCTAAGATACACATTCAAATTCACTACTATGATCTAATTATATACACCTCTAGCACATATAAACGTCATTAGCTAGCACACAACTCTAATAATCTAATAGAGCATCACCATCATAATCACATCTAACAAAATAAAAAAATTGTAATTTAATATCATCACCACACACATCCTAAAATTAATATACATCTCATATCAAATAATTGTTATCACATACACATCTATATGCAAGAACATTAAATGAACATATCTAACATGACCTAACAATATACACATTAATAATATCCACCAAATGCAACAGCAGAATCGACTTCAGTGAACTTTGTGTCGAGGAAAGGATTTTCTTTGGCAACCTTTCGGACAGAACTGACAGCTTTAAGCCTCCTTCAAATCGGCCCTCCAAAAAATACATAAGCTGGAAGATTCGGCTCAAAGAAGCAGACTTCACTGAATGGATAATAACAGCGCAAGACCTTCTCTTTTCTTTGATGGTGCATAAAAGATGAATCCAGGAATTGCAAGTGCAGGAGGCATCATCAGAAATGTGAATGGTAGCATTATCACAACTTTTGAATGGGAGCTTGGCACCCTCTCCAACAACAGAGCGGAGGCCTTTTCCCTTCTCCAAGGTTTATATCAGCTAAAAAAGCTCAACATTTCTAACGCTATGGTTTTTGGTGATTCCTCCATTATCATCAATTTGATGAATCATGATCGACCATTAAATAACATAGCTCTCCATCAGACAATCAACATATGTCACAGCCTTTTAGAAGGTATGAAAGAAACATCTTTTTATCACATCCTATGAAAAAATAACAAGGATGCTGATCATCTTGCCAACAGAGCTTGTGCTCGAACCTCGGGGAATTTTTTTTGCAATAATGTCCTAAATCTCATGCCATTTCCATGATCTTGCTGTAGACAATCTCCAGATTTTATCCAATCTCTCTGCGCTCCTCTGTCTATTTCGTACTCCCTCCAATCGCCTTCCTGTGACCTTATATTTTTGGGTCTCCCCTCGAGCTGCCTCCCTCATCAGGCGTTGTTCTATTTATTCTTCTGCTCCCCACCCCTTTAGGCATCCCTTAGCTCTCTGTCTATGTGGTATTTTCCCCCTTTGCAAAGCTCTTCTGCTTGAGCCTTTGGATTCTCCCATCTCGACCCTTCTCCCCTGCGCTCCTCTATTTCATTCAGCTATTCTGGCGCTCTACCCTCTCACTCCTCAGCCTTCCACCTTTGCAGCCTCTGCACTTCTCAGCTCCCTGCTGAAGTTGTGCCTTTGTAGCCTTTACACATCTCTGCTTTCTGCTGAAGTTGTGCCTTCCCTCTGCTCCTCAATTTCCTCCAGAATGACTCACAATGAAGATTGCCTCCACTGCGCGGATCTTCAAGCTGAGCTAGAACAAATCAGAGCTCACCAAAAAAACCTCGATGCAAAGCTGCAAATAGAGGTTAAGATCTTACATGAAAAGCATGAAGTAGATGTTAATGTCTCTCTCCAAAGGGTCACCTCTCTTCAAAATCAGTATAATGCACTCTCTAATCAGTGTGGTCACGCTGAAAAATCAGTTCAAATTCTCAAATACATCTTGGAGAAGCGCACAACACCTAGTTCTAGCTCCAACAACATGAGGAATGATGGCAATGAAGACAATATTGATGCCTCAACATGGCGTCATATCAGCATTGATTGATCTCCTCTCTCATTATTAAGCATGTCTTTTATATTCGTCTTCCTTCTGTCCCAGTTTGTCTGCATATATGCATTGTCTATATTTCATTTCTTCTCGAAAACTAGAAGGAAAATGTAGCAATTTGCTGTAGCTACTTCCTCTACTGCACTGTAAGCAGTCTAGCATGTAAACATGGAGCTTCTCCTCCTCTTTTTTGGAATACAAAATAGCAACCGAATATGTTAAAATATATATATATATACACACATTAATATCAACATATAAATTAAGTACATAAACATGAAAAAAATAAATTCTATATATATATATATATATATATATATATATATATATATAAACAAGTCAAATAATTGCAATCAAATATTTGATACAACAGACGTAGTAGTGCAAGTATGATCTACAATAGAAGACGATAGAAGATCAAATACTTCCTCAATGTCTGTTGAACTCTGAGGTGGAGGAGGAGGTACTAGCTAGTGTGCAAAAAAATACAATGGATGTTCAATTATTGTCTCAACGTGGTTTGGCGAACTCCGAGGTGGAGGAGGAGGTGGTTGGTATGATCTATTAGGAGAAAGCGCCAATGCAACAAATGCACGATCATCCTCACTAGCCAGTATCACTAGTGCCTAAGCAGAAATCTTGGACGGATTCTATGATAGACTTCTTTTGGGCATCTTATTCCCCCACATGTGCATCTATACCTTAGCGATATGCCTATGAGGGAAAAGGTCAAATGTAGGTCTCTAGAAACCTCTCAAAAAATAAACAAAAAATCTCTCAAAGCAAAAGTGAAGGTCACCCTCCCATGTCTCAACCCACGACACCTATCTAAATCCCTACAAAACTGCCTCAATAAAATGGCAAACCACCTGATACAATGTGGCGCCCAAATCAAAGAATCAACATAATACAAAAGAGGGAAACTAATGTTTTTTTCCATCACTACTAGAGTGTGCACTAGTGGTGACTAATAACGATAGACACCTAAACTCCTGTCCAACAAAAGAAGAGATACATATTTTTCCACCATGCACCTGAAAATCTGTTGAATGTAATGCATGACACACTACATCTATCTAAGTGTAGGCAAGCTGAGTCTCAGTTACAAACCCACGGCGAACATCAGGGAACTGGGGAAAATACTCCCATATTGGATAGGCCAATGATAAATTACATGTTCTCCTCAGAGAGCCTATGCCATACACTATGACCGACATGGAAAGCCTACTCCTGAACACTCAATCAGTGGATTAGATGCATCAATAAGACAAAGTGATCCTTTAAGGATGTAGTCTCCTCATAGTACTTGAGGAAGCCTACAACCTTTAAGAGTCCTCGAGTCGTTGTAATAATAGGGTGAGGGTATAAATCCCTCTCCCTCTCTCTAGCCTCCCATGGTCAGACCATATTGAATAGGTCCACCTGCTGCTCCTGCTCCATGTGCCGACGTCTCTACTACATGATTGACATATAAAATATATTAGCTTCATATCCAAAATACATTATCTTTTATTAAATTAAATGTGTATTTAAAAATATGGAAACATAACTTTAAATTAAAAACAAATCATCGGTGCACTTAAAACACAGTCATTCACTAGCTTTGGTATGTTTCCAACTACCATCACACCGATGTCAGTGCTCACATATGTATGACACATAATTGTTGGTTCACAAATTTAAATTTTCATAGCAGTGCATCCCACCTATGCATCTGTGTGCACATTTGCCCTTCTTTAACGGTTCAGAACATTCAGGTTATATAACACACTGATCTATAGCTATAATTTTAAAAATTAATTTTGTGGTGCGTTTGGTAAATCTAAGCGCATCGGGTGTAACGCATCGTCATACAATTTTATCGTTTCCCCGATGTGTTTTAATTTACGAAATGCACCACAAAATTCGTAGTGCATTATGTTCAAGCACCGAAATGCGGTGCACCTAATAAATTTACAGGGCACACCACTATCTGTGCAAGCCAAACATATCGAGTGCACTACACAACGAATTTTTATTTGTTTTCAAAATAGTGGAAAATTTAACCTAATTTGTAATTCTAATCTACTAAAAAAATAAATTAGAGAGAAACATAGACATTATTTGGACATTTGGTAGCCGAGGAGGCATTGTGGAAATGTAATAGAGAAAAACAAATTTTAGCACCGTTTGAAAAAATTGGAAAGTGAGACAATGAACACGGTATGGAAGGATGATGAACAAGAAAAACATTGAATTTAGATTGCTTGCATGAGGCAAGAGTGGCACTAGTGCTTTAGAGCTCTCCAGCACTGTAGATGGTAAAAATGAAATTTACGAACAAGAGTTTTTTTATTGAACCCTCCTCTGATGCATTTTGTTAAATGAAACGATGAAGTATAGATCCAAGAGCACCGTGTTTTTTTAAATTTAAAAAAATACCGCAGTGTCTTTCTTGGATGCGCAATGGCACTCTAATACAGGGATTAAACCGCACTAGTGCTTTGTTTGAATATAGCACTGCTATATTTTTAAAAATTAAAAGCCACCTAGCAGTGCTCTTTACTACATGCCGTGGGGCATTTTAATACATCTACCACACCAGTACATTAGCACCACATTTTTCCGAAATTTAAAAACTATGGCAGTGCTCTTTTGTGGTATGCAGTGGGGCTTTTTGGTACATGAAGAGCTCCGATGTTATTTATTATTCAAGCGTTAGTGTGTTGTATTATTTAATGCGTCATCTCTTTTTATTTTTAAAAAATAGATTTCCACAATGCACCATGTTCTATGTCGTGCTGATGTGTATATGTATAGTAAAGCACTAGTGTGTTTGTAGATTGTAGACTCACTGTGAAAAATACATCAGCCCACCCACCTCCACTAGTGTACTCCACTACAAACAGATTTTTGGATTATTTTTATAGAAGTTTCCAAAAAACTTCCGCTAAAAAGTCTTTTTCTTTTAGTGCACACTTCCATAAAAAAACACCAATGGAATATGTATCGAAATTTCTTGAATGTCCAACTAAGCTTATGGGAAACAACTCGAGTAATCAACATAGATCAATTGAAGTTTATTAAGTGTAGGAAAAATCAAATTTATTGATTGTAAAAATTTATTTTAAATGTTGCATTCAAAAATAGATTTGCATTTTGAGAACAAAATTTGATGGGATGGAGCGGATTTGAAATTAAAATAAATTCATGCTAGTTACTTAAACAAGTGTAGATTATTGTTTGATTGTTAAATTGATGACTCGGTGTTTCTTAGATCTTCGATTGTTGACTTGGTGACTCGGTGTTACCTAAGATGTTTAAGTTCTACAGTAATGAATTCCAATCATGGGAAGAAAAACTTTAAGCGCCGTAATTCGTCACCTATTTGGTTCTGCCTGCAAGGCGCAAGAATTCAAGATTCCTCAGTAATAATGGCCTCTGCAATGCCTGCTGGTTGCCAGGTTTTTGACACTATAATTTGTAATGCAATTTCAATATTCATGATTGAACGGCGTACCACAAGATTTCATCAGATTTTGTAGGTGATCGAACACACTGAATTTTCCAATGATTTCTAAAAGAAAGGGAGGCATTTCTGAACATGCCAGTGGATGAATTTTTCAAAAACAACTTCAATCTTACAATAAGATTTAGGCCACTGTTGCAATCACAACTTTTGAAGTTTTGAAATGTAGGCCGCTATTACAATCACAAATTTAATAGATTTGTGAAATGTGTTATACAAATTTTCGAGGAGATTAAAAAATAAAAATAAAAATTGGGGCAAGCATTTATTTCCTAATTTTAATAAAAAATATGGAAGAATTACACTAAACCATTATAAACATATAAACATCCACATTATCCCAGAAGGCCACACCAAGCTCTACAGAGGAGAATTGATTAGTTGTAATCATATGGGGCAGAAAGTCTCCACTGCTATCGCAGGATAGATCCACTTAACCACTGATGGAAAATTTAGAAAAATATTTGCATTTTGAAGATATATATATAATTCCTTAAATTGTATTTTTAGATCGGTATAATCTATATAATTTAAATTTTTATTAGCTTTGGACAAATTTAACTAAAAAAATATTCCTGAAAATGTTTTTATTATTAATATATTTTTAATACATGTTAACATTATTTAACTCTACATATTAACTTTTTATTTTTTTTCTTATATCATATTTTTATATTAATATTTTAAATGTAATATATTAGTTTTATATTAATACTTTGAATGAATTACACATCTCTTTTTATTATTCTCATCCAAAAATTATTGAAATTTTCAAATACATATATATATATATATATGAATAAATGAGAATAAAATATTTTTACATCTCTTTCATATTAGATTAGATTATCAGCGAATCAAACAAGCACAATGAAATAATTAAAAGTAACAAAAAATATATATCTACTCATCATTACTTTTTATTATAGATGACTTCATATTTTTATTTGGAGAATATATATATATATATATATATATATATATATATATATATATATATATATATATATATATGACAACTAGAGGTTAAGCATATAATAATAATGTAGGCATGGCCCCCAGTTACTAAATGATATAGTTATGGGATAGTTCAACCCTTATCTGATCAATTATACTTGGGAACTATCCAAAATCCTATATTTTAATGAATTTTTGTTATCAACATTTATTTTCATTTCAAATATAATAGTAGCATATTATATAAATTAAATAATTGATAAATGTTGATAGATATCAATTCATAATAAGAATCAAAATACTTATTTCATGTTATTTTTTTATTAAAATTTTAAAATTTATAAAAATTAATTAAATTATATCTTTACTTTTTTTTTTTAAATTATTGTTATTAAAAAGAATTAATGTATAAATTAATATATATACATTTAAAAAAACAAGTAATCAAAT
The DNA here is from genome assembly GCA_034641835.2 of Pinus albicaulis. Classification (NCBI taxonomy): domain Eukaryota; kingdom Viridiplantae; phylum Streptophyta; class Pinopsida; order Pinales; family Pinaceae; genus Pinus; species Pinus albicaulis. The sequence continues at coordinate 1,971,734,803 of CM076575.1, forward strand.
ATTGCACTTTACAATAATTGTAAATAAGTTTTGTTATAGTACCATGAGCAATGTAATACCGTGTGTCCAGAAAATTATAAGTGATTTCATATGACACTTGTTCATATCACATTTTATTTAATTAATCAATTTGATTAGAAGGGCTTAATTATTTTGGATATAAATCTCAACTTTTAATTTGTGCATATTACTAAGAATATTCTAAAATATTCTATAGAGATTAAATCCCTGCCATCCAACCAATAATTCTTGATAGTTAAATTAAAATTATGAAAATTTTATTCCAAAACAAACATAATTATCAGCATAATAAAGATAGCTAGAATCAATTATAAATGACTTTATAAATTTTTAATATTTTAGTTTCAAGATTTTTTTGAAATCACAAATTTAAATTATAAAATCTGCATAATCCTAATAATTATTAAAAAAAATTCAAGATAATGATTATTTATAAATTCAAAAATCATTTGAAAAAAAACCATAATTAAAAATAAATAAATAAATCCAATAATAATCATAGTAATCAGATAAACTTAGTAATATGTAAATTAGGGTTTTGTATATTACACAAAATTTATAATCAATACAAAGATATTAGCTATGAAATACTCCATATATAAGTTATTAAATCTTCCATTATACAATTGAATGTTATAAAATTTTGAAAAAGTAAAAGAAACCTTATCTTTCCCAAAAAAAAAAAACTAGATATTTCAGAATATTTCACATGAAAAGAGGGCACCTTCCTAAAATTTAGAGATTAGTATAATTAATATTGAGAAAATTATTAGATTTATATATATTTGGAAATTTAAACATTTTGTGAAGTTTAGTAAATTGATATTAAGATTTTGTTTTAGATTTATGTAATGATTTAATATTATCCATTCCACACATTACCAAAGAATTTAATAAAAGATTTTAATTTAGTGAAATTGTATGGAAGGTTGTCTCAGGACCCTTACACACTTGTGGATTTATACATATGTGAAGTTTATATTTATATTGCATGGTATTTGATATTTTTTAAAGAAATTTTCATGATAGTTATGAATATGAAGGCATAGTGATTTATCTCATCTCATCAAAAGCATCTTTGTCACTCCCCCAAAGAATTGTACAATTTTAGGTACTTCATTATCTCTAGTTGTGTGATACCAATGTATTTCTCATCGATGTTCCAACCACATCAACAATAATTCATCCGAAGTATGCTTCACAAATCAACACTTGTATTATATGTCTTAGTTAAGTTATATAATGGTATCTCAAACTTAATAAAAAACCAAGAGTATCTTTGTCACATTAACATTCACATGCAATTATGATTTAACTACAATATGAGTCAAATCACATTATGCATGCCAATAATCATTACATAACATATGTATAGTAGAAATATAAGGGGGTGTCTTGTAGCCTTACTCCATCAAAATAAATATAGCATTATACAATGATTATAATCAAACTCGGTTTGGGTATCCTTTTGAGGCACCTAAATAATTTCAATACAATACAATGTAAAAAAAAACTCACATGTTGCTACTGTTTAAAAAATATCCAATGTCTTATTTGGACTTCTTATAAAGAAAAAGGAAAAATATTGTTTATAATATAATTTGGGGCAATCGACCTCAAGAAGCCAAGTCGGCCCTCCTAGATGACAAGTCGACTCACTCAAAAGAAGTGTCTTTTCTCATATGAAATCAAATACATATTGGCATACATCCTCCACTATTTTGGAAAGAAATTCGGCACTTTTTGTGATGGATTATTATGAAAATATGAGTGAATTTTAGTAGTTCCTCTCTTGTAAAGGCATGCAATTTTCCTGAATTTACATGTTTGAATTATATGGACTATGATTTAAGAATTTGGAGGGTTTGATTTGTCTTCTTGGAGATTGGATTTGGGTCTTGGATTTCTCATTTAAATCTGATTCAATGAGAAGGTGATTTTTTTTCATTTTCCCCCTTGGCGATTTTTTCCCTAGCTTGGAGCATATTTTATGTAACCAACTCGCAAAATAGAAGAAAAGATAGATCAACAACTTAGAAATTAGCCTCTTCGAGGGGGCAACCTCCTTTACATTATATAAATGAACAATTCTTGGATGTTTTAAATGATAAAAACCTACTTTCTATATTATGAGTCTAATGGGTCCTAATATAATCAGAGCCTACATAACAATAACAATGTGAGGGCACAAAAATAACAATAGTGGGCTTCTATGGGGCACAATGATAATACTATGGCGAGTACATGGGCACAACAATAAAAATAAGGGGACTACACTAACAATAACAATAAGGGGATGCATTAATATTATAGGGACCTAACATGCCCCTCTCCTTCAAGAGAGTGTTGTCCTCAAAGCTTGAGTAGTTCTGGATTCTTTTGTATAAAATTCTCATCCTCCCATGTGGAATCTTCAACGGGTAAATTCTTCCACTTGATGAGATACTCTAAAATTGATTTTGTAGTTGTTGAGTTCTTGTTTATGTGACTGCTTCAGGTTCTAATAAGATTTTTCTTTCCTCGTCAAATTCTGTAAATATCGTTTGAACTGGGAGTTTGTCACCTATAAACTTCTTTAAGCATGAAACTTGGAAAACTGGGTGCACTCGGGAAGATGTTGGAAGCTCCAATTTGTATGCCATAGTACCAATCTTTTGCAACACTTTGTAAGGACCATAGTACCTTGGCAATAATTTATTATCCTTCTTATCTTGCTTGAGGGACATTTTTTTGTATGGTTGTAGTCATAAAAATACCCAGTCACCTAAATCAATAATTATTTCACTGCAATGTTGATCTTCCTATTGTTTCATTCGATTCTGCACCAAAGTTATTTTATCCTTTAGGAGTTGGAGAACTTGTTGTTGATGCTCGATGTGATCTTCCACTACTTGAACCTTAGAATTATCTCTTAAAGATGATGTGATGGACGATGGATGAAATGCATAGAGTGCCATAAATGGGGTCATTTTTGTTGCAGTGTGGAAGGAAGTGGTATACAACCATTCAATTAGAGGTAACCACTTGACCCATTGTGTTTGTTTATCAGATACAAAGAAATGAGGATATCCTTCCAAACATTTGTTTATAATATCATTTTTCCCATCAGATTGAGGATGATAAGATGAGATATGAGCTAGTTGAGTACCCAAAAAAGAAAATAATTCCTTGCAAAATTTTCTAGTGAAAATGGGATCTCTATCGCTTAAAATAATCTTTGGGTTTCCATGTAGATTTTGAATTGTTTCCATAAATGAAGTAGCACTTTTATTGGGTTTAAATGAATGAGATAATGCACAAAAATGTGCATACTTGGTAAGCCTATCAACTACCACCATGTGTGTTGGAGTGGGGTCCCCTAAGTCTGAACACTATTTTTGAAATATTTTGTAATAGATTTTGTAAGTGTAGTCATGTGCAACACAAGTCAAGGGGATTTGGGATGGGTCAAAGCTCCTCATGAGTTGTAATGGATAAAAATGGTAGACCAATGGGCCGCAAACCACATTTTTGGGACCCTAGAGTAGCATAGAATAAAAGTAAAAATGGAAGTCTAGATTGAGTCTAAGAAGTCATTTTTTGGATAAGTCTAAACGTTGATGATAGATCTGGCTATTTTGTGATATTTTTTGTGGAATTGTCTAGGTAGAAGGCTCCTGCTAGTTGTGTGCTCGAAGACCTTAATCCTGTTGTGTGCGGACCCTGATAGTTGTGTGCGCGGGTGACTGAAGGGTTTTTGTATGATGGATCTGAACTAATATTAATAAAGAACTATTGTTGTGGATATCTGAATCTGAAATGCATCTATTGTTTATGTTATCAATGTTTCTGCATATTATTTTTTATTCCTATATTGTCTACAATTACATCTCATGCATAAATGTTTCTGGGTTTATATGAATTATTATTGTATGGATATGATGTTATAAGGCTCTTCTATTGTTTGTTAAGGATTACTACTTGGATTATAGATTTTGTGTTAACTTGCGCGAGGCATTTTGCATAATTGACCTAAATCTGTTTGTAAGGGTTTCCTAGTTAGGGCTTATGTTGAGAAGTTTTGTTTATGGTTATTTTGGATCTTAGGGCACCCATATCATTCAAACCTCTCTCAAGGTGTGGGAACCTGGTTCGAGCACCCCGCCATACTGTTTTGGGTGAGACTTTGACTTACACAGCAGGACATTGCCAAAAGGGCCAGTAGTAAGAGGGTTTTTTTGGTTAACCTCAACTCCGAACCTTGGTCAAGACCCCTCAAGCAAAAAAATGGTTTCTTTGCCGAGACTACGAACATTTTGAGAGAGGTTGGCTGATGCTGAAATTTCATTGATAGCCATTAAAGCCTAAACTAGAGGACTGGTTTGAAAAATAAATTCAAGAATTTTACCTAAAAGAAAATAGAAGTAAGAAGTTGTTTGTTGAAGAGTGAAAGAACCAATATATTTTCACATAATTACACGAGATATTCTTTGTAACCTTTTCACACGAATCATAGGAGTGGTTGGCAAGGATAGAAAAATTTCAAACCTATTGGAAATACGATCAGGTCATAGAGTGGACCCCTAAATTGATCCAACAGTTGGAGAAGACTAATAATTCCATTACTCGAACTGTAGATCACTGGGTTGACAAAATATTGGGTGGGTTTGTGATAGAGTTCATAGTCGATCAGTTTATGTCATACTCGGTGAGCCCTGGTATTGCACCAAGAGTGCTGCATCTACCAGGGGCTGCCCTACTTTACTTTATAAACCCGGCGTTCATACAAACTTGGAGGTGACAGTGATATATACACAATAGATGCATTCTACTCATGTCATCCTCTTTCGCTCTATGAAAGGGTGTTACTTCTAAGGGTTCTTAGCAAAGTCTATCACACTTCAATGAATACTAGAATAATTGCAGAAAGGAAATGCAAGAAAGGAAACTAAACTAAATTTCTGAAAAGAAAAGACAGGAAAGGAAACTCATTTAACTTGTTGAAAAGAAATGGCATAAAGGAAACTAGTTCTAAACCACACTTAACTTATCCTACAATATATCTACCATGCTACCATGCTTCTAACCATGAAAATATTCATGATCTAACTAAACTTGAAAAAGTGTTGCTTGCAATTTGGAGGAAAAATGGATAAAGATGCTAATGGAGGGCTTGAACACATGGAACAAGGCTTAGAGGTGGAAAGAGGGGTTTGGACTTTATTAAAGCTTATAATATCACAAAAATTATTTGGAGCGAAATGTTTTAACGAGTGTGATGGTAGAGCTGTGATGGAGGACAGAAGTGTGATATGAAATATGTGATATCGTAATCACAATATCGCAAAGTTGGAGGGGTAGTGGATGTGTTGTTCGGGAGTGGGAGCGAAATGTGAAATGCGATGGGGAAAAAACCGTGAAGTGCAAAATGAAATGGGATAAAAACTACGAAGTGCGAAATGCGATATCGCAAATTTAGAGGGATAGCAGAAGTGTTGTTCAGGAAAAGGTTGCGAAGTGAAAAATGTGATGGGTGACATGGCGGTGGGACCGGTGGCAGAGTACGTAAGCGATATCAGAATTGGTGTTGGGAGCGGTAAGTGTTAATAGGAACCAAATAAAAATTGTGATTTGCGATTTGCGATAGAGATAAAAACTGTGAAATGTGATTTGCGATCGGGATGCGTTATGCAGATTAATCCCTGTTGCGGACAAGAGTGATCTCCCTAGTATTCTACGAATAGCTAGAAAAAAACATCCATTTGGAAACCTTTTTCTCTAGACTAATTGCAATTCATAATTATTATAAGCAAAGAGAGAGGACATGTCCCTACCTTGAAATCCAATGTTTGATGCAGTCTTTTATCTAGTCGCTCCAAAGAGGCTTCTCTAGTAAGTAGAACCTGCAATCAAAGACAATACAAAAGAATAAAAGCATCTACAACATATAATAATCAAGAAAATATAATCCAACTTAGTGATCAAGGAGTCTAAGTATTGATGTCATTCAATAAGCGCAAGAAAAACTCAATGAGGAAAAGAGATCCATATTTATTTTCTCGAATTAAAAGAGTAATCTTACAACCCGATGCCTTGATGTCATACAGATTTCTCCCGAGGTCCTAAAAAATTGTTCCTCCTTCAGTTTGATAAGCCTTCCTATCTAAAAACTAGCATGGAGCTATGAACATAAGGGTGTAATAATTCTCATGTCAACAACAAATAGAGTAGGGAGTATTCTCTCTTGGGAATTTCTTCAGCAACTAACATGTATGTCTACAACATCTACCCTTGAGACTGAAACATGAGCTCAATTTATAGGGAAATGGAGATAATTTCAGTTCCATGAAGAGGGGGATGGATTCCTCTCATGAAGGGATTTGAGCCCCATGGACCAAAGGATAAGCTCCATGAGTGGAGGGATAAAGCTCGAACTGATCGCGCCTTTAGAACCTTCCAGTTGGGAGAATATTCGCCCAGCTAGGCTTCTAGAATTTAATTTTTCTTTAATTCGACTTTTTAAGGGGGTCCATAGGTTTTAGTAGCAGAAAGTGTAGGGGATTTCGTAGGCTATAGAACAAGTATCCGCGAACCCGCAGGAAAAGGCTAGAAAAAGTGTGTAGGTACACTTTTTAGGGTTTTAAAGAGATTTTCTCCAATTCCAAGACTTGGTTTAGGAACATTAGGTTTTTTGACTTCTAAGGGAGCATGATATAGGTGGTGATAGACCTATACAGACAGTCAAATGTCATGGTGACAAAATCATGTGTAACATATTGCCCCCTAAAGTGTGAAGTCTGAGGTTGTTTTGAAGAGTGAAGTGGTTTATCATTCCGAGGATTGGATTGTGAACATTGCTTGAAAATATGTAAAAACATTCGATGCAAGAATATATATATATATATCATCGCTGAGTAGGCATTCCCATACTCAGATCAAAAATAACTAAATGTTCTGGTACAGATATGATTTTAATATTACATCAAAAGTAGACACAGTATGGGCATAGCCATCTGTCATAAGTAGTCTACTGTATCATGAATAATAAAGCTCCTCGCAGCCTGGATGGTGGAAACTAGATCCAGGGTCATAATTTCCGCTTCTCGAACTAGTATGATTCTATCCATGTGATTAATTGTGTCGAAGTCAAACATGGTAGAAACCACTTGATTACCAGTCAATGATGTGAATTGCTAACAGACATGAGAGAAACCACCAATAATGAAAATGGCTCTCTAAGTACTCCAGTACAATCTATGAAGTGTGAATGAATAATTTGCAGTCGAACACTCATAGAATTGTTCGATCGAAGGTCAATGATGCAACCTATTGTCGAAGGCAAGCAACCTTCCATTAGGGCATGTAGATCCCAAGGTACTGATAGGATTCTAGATCAAATTCCTATATCATGATCTGTCGTCGATAGAAAGTGATCTGTCGCAAGAAAAACCATGACACAAAACCATTAGATCAAGTATTGAAGAAATATTTGCAGGGACTAACTCAGGGATGGTCAACACGAATGGAGACAAATGTTTGCAATGAATGGTTCATTTGAACTCTCCCTTGAACACATAATGACACTGCAGATGGTTTGGAAACAATTTACCTAAAGCTAATACCCAGAAACTGGCTAAATACTTTCAATGTGGTTTGATTAAATGTTAGACAAAGTATTTCCCAACCCAGGTACAAGTGTGACAAAGTGTCGTGTTCAAGAGTGGCATGTTGATTTTTAAACAAATGTGACATCTGGATTCTTTTTCTCTCTTTTCCCCCCACCATTACTAGAAAGTACCTCTTTATTTTTGACAAGCTTGAGGGGGATAACATTTTCTTGTTTTTGTAAGCTCATCCTTTGGATGAGTCCATATTAGTATTAAAATCAAACCCTGAGAAGGAGTGGTTTGGTCCTGTTAGTAATCGATAGGTCCTTTACTGTTAAATTTTAACGAGTCAAGTATAGGAAAAACTCGACATTTTTCAATTTTAGGGAGTCAGAAGAAAAACATAAGTAAACTATGTGGTTGTTCTTTTTTGTAAATTTAGTCTTTGAAGCCCGAAAAGGGATAAAATAATACAGGAGAGAACTCTACTGACCATGATGAGTCAACGTATACCTTTTTTGTAATTAGTCCATTTCAGTCCAGAAAAGGGGTAAACTTATACTGAAGGGACGACTGTTCATTTACTTTAACGAGATCGAATAGTGAAGTACTCAGTGAAATTTTCATATTAGAGAGTCTAAAAAGGGCTTAGAAGAGAACTGCATGGTTTCGCCTTTTCGTAATCTTCAAGAGCCCGAAAAAGTGATAAAAGTATACTCAGCGTCAAAATAATTCTTTTGACCAAAAAATCCTGTATCCTGCACAAAAAATCAAAATATTACACATACATGTTTCCAAGAAGTAAAAATATTGAAAAATAGCCTTTTAAAGTGAAAAATAAATAAAATATTATATTTTATTCATTCAAAAACTATAAAAAGGAGTTAAAACAAAATCATTTTCACATTCTGTTTAGAGAGCAGTGAATTGAGAGCTTTTGGCAAAAACGTTCCGTAGCTAATATCGAGAGAACCGACTGTCCATTCCATGAATCGTCAGAACCAGGTAATCCACATAATCTTCTTCTTCATTTATATCTGTTTCATTTCTCTTTTTTAGCCTTAATTTAATTTTTTGGGAGGAATCTGTGTTTAAAAATGCACTCTCGGGGGTCTGCGGGTCATGCATATGGTAACTGTGGACCCCGATAATTTTTCAATGAGAAGAATACCGGGTTGCCACAGTTTTTGTGTAGATCCCATGGGGACATTCGTGATGTCTCCTCACAAACACTACAGAGGCACCGTGACCGTTTAAAAATTCATACTTTCATTTTTTGCACTCAAATGGTTTCTAACTTTCAAATGTATTTATTTGCAGGCTATTCCACCATGTTAGAGTGGAGAGAACGTGAACATGAGGCTATATACAATGAAGCCATGGAAGATGCTACAAAAATATGTGCATTATAGGCTTGTGGTTTATATACGTTCTGGGCTATCCAAGGTATGAAAGCACAAGTAGAGTTGATGACATGGCTAGTAAATGCATGGGAAGTCCAAGACCAATTCTTCATCATTGGTGACCATCGGCTTGAAATTGAGCCAGAGGATATCTATTTTCTTATTTTATTGTCTCAAAGAGGAGAAAACATATCCTTGTTTGGGGCTAGACAGGGTGGCCTACCCATTGCCAGCTACAAACAACAATATTGCAATGATGAGGCAAATCCAAAGGATAATAGAATCAAAATTAAAAATAACTTGCGATTAGATCTCAAAGTTATTACATTTACAGTAACCAGATTGTGTAGGAGTGAAACTCCACATGTAGCCACAAAATCTCAAATGTAGACCGTAGTAGAGTGTTTCGGAGTTACCATATTTAACTGGTACAAAGGGGTATTGGCCAACTTGAAATGCCAATTAACTAGAGAAAAGAATGCAAAGTTGAAAAACTTTGGTTATGGTGCCATTTTTATTTCTTTTTCTTTAGAGAGAATCCCGCTTCTCTCTCCTCAGCTGATTCTAGTAGATCGTGGGGAACCTTAGGAACCTCAGATGGTACGTTGGGTTGCATTAATGGCTCACCATGGTGGCGATGGCAGTTCAATGGTGTGGTTCACCCCAGCATACTTTATGTGGCTAAGGAACCAAGTCTTCACCATTGAAGACTTCCCCTATGTAGGTATGGATTTCAGAGGTGATCTTGAGATGTATTTGCCTCCAGGGACGAATCATGTAAGCGAATTATTTTTATGTATTTAGTATAATTTTATTTGTTTTTTTACCGTCCAATACTGATAACAATATTAAAATGCAGATTTCATTCCATGATGACTGGCTACACTCTACCGCTTTGATAGTCGGCAAGCAGAGCCTATAGCACCACTAGAAGATCAAGAAGTAGATATCCTCGCAGATATGGAACACAACCTGGAGAGGTTAACCATAGACATTCCTGAGACAGGAGCAGATGACATTCCTCTCCGGATTCAGAGACATGTTACAGGTGTTTCAGGATCGTTTAGGAGATTCCTGCACAAGATGGTGCGTGCCATAGTCTATTACCATGATCATCATCACGGATAGTGGATGATAATTGTGGATTGACATTTTTTTTTGTATCAGTATCTATTAGATCATAATTTATTTGAACCTATGATCATAGACGATGTAATATTTTTGAAAACAAACCTATCTATGATATTACTACTTTCTCTAAGTATCTTGTTAAACATGTATCGAATGTTGTTTTGTTTTACTATGTTAATGTTGCAAATGTATATTTAGAACATGATTAGCTAATGCATCAGCCAATGTGTTTAAATTTCTTAAAATATGTTGACATTCGATGTAATCAAATTTTCATTCCAAGAGACGAACCTTCAAAAATAATCTCAATAACACTGGATTTTTCATTGCATATATCCTATTTAAATGTAATACAATGAGTTCTAAATCCAACCTAATTATCAAACATCAAATACAAAATGAAATGGCATCAGATAATAACTCCATGACTACGCAATATTCTGCAATATTGTTCATTGTTTGACCAAGCCATACCCCATGCATAGAAACTAACTCATCGGAGGGTGAATAGATAACCCAATCCACGGAAGAGATATTTTGTGTACTACAATAGGCACCATCAGGAAAACCAGTGTACGTTTGAAGGCATGTCAACAGTTGCAATATCAGGAGTAATCAAGATAAGCAGTGATAGTAGTAACAACAAAACTAATCTAAGTACACTTTTCTAATACAAGGCACACTAAAAAGTAATTGTTGTACAAGAGAGATCTTCACATGAAATTCAAGCATAATATATCTTGAGATAAATACCATTTCTTGGCTTATCTAAAGAGACATCATCATAATCAGTCAATTCATAGGCTCATTTCGCAAGCACATGCTTGACGATGTAGGGACCATGCTATGTGGACTGCTCATAATGTTAATACTAATGTTGTCAAGAGAGCACAGTTGGTTATGGCCTTTGATGGTCATGCTTTATATTGGCTCATGGGATGCCTTGATCAAAATGTAGATCCCACTATTCATCATATTAAGGATGCCCTGAAGCAGCAGTTCCAAAAGCCAAAATCCTATTCTCAATGCGTAATAGAACTCAAATATTTTAAGCAAGGGTCGAAGGAATCATTTTGGGAAGCTAACCAACGACTGAAGCAAACCATCAGGGACGGAGAATTTGTTTACGATGACAGGTAGCATAAGGAGTGGTTCATTGCCATGCTATTTCCACATATACGCGGGACTATGGGTCATCAGAAGATTGATTCTCAGGAGTAAGCCATGGAAATATCTATGAAATTAGAAGTTGCACCTAGGGAAAATGCTCAATTTGGATGCAATTAGAATATATTCACTTAGAAATTTAGAATTTATGAAGAAACAGGGGTAAATAATTTGGCGCGGATGCTAGTGCATACACTGCAAGGGAGTTGGCCACACCAAATATCAGTGTCCTCTGTTGTCGGATTATATGCAAGCTAGAGGACCAAATTCACTATGCCCCAGAGATGTTGCTGGGCCTAGTACCCCCACACTGTGGTGTGCTGATTGTAGGGTGGTTGGGTGACATGATACATACCACTGGCCATAGTTAGGAGCTTATGTACCAGAATTGAAGCAACATTGGTGCAAATTTTGCTCTTCAGTTGGTCACAATAAGCACCATTGCAGAATGTTTGACCTAATGATAGACAATGTGAACCTCAGAGTCTAAGCTGACCCTTCGTCGCCATTATCTCCCTCTGGATGAGGAGGATCCCCAGCAAGAGGACAGGGAGGGGGGAGAGGTGGAGACACAGGTCGAGGGAGAGGGCAACTGATTTGCTACAACTGTGGATACGTTGGACACTATGCACGTGACTTTTCGAACCCTGCGCGACAATCCTACAAGTACTGTAGGAAATTTGATCATGTAATTGAATATTGTCCTGTGTTAATAGCTAAAATACAAGAAAATTAGCATACACTGATTGTTATAGGTAAATTTTAGCACCATTCCCAATGACCTGGTTAAATTGGACATCATCCCCAGAACCATGAATAGGATTTATCATCCCCTATCATTTCAGTTGCTACATGCCCTAAGACAAAGAATAAGAAAAAATCATCCATGACTTCCATTGCAAGGTTTCCAAGATTTTAAGTACATGTTATATCACCTATGAACTCACCAATGCAGTCTCTCAAGGGGCTAACTACATTGCATATGAAGTTACCTCCATTCAAGGGTGCTCTGTAAAGCACTTCTCGACACTCAAGTATGTGTTGGTCAAATTGGGAGCGAAATTTTCATTGTTTCGGAATCTCCACTTGGCCAATGCCTTCTAGAAGAGTGCATATGTGTCAAACTTTTAATCCATGTGTTAATTTGACACCTCTAATCTTGGGAACATGTATTTCCTACTATTAGAAAGTCATTGATTTTGAAACTACCTTCAGATCATCTATAAATTGAGCACAGATCCTAGTGCTTGAGAAGGTAGAAATTGAGTAGATAAATGTTGGTGGAATTTCAATTCAGGATTTGATTTGAGTGATATGATGTTGGAGAGATGTTCATTGTGATGAGGCTGGGATGATGCTGGATTTGGTGACATCAAATCAATCGTTGGTTGTAACCTCCCCCTTCTATCCATTAATAAATATTGTTGCTTACTTTCCCACATATGTATCTGTATAAGATCATGTTTTTCATATTATGGATTCTTATCTGATGTATATGTTTCATTAATTTAACTGATTAATGTGAATAGCCATTTGTATATTGCAATATATTTGTTGTTTAGTGTTCATTATTGCAGGAAATACTTTGGCGATCTAGTTTGGATTTGAAGCTACAGGAAGAACGACAGAAGGAGAATAGGAAGTGCTTGGACCCCAAGTAGGCTTCTTGATCTATTCTATGTGTCTATTTACTGTTAGGAAAAGTATGTGCAAAGTCTTTAATCTGTTGTTCTAAATGCATAGCACCACATTTAGGGAAGAATTTTTTATCCGTAATTCATAATTCCACTTAACAAATTGGCGACTCCACTACAGAGTTTACCCTTCATCCTTGGTGTGTTTGCCTATGTTTATCCACCCAATAGCATTTAATCTCAAATATTAGGCTTTTTGAAATCAAAATTTGCATTAGAAGTGTGTTAAACAACTTGAGTTTTGACCTCTGCTATGCCCAACGCACTGTTGAACAGGACACAATGCTTTGCAGAGCATTGTCTCCCATTCAGGGGTTCTTTGCAACACACTGTCTCCCCTTAGAGACTGCATTTCCCCCTAGAACCAACCGAATTCCCATTGAATTTTTCATTGCATTTTCTTTCAGCCTTTCTTTTGTTGTATTTTCAAGAGCCTAATGCCTCATAGAGACCAATGAATTTACCTGAATCTTCCTCCTTTGAAATAAAAGTTTGTTCAATGTTTATTTAAAGTGTTTTTCTTTATCATTGAAAAATTAATTTAAAATTAAATTACATTACTACATTAGATCCATTTTCTTTTGAAAAGGAAATTGTCGTTAAATTCTTTGTTTCCTATAGGAGAAATTGTAGTTATATTCTTCATTTTTCCTAAAAAGAGAAATTGTTGTTCAATTCCTCATTTCTCAAACTAAAAGGCATTTTTTTTAATTGATTTTATGCACATAGTCTCCTTTTATGCATTCATATTAAAGGGACTGAAAAGGAAAACCTACATTTTCATGTAGTGGATTGTTTGTTTTGCATAGGAACAAATTATGAAAGTTGCATATTAGTTTGTGCTCTTTGTTGTTTGCTCTCAAATTTATTGTTCTTTCCCTCTAGTATCTACGATTTTCATTAAAGAAACTAAAATATAAAGTTTGCTTATCATTTTAGTTTGCATTTTAGGAATTTCCATCACATCATCGCGGTGAACCTTGAAAGGAAAATTGATAAACAAGATCAACTTAAAATTTACATCAATTTACCTAACAAAGCATTGGAACCATAACGATAACATTTAGAACGTCTAGGCTAGAGATGTGTTACGACATCGTAAAACACAGCAGCTGTTGTTAAGTTTCTGTGATACATTCTGAGTCTGATACCTCACTCCACGTACGTAAGTATATCGTAGCTTTTCCACGTACCTTAGAGTATATCGAGCGGTGTTATAGTATGAAAAGTATAAAGGGGTTCTCTCACTGCGTCGTTTCACATCAGACATCGCTAATACAGAATTGGGCCTCCACGATATATTTGGGAGGACAACTTTAGGTTTCTACCCATCCATAGTGAACCGAGTCGACCACCTTGTAAATTTTGATACACAAAATACAACATTCGGGGAGATTGCCTGTCCGCACTTCTTGGTTCGCCAAGAGGTATTATGTAGTTCACAATTTCTTGGTAAACCTTTTGCCTAAAATCACCATTTTATTTTGTTTATTTGTTTTTTGGTTGAAATAAATTAGTCATCATGGAAGAACAAAAACCTTTCCTTGTTTTTCACTTATATTAGCATTGAAACCACCTTTACCACTGGAAGTTACTCCTGGTTGGCGAAGACGACATCACTCTACTGAAACTAGTACTATTAGTACCTCTAGTGAAGCATCATCTTCCCATATACCAAAGTCAGCACAAGTTGTTTCTACAAATCCTAGTTTGTCTACTACTGTCGAGACGGAATCCTCACAGCTACCTGTGGTCACAATCCATCCAATCAGTGAGACCATACCTCCTGAACCCGACATTGTTCAACCAGAATTTGATCCAGATCTTGTCTCTCCTTTGCCAGAAAATTTGAATCCTGAAGTCGAACGACCAAAATTTGTTCCTCCATTGGTCATCCCACAATTTTTTGTAGCCATTGAGTCTCCCATATCACACAGTCAACCTCTTGAAATATACTTTGGGTCAGACGGTGAAATACTTCCACCTGGTTTGATTTCGATTGAAGAAATCCCACAAGATGAAACACCATTAACTCCAACCCATTTTGGGGAGACTATTTTATTATATGAGTCTTTTCCTCAATCACCACTCTCTGCTTTTTTTATCCTGTGCCTATTCAAATTCCCATCATTACAAAAGGGTACACATTTTGTCAAGTAACCATGCTTGAACCATCATCTTCGGTTGGGCCATTTATTCCAATTACATCAGCACCTGCCCTCGCTACCCCGTCAATGTTTACAACTTCACCAGAGTCATATTTTCATGGAGGCCCTTTGCTTCCATCAAGTTATAAATATTTATCTGGAATTTTCTCTAGTGCATCTTCAAACCCATGGACTTCACCAATGTCATCATCTAGTATTCTAACTAGTAAACTGCTAAGTCCCTATATTAATAGTGTAGCCCCTTTTTATGTTAGTGTAGCCCCCCTTATTGTTATTATTGTACCCCTGTAACCCCCATATTGTTATTATTGTGCCCTTACATTATTATTGTTAGGTCGGCTAGGATTACATTGTGGCCCCACTAGGATTATATTGTGGCCCCATGGACTCCTATATATAGAAGGAGGTTTTGTTCATTTACATCATCCAAGAATTGTTCATTTATGTAATGTATTGGAGGTTGCCCCCTCGAAGTGGCTCATTTATATGGTGTTGATATCTCTTTTCATCTATTTTTGGAGCTGGTTACACAACATTTGGTATCAGAGCTTTGGATTCTAGGGTTTCGCTGCTCCAAACAGGTCATCGTGGCATTTTCGCTATAACTTTTTTTCTATGAAGTTTCAGAAGCTGAAATTTTTAGGGTGAGAAGCCGAGATCCTGAGGAAGATTTTTTAAACATTTCAGAGTTTGGTTCACAATATTTTCAGAGATATGATCTGTGGAAGTTAGGTCTTTTTTCAGGCTCCTAAACAAGTCATCGTGGCATTTGAGCTATAACTTTTTTTCTACGAAGGGTCAGAATCTGAAATTCATATGGTGCGAAGCAGAAATCCTAAGGAAATTTATAAAAAATTTCAGAGCTTGGTTCACAATATTTTTGGAGATATGATCTGTGGAAGGTAGTGCTTTTTCAGGCTCCCGAATTTCATCTCAAAGAGGTGATCGTGGGAAAAGTTCAATAACTCTCTCTCTGAGAATCGGATTGGAGTGCTGTAAAAATTGGTCGCAATCAAACGGACTTTTGTTTCTTGGCTATCAATTTCAGAGACAAAGGATGAAACAGTGACACGTGGCAAGTTGTACAAGTTCGCTCTACTAAACTAGTCCATAATTAGGTCATTGTGGGGGATTGGACACAAATTTTTCTTGGAGAATCCAAATCAGGTCAGACCTATGGCATTCAAAAGATAATTCAGAGAGCTACGTTGATACTAAAATTCAAATATTGAAGTGCTACAGTCACAGAGATAATCCAATTTCATTATCGAGCTCCTCAAAAGAAAGAGAAAGGTGTGTATTTGGTTTTTAAAATTGCATAACGTTTGTTTGAAAAAGAAATTGAAGTGATTCCAAGTGAATATTTTAGAATTTTTATTAGTATTGGGTTCTATAATGCCTCCAAAAAATAATTCCATACCCATTAATCCCTCAAAAATCTATACTATGATGCATGAAGAGGAAGAGTTGCAGTATGAGATATCAAAATTACGGTACTAAGTGCAACAAGTTTCAATCTTACAAAGAGAAATTGAAGATGAAATAGATGGTTTAAAAGCAGAAATGGAAGCTAAGTTGGATGGTTTTAAGGATCAAATAATAGCAAATATGGATGATAAATTAGTGGAAGATCAGATCGAGCATCAACAACAAGTTCTCCAACTCTCAAAGGATAACCCAACGTTGGTGCAGAATCTAATGAAACAACAGGAAGATCAACATGACATCAAAAGAAGTTATGAAGAAGTCATAGAAACAAGAACTTGACAAGTACGATCAATTTTAGAGTATCTCAGCAAGTGGAAGAACTTTCCTGTAGAAGATTTCACATGGGAGGATGAGAATTTTATACAGAAGCATCAAGAAATAATCAAGCGTTGAGGACAACACTTGTTTGAAGGAGAGGGGCATGTTAAGTCCCTATATTAATAGTGTAGCCCCTTATTATGTTAGTGTAGCCCCCCTTATTGCTATTATTGTACCCATGTAACCTCCATATTGTTATTATTGTGCCCTTACATTATTATTGTTAGGTCGGCTAGGATTACATTGTGGCCCCACTAGGATTATATTGTGGCCCCATGGGCTCCTATATATAGAAGTAGGTTTTGTTCATTTGTATCATCCAATAATTGTTCATTTATGTAATGTATTGGAGGTTTCCCCCTCGAAGTGGCTCATTTGTAAGGCGTTGATATCTCTTTTCTTCTATTTTTTGAGCTGGTTACACAACATAAAGCTATAGTGAGTACTGAACGACTTGATCCTTTATATACATAATCAGGGCAATATCAAGTTGGTCCATCTAGGTATATTCCATCCAGTACCATCTCAACTAGACTCCCTGCATTTGGAGATCAATATTTTCCATCTTATTATCCTCCTCATGCTGGGGGCAGCCTATAGTCACCCACTTAGACATTAATCCATCATTTTTTGGTCAACCTAATGTCGAAATGAATGTTTGTGAATGACAACCCACTCTGCCTATCCAACCACAAATGGTTGTGCACTCGTATCAATCGGTTAAACTTGTTCCACCCACATCCATTCCACTTGTTAATTCATCTTTACCCCTATTACAGACATAAATTTTTTTACAAAAACCATTTCAGGTGGGTCCTTCAACTCAATACCCTCATGTATTGGGCCCTCAGACTCCAAATATTTCATCCAATATACAACAGCAACCTGTACCCGGAATCATTTATTCACAAGCTGGACTACCATATTATGGGATACCATAACAGCAAACCACATTATACTTATTATCAACCGAATCCAAGTTATCCTAATTTTGGTTATAGCATTGGTGGATAGACCCTTTGGTAGCCTTAGGCACAAATGCCTTAACCTTCATTTCAACAAGTATCGTACCCAGGTTTTGGTCAACAAAGTTCTCAAGCATTTTCTTATAAAAACAACCCCTATCTGGGTTACCAGTAGTAGATTCCTTATGTTGGTGCTCAAAGGCATGTTTCCCAAGCAATTCCATCTTACCCTAGCTATGCTCAACCTGACCTTAATCGATAGTTTCCCTTTGTTGCAAATTTAGAGTTACCAGATTTAAATCGGCTAACCAATGATCCAATCAACTATGCTCCTTGGTGGCCAGTGATACCTCAAAAATTACCCTCAGATATTCCTAAGTTCAATGGAAACCCTAGGGAAGACTCAATGACTCATGTTATGACTTATCATTTGTGGTGTTCATCAAAATCCCTAAATGATGGCTCTGTTCGACTATGTATTTTCTAGTGTACGGTCACGGGTCCGGCTACAAAATGGTACATTGAGTTACCTAGAGCTTCTTTTGATAATTTCACTACCCTATCTACTGTCTTTTTTACTCATTTCTAGTTACCCAAACGATACGAAACTAGAACATAACCCTTGACTAATTTTAAACTGACTAATGTTACTCACATTTCTTATCATATTCATGAGTGGCGTCATCGTCGTAGAACGGTTAAGACATTTGTTCCTAATCAGCTCCTTGATGAGCGGTTCATTAAGTCCTTCTTACCATCTATAATTGAGGATGTGGCTAAGGGTGGCGTCATCACTAAAGAGAAATTCATTTCTCGTGCTCAATATTTAGACTTGATTTATACACAGTCTAGCACGCTTTATGAAAATTTTTGAAATGCGTCACGATCTGATTTGACTGTTCCTCCTCAATTAAAGGACTCTCATACTAGAGATGGTATGATTGGTACTACAAGCACACATCATACTACTGCATTTTATCCTGCACCTTCTTCCGAAATCAATGTTGTTTCATTTGACAAAGGAAAAAGTGACAAGCAACCTAGAAGTAAGAAAAAATGGAAATTAAAGAAAAAAAAAACTTCTACCCCACAAGAAATATCATTTGGAACTAGGAAACATCGTTATCCATGCATAATATGTAATGAGTAACACTTTGTTTAGTATTTTCCTCACCACGCTAAATTTTCAAAAATGGTTAAAACTTCACATGCATCAGTTGTGTTGACAGATCTGTTTCCGAATCCAGACACCAATTTGGTTGTTACGGGTCCAGCTTCTAGTTCCCAAGTGCTTATGGTATCTGTCACAAAACCTTCAAGAGATATTTTCGTATCAACACGTAATAAATATTACGGTAGTCAGGCTACTGATCAACCTACTACCACGACCACGAATCCTTCTACGGAATCGGTACCACGTACTTCTATTCCTGAATTGACAATTAAGCCATCGAAGGGAGTCGTTCATAAATCGACATATAATCCTTGAGCAAGAGCTACTCAAAATTATAATATAGTTGAAGATTTGGCTCAAACTCCTTCATCTATGTCAGCTCTTGAGGTATTACAAAATTGTCCCTCCCAGAAACAGGTGTTATTGTCAGCGATTGGTGGAATTGATCCCACTGGTTCTAATCTCATATTCTTTAATCATATGGGCTATGTGCCACAACTAATAGAAAAATTGGCATTATCCATACAAATAAATGTTCTCAATCATCTTTTTCATCGTACTATTATTGATGAGGGAGCATCTACGTGCATTATGTCTCTAAACTGTTGGAAGTCACTTGTCTCACTGCGCCTATCTCAATCATCAACAAGGTTGAAGGCTTTTGAAGGACGTACTTATAAGCCTTTTGGTATTATTAATAACTTGCATGTTGAACTATGGTGTGGAAAAATGATTTTTTATATCGAGGTTGTTGACAGACCCCTTGACTATAATATCCTACTTGGAAGGCCTTGGGTATATGCTATGACGACAATTTTTTCTACATATTTTAGAATGATAACCTTTCCATACAAAGGTACTATCACCATCATAAATCAACTATCCTTCTTTACCTCCTCCTCACAGGTAACTAGAAGTGTTTCGTTTGTTCACGCACCCCAACTTGCACTTCAGAATAGTGATGTAGGACTTTTAAAGGATTCCGCTCTCATGGGAACCTTTGCATTACCACCGCCTGTGACGTTGGCAGAAATTGCAAGTATAGAGACCTGCTACATGATCTCTTCCACTCCGTTTTGCTTAAGGAAGAGTACGGGTGATTCTGAAATTGTTACGTTGGATGAGTTTTTGTCACCCAGCCCTATTGATTTGGCATAGCAATCAATCTATTTGGCTTGGGCAGCGAATCTGAAATCATCGTCGCTGGTTTTTTGGGTTGATCGTTCCTTAGATTTTGGTACTCCATCTGATCCTTTTTCCTCAACTTTCTTGACAGATGAGAATATTTTGGAAACCATGATGTCAGAAGGAGAACCATGGGAAGATTATCATAATCATTCACATCTTCCTGATTATGAAGATAATCTTAATGAACTGTATCACCCATCAATCAAAAATTTCTTTTCGAATTCTTTACCTAATAATGCAATCTATTCTAAGCGAATTTGGTCAAATATTGAAGAAACTATTTCTATTGACATTTCAACCAAACTTGGCATGGTAGAAAATATTCATGTTGGTATGTCTTGTTCTCCATCAGAACTTGAAACATATCGCTCTTTATTTCATGAATTTCAGGATATTTTTTCCTGGTCTTATGAGGAGATTCCAGGTATTGACACTAGTATTATTGAACACACTATTAATATGTATCATGATGTCAATTCGGTGCATCAACGCCTTCATCTTATTCATCTGAAGAAGGATGTTGCCATTAAAGCATAAGTTGAAAAAAATTTGCGTGTTGGTTTCATATACCCTCTTCCGCTGACTGAGTGGGTTTCCAACATCGTTCCTGTCATGAAAAAACAAGGAACCATCAGAGTGTGCATCGATTATTGGGATTTTAATCTTTCTTGTCCAAAAGACAACTATCCTACTCCCTTTATCGACCAGATTATTGACGATTGTGTTGGGTCGACACTACTAAATACGCCTCAATCCACATAAATGTGTGTTTTGTGTTGGGTCTGGTCATTTTCTTGGATTCTTTGTCTCAAAAGAAGGAATTCAATAGACCCATTGAGGGTCCAGGCCATTCTTAATTTGCCTGCGCCATCAAATTTACTATAGATACATAAACTTCAAGGAAAGGCTAACTTTCTAAGGAGGTTCATACCTAACTACGCTGAAATAGCTAAAGAATTTACTCAACTCTTGAGAAAGGGGGTTCCCTTCCATTGGGACCAAGTTGCATAAGCTTATTTTGATGGTGTCAAGGATACTCTTGTCCGACCGTCATTAATGTATCCCCAAAATTATCAGAATGATTATTTCTTATATATCGTCACGACTGGTACGACCATTCCTATGGTATTGGTCCAAGTAGAAAATGGGATAGAACATCCAATATATTATTTGAGTCTTAATATCAATGATACAAAATTTAATTATTCGTACGTAGAAAATCTTGCCTTGGAAATTGTTCAAGTTGTCCAAATATTTCGCCAGTATATCCTGTTCCGAAAGACCAATTTCGTTTCAGATTACAACCCCATGACTTATATCTTATCACATCAATTTCTGGGGGGAAAGTATTCAAAATGGATTGTCATTTTACAGGAATTTGATTTGGAATTCATCAAATCCAAGTCAAAGAAGTATTTAGTTTTGGCAGAGCTTCTCTGTGACCTTCCCACTGATAGTACTGCTACTATGTCGGAACCGTCAATTCCTGACGAGTCTTTGTTTATGATCGGATCATCTGATCCTTGGTATGGAGATTTTATCATTTATCCCCAAACCCAAAATTTTCGGCCTGATACTTCTCACTCTGAATAACAACGTATTCGATACCAAGCCAAAGATTATCTAATCTTCGATGATACACTTTATTGTCATGGTGTCGATACTATTTTAAGAAGCTGCCTCACTCATGAGGAGGCCGAAAAGGTTTTAAATGATTATCATTTTGGGGCTTGTGGTGGAAATTTATATGGATACACTACCACGCAGAAGATACTCCACACTGGTTACTTTTGGCCTACCATATTTCGTGACTACATCCTCGCGGTCAGAATTTGTCATGCGTGCCATATTTTTTATCGTAAAATCCACAAACCGCTAGCACCAATGCATCTTGTTGTCTCTGTGGGACCATTTTCGAAATGGGGCATTGAATTCATGACATGTTACCCTCGTTCGTCCAGGGGGCATGGTTATATTATTGTCGCAGTAGACTACTTTACCAAATGGGCCGAAGCGATGCCTACATTCAACAACACAAGACAGACAACTGCATTATTTTTCTTTAATCATGTTATTTCACGGTTCGGGGTCCCACGGGCTATATTTACAGATCATGGGAAGCATTTTCACAACACATGATGACTGAATTGATTGCCAAGTTACGATTGTCACATGATAATTCTACTCCTTATTATCCACAATCAAATGTTATTATCCACAATCAAATGAAAAAGTCGAAGCTATCAAAAAAATTCTTAAACGTATGCTTCAACGAATGATAGGAGTTCGTAAAAGGAACTAGAATTTGATCCTGTATTCGACCTTGTGTGTGTATCAAATATCAGTTTGAAATGCAACTGGATTTAATCCTTTTCAATTGGTGTATGGTCTAGAAGCTATCTTTCCAATTCAATGTGAAATGCCATCATTAAAACTCACAATCGACTTGTTATCTGGCACCTCAGAAGAATAAGCGCATATTTTTAACCTCATACATCTTGATGAAATGCGTCGTGAAGCCCAATTGGCTAATGAAGTGCATAAGGGACGTATAAAGGTGTAATGTTCCCAATTTTTAGCCTCAAGCTAAAAGGAACATTATAGTTTGCATATTTTCATTTTGTTGAATAAAATGGGTAAGGAGACACCTTAACCCCTTTAGATGGAGAAATAACACTCCTTGTGTGAAAGGAGGAATAATAAAGTATTTGATTTGAGCACCACATGGTGTGAACAGGATTGGATCATGCATGATCTATTCATTTTGACCAAGTCAACTAAAACTGTCTAATACATTGAGCCTTCTTGGACAACGCAGTTTTAGTGGAGGCTCCACTTGCTTGAGCTAGGTGGAAAGTGTGAATGGGACTCATGGTGAGAGGATTTCATTGGATTTATAAGGAGGATATGGCAGCCCATTTTCATATTATGCATTAGCTTATTATTTTCGTTGGGTCTGCAAAGACTTGCATCCCCGAGCTGTTTAGCAGGGTTGTAGTGTTCTTGAACCCAAGGGTGTTCCCGGTCAGGAATCCCTACCTCATCCTCAAGGAAGGAGAGGTTTTGAGCTCCATTTCCTCATTTCGACATTTGGCCAAGCTTAATCCTTCAGCTACAACGTTATTCTATTGGGCAGAAAACGTTGAGTTGCTGAGTGCAGCAACAGAGGAACTCATAGAGTCAATCTTTGGCTTGTTCTTTAGTGGAGATCCTGTATAACCTTTGGAGGAGCAGCAGAGGAGACTCCTGGGAATTATTTTAGATCTTTGGCACCAAGCTAATCATTCACCATCTCTCACAGTGCAGCCTAGGGAAGAAACTGTGTTATTTATGTAGGCAGTTGCTGGGAGGGCCATTGGAGCTTATCAGGAGGGTTGTTTTTGAGTAAAAGGGATCAGCCCTTTTCTTGAAAACATTATTAGAGGAGGGCATGAGTATTTTAGATCTTCCATAGCCTCATTCTCATTTTTTTTCAATTGTAGTGACAAGTTATTTGTCACATTGTACATTTTCCGACATTTCTAGCAATCTCACCTAGATTGGCTAGAAATCTTGTATTGGAGCCCATTCTTCTATTCTTGGGAATTTATTTGTATGTATCAGCCATATTTCATGTATTGAAATCTACAGCAGAAACTACTCTCCTAGAGGTAGTGCATTCACTGCTTTCTGGCATTTTGTGCAGTTGTTGCATCTCTTGTATTTCATGTGTTAATCTTTGGAGATTGATTCCCATTGTATGAGGGGTTTATTCCTCATGATATTTCTGTATATGGTTTCTGATATATTAATGAACATGATGGCTGTAATATATTTCATCTTATGTTGTATTCATAATTGCAGAGTTTATGATTGTGTTCATGTATTACTGTAAGCTCTCTCTTTGAGAATTCTTTAAGGGATCTAGCTTGGGGAGATCTGAATAACCCATCTAGAGTCATTTATTTGGGTTAAACTTCTGGAAGAGAAGTTTTTAATGTATTAACAAAGGGATCCAAGACCCATTTCAGCTTATTTTTACACTTCCTTCCTTATACAGCATCCTTAAGGACCATATTGCAGAAATTCCCGGATACAGTGGTATCAGAGCATCAATCTTGGCTCAACTTGTGTAGCCCAAGATATTATGCCATTAGAAGGAGAAGATCCTCATTTATAGGATGATATGTAAAGAGAAAACAAGAAAAGAGGAATTACAAAAGAGAAGGTTTCCCTTCTTCTTTTCCAGACCCTAGAGGGTATCATTGAAGATCTTGAGGAGATAGAAAGAGAAAGTTGCAGAAATTTTCTGAGAGGGTTTGAAGATAAAGCAAGCCCTAGTTGTTATTATGATGGGTTTGAGCATTCAGCCACACATGCAGATCCACAACACAGTTCATTTCCCACTTGCACTGCAGGAAGAATGGAGGAAGAAGATGAGGCCATTGGAGCAATAGCACTGCAACTCAAAGGCATGGCTCATGATTGTTGGTTTGAATTTTTTTTTTCATATTGTCATGCAAATGTATATGATGAATTCACTAAGGGTTTGGTGAATAATTTTGATGGAAGTCAATGTGAATCATCATGTATCATAACTTCAAACACTTTGCATGCATTGGGTGGAACCATAAAACCAACTCCATTCCTTACTTCCGAAGGGGATGAAAACATGTATGATGGCTTTCCAAGGGAAAGATCCCTATTATATGAAGGGCCCTCTTCCATTTTTGAATACATGGAGGTACTTCCTTCAAGAGATGACCAATATCTAGGGTCTCTCCTTGATGATGATCTATTCTCATTGATTGAGGGAGGGGATGAGCACAAGAGAACCAACAGCGTTGTCACAATGGCAGGAGATCCATCACCACATGGAGGTGAAAAGGGAGCCTTTGCTTCCATTAGAGGAACCCTTGTGTCTCTACAAGGAGTTCCAAATGATTTCACATGTGGGAACCAAGGCACAATTCTAGAGCCATATGCAGTAGTTTTTGAGAATTGTGAGATGGAGGAGGAAGAGAAGGATCAGCATCAAGGGATGTTACACCCTTATCTTTTCCAGAAAGTTTTTGGACAAGAGAAGGAGACTGTACAACGTAGAGAAGAGAGGGAAAAATCAGTTCACTTATACATGAAATCCACTTATGAACTTGATGTCTCACTATATGGAGGCATTCCACCTGGGAGGCCACCTGATCTAGAATTGATGAGGGGCATATTGTCATTTGGTTCACCACTCTTGGATTCCAGAGAGGTGAAGAAATTGGAGGAGTCCAAAATAGCACAGAGATTTTGGGATAAACCTAAGGAGGAGGGAGACACTCTCTCATTTTCAGTATCACCCACTCTCATTAGTTACACTGCGTTGACAGAGATTGCTGCAGGGATGGAGGATGGCATCTTCATGATCTAGGATGACTGCTCCACAGATTTTGAGATGAAGAGGATAATTCCTTTGAGGAAGGACTCTTTCACACATGGGAGTGGATGGAGGCCACTCATGCTTACTTTGACCTAGCTTGGGAGATTCCCTATGGATGACAGCTTCTCATGGGAGGCCAACTTCTAAAGGACACCATCACTATTTGAGCATGAGCAGCTGCATGATGGGCATGGAAAATTTTCAGAGGATGACTTTGGCATGGGGGATGTCAAATTAGTAGTCAGAAACATGAGGGGAGTAGCACATTGCAGATTACCAACGCTGTCTCAGAGGAGGATAGATCCGGGTTGGAGGTCTCAACTCTTGATAGAGTACTCCCAGGATCTAGGTGCATGCATGGTTTTGGATGACCTGGATGGAGATCATAGGTACATGGTGGATGATATGGTCATCTCTTATTATGACATAGTCTTATTGACTAGGACTTCTAGTCTCAAGAAGAAACTCTTACATGCAGCACATGAGGACTTTCCAGCTATGCACTTTGATGCATATTTTTCTTTGCTAGAGGAGTTCATTTGGAAGGGAATTTAGCATGATCTGTATCAGCATATGGACATATTCATAGGCTAGATGATTTTGGAGAAGTTGGCACAACCATTTCCCTACTCATTAGAGGCGAGGGAGAGGATTCAGATGAGCCATTTCAGCTCAAGGACCGGAGTACATGGTAGAGAAGGTATATGCTCTCATTTTGATTTACCTTTCTTTACTTTATATGAGCAGCTTGATGAGCTAAGGATGATCACACCTCCTTATGCTCCTTATTATGATGTACTTGAGGCCCATTGCATCAATGGGAGTGGCTATTTTCATGATGGTTTGTGGGGAAAGCCACATGCTTCTTGGTGTGCACCATTAGCACCAATTTGTACTTTCATATTTCCATCTTATGAGATGTTTGTGGTAGAAAAAAAGTGGCTGGAAAAGCACTTGTTTTTTTTAGTTTTGATGCAGGTAAGAGGTGCATTGCGTTGCTCCCATGAGTGGAGCAGTGACCCACTCTCTAGTTGTATTATGACAGCTTGTTTTTATTGCATGTTGCATCCTTGTATTGCTGATGTTTATACATTCACAAGGAGCACTACTGTGAGAGTGTTGTATATTTTTGGACAGCCCATTGGGAGCATGACTCTCCCTATTGTACATGCTTTATATTGCAGGAGACACCATGGGAAAACCATGATTGCCACATTGCTACATTTCTCTTCTTGTGGGAAAGACCAATTTCAGCCCAAGGACAGAGGCAGCCCCATATGTACCACAAATGGAGGGAGAAACACCTTGGGAATCAAAAGCCCAACTCTCCATTCAGTCCCAACACATTGCATATACCATGGGTTGAGATTTATATTTGGATGATAGCATGGATGAGAGGATCATCATTGGGGATACATTTTTCCCATGCATGTCATTACTCCTACCTTGAGGAGGCCATATCATAGCATGAAGGTTTCCACCTAGACCTTCTACCTTTCGATGATGTGCACCATTCTGGTTTGCATACTTGGGAGGAAGCATTGGAGGAAATATTTTTTGCAGGATATCTTGAGCAGTGGTGGAGATTGTTGATGAGGAGGCCACAAGAGAAGAAGGGGGAGAAATTTTTTTCTCTCTATGCAGTTGCTTGAGGATAGGCAACATGTGGGAGGGGAGGACTATAATGTTCCCAATTTTTAACCTCAAGCTAAAAGGAACATTATAGTTTGCATATTTTCATTTTGTTGAATAAAATGGGTAAGGAGACACCTTAACCCCTTTAGATGGATAAATAACACTCCTTGTGTGAAAGGAGGAATAATAAAGCAGCTGATTTGAGCACCACATGGTGTGAATAGGATTGGATCATGCATGATCTAGTCATTTTGAGAAAGTCAACTAAAACTGTCTAGATACATTAAAAGTTCTTGGACAACGCAGTTTTAGTGGAGGCTCCACTTGCCTGAGCTAGGTGGAAAGTGTGAATGGGACTCATGGTGAGAGGAGTTCATTCAATTTATAAGGAGGAGATAGCAGCCCATTTTCATATAATGCATTAGCTTATTATTTTTGTTGGGTCTACAAAGACTTGCATCCCCGGGCTGTTTAGCAGGGTTGTAGTGTTCTTGAACCCAAGGGTGTTCCCGATCGGGAATCCCTACCTCATCCTCAAGGAAGGAGAGGGTTTGAGCTCCATTTCCTGATCCCGACATTTTTCCAAGCTTAATCCTTCAGCTATAGAATTATTCTATTGGGCAGAAAACGTTGAGTTGTTGGGTGTAGTAACAGAGGAACTCATGGAGTCAATATTTGGCTTGTTCTTTAGTGAAGATCCTGTATAACCTTTGGAGGAGCAGTAGAGGAGAATCCCAGACATCATTACAGATCTTTTGCACTAGGCCAATCATTCACCATCTCTCACAGCACAGCCTAGGGCATAAACTGCGTTATTTATGTAGGCAGTTGCTGGGAGGGCCATTGGAGCTTATCAGGAGGAGTGTTTTTGAGTAAAAGGGATTAGCCCTTTGCTTGAGAACATTATCAGAGGAGGGCATGAGTATTTATGATCTTCCATAGCCTCATTCTCATTTTTTTTTAGTTGTAGTGACAAGTTATTTGTCACATTGTACATTTTCCGGCATTTCTAGCAATCTCACCTAGATTGGCTAGAAATATTGCATTGGAGCCCATTCTTCTATTCTTGGGCATTTATTTGTATGTATCAGCTATATTTCATGTATTGACATCTATATCATCATCTATGTTGGGTGTGGAGCTTGATTATCTTGTTTACTTTGTATCACAGCATTGGACCCCTGTACCTTAAAAGGGGCGACAACGCTGTTAGGGTCCCGTGATTTGGCCGATTGGTGAGCCAAATGACGATGTAACATCAAACCAAGCTTTGGAGCCCAAGGACCTAGCCTTCCTGGACTCAGAGAGGGCTCTCTCTATAAATGTAAAAGATGCTCATGGTGTTTGTTATGTTTCGATATTAAAGAAGTATGTATGAGTTTTATATTTTTGGTTTTTAAGCAGAGAGATAAAACCCATCAAAGATATAAAACGGATACTGGGCAGTCGATAAATTGGGCTATGGGGTCAAACAGGTCAAGGAAGCTATCAGATGATGATGTAAGGCTGTTGTAGGGCCGATTTGATTCACAGTAGAAGGGATCTTTGGGAAAAATGGAGTAAATGAACATCAAGTGGTGAAAGACAAGGGATTTCAAATGTAACTAGTTGATAGCAGACATAAACATGTTATAGCAAGCCATTCTTCATGTTAAATGTAACTATGAGCTAATTAATACATAGAAATCAAACATTCCAGCCATACATAGAAGTATAAGACCCTCTAACTTTTGGAAATGGCTATCGAACCAAAAACACGGTCGAAGGAATAACCGTAAAACTAGATGTAACGCCTAAAATACGCCTAAGTTATTGGGCACTTGGACAAACAAGCTTTCATAGTTTTAGGCAAAGGGCTATATCGGGACTAGGCCTCCTTGGTTCAACAAGATGATAAACTAATCAGTCAAAGAGATAGCTTCATGGACAGAACTATGGACAGCTTATAGGCAAGCAGGGCACACCATACATCCTACTCAACATGCATAGAACTTGTAAATAAAACTAGCAAACAGTATCCTTAAGTTACTAAAGAGCAGTTAAGAATTCTTTAGTATAACTAAGGAAGAAGAAAACATAAAGCTATGAAGATTCACGAATTTTGAGGTGCCTCTATGGGCATATCTCAAACTTAATCTCTACTGATCTATAGCAGCAAGAAGCATGTATCATGAATGAAAACTAGAAGACAACAACAAAGCAAGAAACACTATACCATTCTACCATGTCATGGAATCCATCAACAATCCTTCATCATTCTTCAAAAGCATCCAGAAAGGGCCCAAAAATCTCAACACAAGTATGTTCTTCAAAGCTCATATGACCAACATATTGATTCTTCTCCAAGTTCACCGATTTACAATGAAACCCATGGAATAAATAGGCTTGAGGGAGGAAAACCGTGGAGAATTGGAGAAACTAGCTATCCCATTGGCCTAATCAAAATATCTAAACTTGTCCTCGAGGCTTTGCAAAGCCCAAGGCACAAAATATCCCATAAAATATCTAAAAAAATGCTAAAAACGGAAATTATATGACTTTGCATCATTTTCCAAGTGCAAAAATAGCTAAACGCACATTTGGAAAAAGCAGATTTTTGAGGTTCAAAAATTACAAAAATACTTCAAATTTATATCAGAAAAAGGTCCCCCGACTTGCTAGAGGCAATCGTGCTTCTCTCCCGATGTCGAAATTGGTGCTCGTGAGAATGTTGAAAGCTCTCTATGTTCACTTTCCTCGCTAACTGAAATCATCTTAATCGGAGCTCCGGAAGTCATCCAAAACTCAGACTGTGTAAAACTGCAGGGTCAAAGCAGACCGTTTAACATGGCGTTAATGTGGCAAAAGATGGGCATTTTTTCGCCAATTTGAGGGTGCGAATGATCTTCAAATGCCCTGAAAATCGCTGGAGACCTGCTCATGGAATTATGGCATCCATCGGTATCATCCTCCTCCCTTGACAACTCATCAAACTGACATGGCGAATTTATGAGTTTTTGGCCAAAAACCCAAAAAATGCCAAAAAACAAAAAGTTGCCGAAACAGGCTCAAAATCGGCATGCATGACCCTCAAGGGTCCATAGAAACATGCTCCGAAGCTGAAGCCAAAATATCAAGGGCTGATATGCTTTTTGCTTCCTTCCGTGCTAGGCGCTTCCCCTTTACCCTCTTCAGCTTCTCTTGTGCTGCCTTTAGTTTGCGCGGAAAACTCGATTTAGTTTTCGAAGTGATGTGTCCCTCTTCCTTCCGCAGCTCTAAATTCCTATTCGCCCTTCCTGCTTCATATTTCAAATGTTTTGTTAGCTTTTTCAAGCCAAGCCTCTTTGTTTTCTTCAATTTCCTGCTCAAGGAGTGCAGTGAGGGGAAAGGCTTGGAGATGGGCTTATATCTTTTATGTGGACCGCTCCTGCTGTCTTGCCTTGGAGGAATTTTGACCTGAATATGCTTTGGAAGAGGTAAACTGCCTTCATTGTATGTAAAATGTCCTGTTGGATTCAAACTGTGTCACTTTACCGTTGAGCCGTAGTTGACAATGAGATTTTGGATGTCTCTGGGCACGTTTTTTGTAATGACTCCTCTCGCTCTTCGTAAAAATCCCGTCCACCTTGGAATATCTCTGCCAATAGATTTCTCAATAGGACACCATATAGTAAAAAGGAGAGAGACTGCTGGGTAATTTTCTTGTGCACAGTGTTAAGAAATCACTTTTCTTGTGAATTTGTTAGAGGCCAATCAACACACCTGCATCTCTGTCTCCAAGGTAAAATTCAATCATTAAAAACCTGCTCTTTCAGAAATTGGCCTTCCACCTTGAAAATATCTCAGTCAACAACTTTTCAATATGATATAATACAGTGAAAAGAAGGGCAGACTGCTAGGAGGAGTTTGCTGTGAGAAGTGGTAAAATGACCCTATTCTGTGAGTTTTAAGATGTCACTCAATACCTCTTAATCCTTGCCCATGGTAGATTTTGCAATCATTAAAATCCTGCCTTGTATAAGTGTGCCAACATTCAACAAACTTGCATATGTGAAATCAACCCTTAGTGCAATTAAACAGTTCACTGTCACAGTTCTGAGCAAAGATGACAGAGTTTGAAAGACTCCAAGAGTTTTTGAGGCAGAATCTGTGTGAGTTTTCTCCTTTTAAAACAATCAATGGCTCTTATAAATGTAACCCTAGCCTTTGTAGAAAAAATCCTTTGTTGAACCTGACATCCGTTTATCAAACAAGCATGAAGACCCAAAGTTAATCAAGCAGCTGCACAGTGAAGACTGTCTTAGTATGAGGAGTAGGAGCAACCTTAACCTGTGGTCTTTCAAATTATAAGCAGTTCTTTTTCAAAAACCCCTTTTTCTGATTACACTTCACTGTTTCTCAATATGTATGTCATTCCTTTAAACAGAAACATGCTCATAAAGTTAACCCCGGTGTGAGCATTCAGTCAAATTCACATTTAAAGGAACAAGGTGACAGTGATTTGAAAAAGTTTCTTTAAGGTGGCAGTCAAGGCCTTGCGACAGTCATATTAAGTCAAGGGTTCATCTTATGATCATTTTGTTTCAGATAGGGGCAGATTATTTTCGCCTTCAGAAATTCCTCATTTTCCTCTCTGCTTTAAACAGTACACACATCTTAACAGATTCCGACCATTTTCTAAATCAAGTTTGATGGTAAATTGCAATGGTCACTCGTGATAGTGCTCAATTTATCCCTTCGGTGTTTATTTCTAACCTCTTTATCACATTCAAACCTCGCTTTTATAAACTTGAACAGTGGCTTTTTAAACCCTTATAGCATTTTGCAGTTTTGAAACCGGGTGAAAAGCATATAAGAATACCTTCAAACTTGATGAACAACCTCAGAAGCGTCACTGAGATAGCCCCCGAAAGCCCGCGGTGCCTCGCGCGACACTTTTTCGTAACAAAGACAAATACAAGAAAAAAATACCACCCCGGGTCTGCTTGCCCAAGCCGGTTTGGGTGGTTCGCGCGCCATGTATAAGGCTGCGCCAACATTGACTGTTAGTGCAAACATCGTCCAAAGGCCGCGTGCTCCCTCAACCCATAAACCGTGTGCACGCCCAAACTAGATCCGGTCTTGGTTTGGGTTTCAATGGCAGCGAGGGCTTCGTTCAACACCTTCGTTTGGATTTTTCAAACAATGGAGCAGGTTAATTTGATTTCTCTTTTCAAAGTAAACAAAACCCCAACGGTTGGTTTTTATTTTAAATATGAAATAAACCCTTCGACCGTCGCTTTTAAAATTTGATTTGGCACACAACTTCGGTCTTTACTTTCCTTTTCAATTCTTTCTCCGATGCAGGTGTCAAACTGGATGGTCTTCTTGGACCTTTGACCTAAGAAAAGTACCTCCTTTCAACAAATTTTCTTGCCTATATTGTTTATGATATCTCTGTCTTTTCTGAATAATGAGAAAGCTGTATTTGTTTTAAACTCTCAAAACACTGGAAATCTATCAAAGCCACTTCTTTGTCTATTCATAAAATGGTATACTTATTTATAATGTCCTTTTGGGAACAAAACTCAAATTTCCTCCCATCATTTGTGATGTATGTCTGAAAAGGGAAAATTATGGACTAGGAGGAATAGGTCCCTTTGAAACATAGTTATCATTTGTTCTGACCAGTGTATTGACCTTTTGTAACAGAACCATTCCACAGCTTAACTCTGTCCACTGTTTTACCTTTTCTCCTTGCAAAAGACACATTGTAGCCGATTTCTTTTCATGCTTGCCAAATTCTTCAAAACCAGATGATGACTTGTGATAAAATGTCCGACCGTTCGCTTTGAAGAAATTCTCCTCCTTTTAAGCTTGGTTTGACAAAAGAATCCTAGGATGTGTGAATCTCGTAGATGCAAAACACAATTGTATCGACTTTAAGTTCAATCATCCTCCGTCTACAGAAAAAAAAGGGGGATTCCCTTTACAATTCTTTTTACTTGGATTTGCATAGTGAAGTGCTGTGTGATGGCTACCATCGTCTGCATATCAAACATATTTCTAGAACCTCCTCGCCTGAAATCTGCTGAAGGTTATTTGATGAGCAGGTTTTGACAAAATCTTCTTCTTATACATGGTGTCAGTCTCTGCTTCCAGGTGATTTATAAGCTTCTCCCTGGACTGTAAGTGTCATCTTTTGGTTGCATGCTTTCACACTATATTTCTCTGTTTACTCAAATGGAGCTCCCTTAGACTTCTGGTCAGGTGACAGTGGGGTGTTGTTTGACCCTTTCCTTTAAAGAAACTTCTCTTTTTTGGTATCAATGCATGCATATTCATATTGTTTCCTGTCCATCATGATGTATTTCTTGAAAGACATTTTCCTATGGGTAATGCATTTTGAAATATAAACACCATCTTTCACCTGTGTACAGACTTTTGCTTTCTTCCTTTGTCTCTTTCCACTGCATCTTAGACCAATCAATCTTCAACAACATCCAATGCTTTGGCCATCTGCTCATAAATGGAGGAGGCCCTTCACTGAGAAAAGTATCTGAAGATTATTTGAAAATGCTGCATGACAAGGATTTGCTTGGATTATGATGGTAGGCAAACAAATTAAAAAGAACATCAAGACTGGCACCTCTGCTTGCAATCACCACTATGTTTCAGAACAACCCTAGTCAAAGTGTCACTGTCTTCCTGCACTGCTCTGAGGGTGACTGAAATGTCATCATTTGCTTTAGTCAACTCATGACAAATTTTGAAAGATAATCTCTATGACTATGGAGGTCAGCACCCTTTGAAAAACCAACAGCTTTTCTTCTGCCTGTGTAATGACATGTTTTGTCAGCACCTCTTCAATTTGATCTTGTGGACAAGCAGGCTGCTTATGATTGGAATTTTTACTAATGACATGCCCTTCTAAAGTTTAACAATTCATATGACTTGAAGACTTCAAATGACCTCCTTTATCAGACCAAACTCTGTTTTCCTTTGAACTTGCATTTTTCAGGCTCTATCCCTGTTACGATCATCACTCACTCAGAAAACCTGGAGTTGTTGTTTCACTGTTCAGTAAAAGGCAAACCTGGGCTTCTGCAATCCTTTAAGTCAATACTGGCCAGCGCCCTCTGCTTGTAGATGAAGGAGGCGCCCTAACCCTCTACTTGTAAATGAAGGAGGTTCTGGGCCATGACAATTTACCAGTTTGCTGTGACAGTGGTGTCCTTTTCTTACTGTGATTTTCATACTGGAAGGAAAACTGCAAGGTCTTGATGAGTGACTTTTTGTTTTGCAGACATATCTCAGGCTCATGATACATTTAGAAGCAGCTGTTCCTCTAACTGTAGATTCAAGCATTTACTCCTGAGATGAAGTTATATTTTCTGTTCTTTGCAGAATCCATAAAACACTGTGAAACACCTAATAATCAGTTTGAGACTGTGTTTTAAGCAGTGTTGAGACCTAGGGGGTGTGAGTGGCGCGACTTAGAGATGTTTGTCAATTTGATTTGTAGAGTGGGAGGTCAGTCATGGTTGGTCTGTAGCAAATGGAGGCTTTTTGGCTTTTTGATGATTGCCAAAGGTAAAATGTCTTAAAGCGCCACTTCCTAACATAGGGGAGACTCTTGAAACAGACTTGGACTTTTCCTTTTGGAGCTGATGGTCAGACCAATAGGGCTGAAGCTAGATAGGATAGTGATAATGAGGTTTTTATTTTGACATGGGCGGACTGAAAGGTAGAAGGGCGAAAAAAGTTTTATGAGGGTTTTTTAGATGACATATTGACATAAGGAAATCAGTTTCTAGAAAACTCAGCTGTAGATATAGTCATCACTAACATGTAAAAAATACTGATGGCTAACAAACGCCGCCCGTAACTAATCACTGTCGTGGGGGGTCTAGGGGGGGCTGCAGCACTTTTTGGAGCCCCCCCCTGGCGGGGTTTTTCAGGGGCAGTGCCCCCGAAGCTAAAAATAGATGTAAAATTGCCTTGTAAAAGTATAGTAATTTCTAGTCAATCTGGGCCTTTCATTAGGCAAATGATCTGACGGTAGAAGTTATGTTTAGATTAGGGTTTTTTTCCCTAGAAGGAAACCCCCTTGTATATATGAGGGTATTGTATTGCGGTTGTATATTATGTGTATTCTCGGAGTGAGAAACAAAGAGGGAGACTATGAGAGAGAACAGAGGATATTACAATGGATCTGCTATAGGTTTTGTCTCTTCATTTTTGTTGGATAATAGAAAGGAAGGATTGGCTGTTCGGGGTGGACGTAGCCCAAACTGGGTGAACCACGTATATATGTGTCTCTCTGGTTTTATGTGTTTTATGTGATGTATTTTTCCGGATATTTTATGTGTTGCATTGCTCCATAATATATAATTTTCTAACAATCTACTCTCCTAGAGGCAGAACAGTCACTACTTTTCGGCATTTTGTGCAGTTGTTGTATCTCTTGTATTTCATGTGTTAATATTTGGAGATTGATTCCCATTGTATGAGGGGTTTATTCCTCATGATATTTTTGTATATGGTTGTTGATTTATTAATGAAAATTATGGCTGTAATATATTTCATCTTATGTTGTATTCATAATTACAGAGTTTATGATTGTGTTCATGTATTACTGTAAGCTCTCTCTTTGAGCATTCTTTAAGGGATCTAGTTTGGGGAGATATGAATAACCCATCTAGAGTCATTTATTTGGGTTCAACTTCTAGAAGAGAAGTGTTTAATGTATTAAAAAAGGGATCCAAGACCCCTTTCAACTTATTTTTACACTGCCTTCCTTATACAGCATCCTTGAGGACCATATTGCAGAAATTCCCGAAAAAGGAACATTACAAAAGGCGCAATACGACAAAAATGTTCAGCCTTGAATTTTATCAGAGGGTGACTTGGTCCTTATTTATGATCAAGAAACGATGTAATAGGTACAGGGAAATTTAAGCCATTATGGCATGGCCCCTATATTATCAAAATATTTCTTGCTAAAGGAGCCTACGAGTTGGTGGATTACGATGGAATTCCATTGGCGTAGCGCCGAAATGGGTTGTATCTGAAACGTTACTATGCTTAATCATGAGCGTAGTGATTTTTATATTATATTGTATATATATGATTTTTATTTGCATTCACAATCTTAGTTTTTTTTTATATTTTTCTTGACGTTAGTAATCTGCTTTACATTTCATCGCAGATGTCTAAATATTTGGAACCATTTGTTGGATATGCTGATGGTGCTAGTCATAGTACACAGAATCTATCCTTTTCAGCGTGGGCCATTTTCGCTCTGAACAGTGAGTTAGTAACTTTTTGAGGGATTTGTATTGGTAGATCGACAAACAATATCGTTGAGTATAGCGCATTGATCAAACTTCTCTCTGATGCCATTTCATTTGGTATTAACCGCATCATTATAAGGTTAGACTCACAACTTGTGGTATTACAACTTACTAGTGTTTATACTGTTAGAAATCCAACACTGCATCATTTGTTCCTAAGAGTTCGACTTTTGGAAAGACACTTTGATTTAATCAATATCAACACATTTGCATAAATTTGAACACATTAACTGATTCTTTAGCTAATCATGTTTTAGATAGAAATTTGCAACACATGTAAAGATAAATTCACATAATTGAATAGGATTACGCAATAAACATAGGAAAACACTGAAATCAAATAGATATATAGTTATAGGTTTTTACAAAAATTTGTGCCCAAGACACATTGGTCATCTGACTTCAAAATGTATGCAAAATGTTGAAATTAAACTAGTGATGCTCATGGTAACATGCTATAGATCTAGCTATCCTAGGCAGTAACCGCATCCAGCGGTTAGGAACTCCTCTAGTGTGGTGCTGCAGTCGCATGGATAACTCTTCAATCTGAAAATCCAGAATCCCGAAGGTCAACCCCTCTATGTGCTGCCTAAGCTCATTCAGAGTCTCAGCCATGTCTAATTTCTGAAGGACTGCTCTCTCGCCATCCCTCGCTGCTGGCTCATCTGCTCCATGCTCTAGTTCCTCCACTGGTTGAACTCCACCAACATCGTAATTACATCAAAAATTTAGTTTAGTATTGGAAAAACATAAAAAAATTACAAAAACTTTGTATAAACCTTAGGGAAATAAAAAACATGGTTAAAAAATCCTTACCTATTGCACCCCATTGAGCACCTTCTGGTAAGGATAAGTCTGGATCTCCTCAGAAATCTACGCCTACATATGCATACTCATCAATGGAGACAACCTGTCGCATAAACGAGGCGAAGAACGCAGTCGAGAACACAATGGTCAATTAGCCTGCATGCCTACCCATTAGTTCTACCCATCTCTGCATCCTCGTATCTCTAGGGTTAGACACACCCAATGTCACATGTTGAGGCTGCATCAGTGGAATTCACTCTAAGGCAAATGAAATGAGGATCGAACCATAACTGAATTTCTTCTTCCTTCCTCCATTTTTCTTTATTCAGGTGTTCCTTTATTTGGGAAAGTACATCTTCATACTAGTTGAAGACTGTTGGCTCCATGCACTCTAGCGCATACTGCATATATGATCTATTCGCCACATGTAGTGTAACGATGCTGGAAAGTTTTGCGATCATAAAAATAATGGTTCTCAAAGGAAAATCTCTAACTTCATGGATGTTTATCTTCCCATATTTGCTTAGCTCTGCCCCTGGATAGAAATACTACAAAACATAGTCTCTCACTATCTCTCCTCCAAGAGCAGACCCTAAGAGAGAAATGGGTAAGTCTCTCCTCAACAAACCTGTGAGAAAATATAGATCCTCTAATGTAATAGGAACCACTTTTTTCATAATTTGAAATTCATCGATAGCTGGATCCCATGCTCGAACTAGGAACTCCAAGAGTTCTATTTGTTTCCTCATACCTGACAAGCAGAAGTAATTTAACAACCCACAATATCTTAGGGCTCCTACTATACCTGGATCATTTAGGGCAACCATATTCTGTTATTCATGCTCTCTTTCTCTCCATGTAATCATCGTTATAGTCTGATGAAATCCTAAAACATAACCATACAACTTATTAGACTCCTTTCAATGCAAAAAATTACACAAATTTTGGGCATAGTGCAAGAATTAAAAATGGAGATTGCACCCAATGCAGTCTTGAAGAAGGGAAAGTGCATTGCATATGCAGTTAGACTTCAGTTTAGGTGCTCCACAATGTACTTTTTGATACTCAAGGGTGTGTTTCCCTCTTTGCAAGCAGAATTTACCCTAGAGGACCCAAAACCCTAAAAATTTGTAATGAAAGGAAATGAATTGATTACTAAAATAAAGAGAGGGTTCATGGCACTACTATGGATCAAAAAGTGATGAGAAATATCCACAGAGTCGATCGCAATCAGAAGCTGAAGTTTGGGGGAAAAATAGGTTCAGAGCTCCAAAATGCAAATGGTAACTATTGAATGGTAAAAATGAAAAGTAAAACTCTTTTTATTAGTCATTTGATTATTTGCAATGAATACTTATTGTTGTGACTATGGTTTTATTATATTTTTATCATGAAGCAAGTATTTTTAATCCATTTGATGTTGTTCTGAATAGGTTTTACAACTATTGAACAGATTAGTCATGAAAATTTATTTCAAAGAATGATTTGACCACAAAGCATACATATATCCTTATTTTTCGAGCTTTGTTACAAATGAAAAAGGACTTGAAGCGCACTTTTATCTCTTTTTTGAGCTTCTATAACAACGAAAAAGGAACCCTTGGAGTCTTCTTTTAGCTATTTTCAAACTCTGATAATGTGAAAAGATTGTCAATCACTTGTCTTTTTGAGTTCGTAAAAGTAAATGAATTGATATCTACTCAGTATAAGTTTAACCCTTTTCCAGAATGAGATATATTATTTACAAAAAAAGGAATACCTTAGTAAAACATGACTAAAGAGATTCTCTCATGTATTATTTTACACTTTTTCGAATCTGAGCGACAACTTTACGAAAAAGTACTTATGGAGTTTTCTTTCGTCCTCTTTTTCAAACACTCTAAATATGAAAAATTATCGAGATGTCGCTATCGTTAGGCTCGTTAAAACATAAAATAGCGACAAGCTTTTCGATCATGAAAAGAATCGAGTTTCATTCATCACTAGACTTGTTAAATTATTAAATAATGATACATTGTTTGCCCAAAGGGTTGAATTATAGATCAAGCCTATTTTATCCTCCTCAAGCTTGTTAAAAAATAAAGAGGTAATGGTTGAAAAATGACCAAGGAAAACTTGGGAAAGTAAAAATAAAATTTTATGGGAGGAGGTTGCTCTTGAACATGACACTTCACTTCATCATCGTGACTATTTGGGTTGGGTAATCTTCTTGATGGTTCATTAATACCTATGGTTCATCATACCTCCACTTCAGGTTTGTGTTGTGTGGATTAATCCGTCTTGTGGACAAGACCGATCTCCCTAGTACTAAAAGTATCTAGAAACAAACAGCCAAATAAAATAATATTTCTCTAAGCATATATGATCTATGAAAATCTCTATGGAGGTGTTAAGGACTTACCATTTGTCCAGTGCTTGTTTGAAGTCGTTGTTGTCCCTCGCACGCTTGAAGGAGTTTTCCTCGTAAACCTGCAGTCACAAACAAGAAAAAATATTACATAGCACTTGTATAGAAATCATCATAAACCATGCTTATCATAGTGATCAAGGAATCTATGAAATAAACCATTGATTGAAAGCTTATTGAGAAAAATGAGTATATTTGTATTAATTTCAAAAGAAGAAAATCCTTACAACCTGAGCCTTGATGTTGCACAGGACTTTCTGGGGTCCGAAGCAGGAATCTCCTTTACTTTGATAAGCTCTGCATTCCTCCAACCAAGACGAATAGAGGTATGTAATCTCTCCTCACAAAAGTCTTAATCAACTAAGTCTGAATCTCACCAACACTTAACTTCAAATATTCTAAAGCTTCAACTCCCTTTGAGGCTACCCAATGCCTCTTTTTATAGTAGAATAGAGGAGGTTTCTTGTTCCAACTATGAAGGGATAGAATCCTCCTTCAAAGGGATAAGCTCCTCACATCAAGGGGTTATCTCCATAAGGTAAGGGATACATGCACCTCATAAGAGCGGTTCTATCACCGCAAGATATTTTCTGGAAGCTTCTAGAATTCACTTTTATTGAGATTTTTGGAATTTACTTGCACCTTTTTGATCTTACAGGGGTCCGCACCTTTAACACAGATAAAGTGCGTTCAGGTACGCAAGAGAGCTGAACATTAGGTGCGGGACCACAGGCAAGATAGAGAGAAAGTGCGACACCAAAGTTTAGGAGATTTTTAGGAACATTTCTCTGATTTTCAAGGCTTGACATGAGGAACTGATATGTTAGACTTGCAAAGGGAGAAGTATGAGTAATAATGAGCTCATACACATAGCAGAATGTCAGGATGACAATTTTCAGTGTAACAGATTGCCCCCTAAAGTGCAAAGTCTGGAATAGATGATGCTGAAGTCTGTCATATATGAAGAGTGCGGTACTTTATCATTTCAAGGATCATCCTGTGGACACCCCAGTCATAACCTGTAAAAACATTCAATGAAAAATATATATATATCATCACTGAGGTAGGCATTCCCATACTCAAATCAAAACTAACTAGAAACTAATTCAAACTGTTCTAATACAGGAATGATTTTGAGTACATCACAGTATAGACATGTGTAGACACAATATGGATGCAGCCATCTATTTATAAATAGTCCATTGTATAAATGATAATGAAATTCCTCGCAGCCTGGATGGTAGAAACTAGATCCAGGGTCTTGATTTCCACATCTCGAACTAGTACGAT
The DNA here is from genome assembly GCA_034641835.2 of Pinus albicaulis. Taxonomy (NCBI): domain Eukaryota; kingdom Viridiplantae; phylum Streptophyta; class Pinopsida; order Pinales; family Pinaceae; genus Pinus; species Pinus albicaulis. The sequence continues at coordinate 1,971,775,963 of CM076575.1, forward strand.
TCTATCCATGTGAATGAATGTGTCGAAGTCGAACATGGTAGAAACCACTTGATTACCAGTCAATGATGTAAATTGTTAACAAGTGTGAGAGTAACCACCAGTAATGTCAATGGCTCTCAAAGTACTCAGTACAATCCATGAAATGTGAATGAATGAGCTGAAGTCGAACATATCACGGAATCATTCGATCGAAGGTCAATGATGCAACTCGTCGTCGAAGGCGAGAAACCTGCCATTGAGGCATGCAGATTTCAAGGTACTGACAATTTCTGGATCAACTTCCTAGATAATGTGCTGATGTCGATAGAAAGTGATCTGTCATAGGCAAGCCCACAACACGAAATCATAGATCAAGTTTTGAAAATATATTGGCAAGGACTGACTCAGGGATGGTCAAAATGGATGACAGATATTTTTCAGATGAATGGTTTATTTGAACTGTCCTCTTGAACACATAACGACACTACAGATGGCTTGGTGACAATTGACCCAAAGCTAATACCCAGAAACCGGATGAAGACTTTCAAATGAGGTTTGATTAACTGTTAGGCAAAGGATTTCCCAACCCAGGTGAATGAAAGTGTCGTGTTCAAGAGTGGTTAACTAGATTTTCGAAAATTCAAAATACAACAAACAAGTCATTTTTCTCTCTTTTCCCCCACCATTTCTGGCAAGTACCTCTTTATTTTTGACAAGCTTGAGGAGGATAACATTTTCTTGTTTATAAGCTCATCCTTCGGATGAGTCCAACTTAGTTTAAGATTCAAACCCTAAGAAGGAGTGGTTCGTTCCTGTTAAAAATTAAACAGGTCCTTTACTGTTAAATTTTAACTAGTCCAGTATAGGAGAAACTCGATGTTTTCAATTTTAGGGAGTCAGAAGAAAAAACTTAAGAAAACTCCATTGGTGTAATTTTTTGTAAATTTAGTCTCTCGAGCCCAAAAAAGGATAAAATAATGCAGGAGAGAACTCTATTGACCGTAAATTAGTCAACGTATACCTTTTTCGTAAATAGTCCATTTCAATCCGTAAAAGGGGTAAACTTATACTGAAGAGACGATCATTCATTTACTTTAACGAGTTCGAATAATCAAGTGCTTGGAAATCTGTTCATGTTTAGAGAGTCTGAAAAGGGCTTAAAAGAGAACTCCAATGTTTCACTTTTTCGTAAATTTTTGAAAGAGTCAGACAAAGTGATAAAAGTATGCTCTTTGTTGAAAAATGATCAATTCTCCTGAAAAATCCAATTTCTGCACAAAAAATTGAAACATTACACATACTTGTTTGAAATAAGTAAAAATGCCTTCAAAATATCATTTTTAAAGTGAAAAATAAACAAATTAAAAATTCATCAATTCAAAAAAACTTATACAAAGGACTTTTTCAACTTCATTTTTACCGTTCAAGTTCAGAGTGAAAAGTAGAAGCTTTTGGGTAAAAAACTTTCCTGTGAAGATTCTAGAAAATCCGTCCGACGAAATCGAGAACCGTCAGTCCCAAGTAATCCACAACCTCTTAATCTTGTATTTCATCTATTTACAATTCATTTTTAGGCTTTAGATTTTAATTTTAAGGGAGAAAAGTAGTTTAAGAAATCGCCCGCGGAGGTCCGCAGGTGCCACACATGGTACTTGTGGACCTCGATTTTTTCCTATGTAGAAAAAAGTCGTGGGTCCGCACTCTTCCTACAGAGCGCGTGCGTTCCTACGCACTGTGTACAAAGGGAAAGTGCGGTCCCTGCATTTTTAAATTTCAAAATCCAACTTCTCTTTTGGCGCCCAAAAATTTTCAAATTAGATTGTTCTAACATATCTTTTTATGCATTGTAGGATCAGCAAGATTTTGATTTGGAGAGAACGTGAGCATGAGGATGTGGATGACGCTGTGATGCTCCATTTTCCCACCATGCAGGCATTAAGAGCATGTAGTTTGTATAAATTCTGGGCCATTCAGGGCATGAGGGCACAGGTAGACCTCTTGACATGGCTAGTAAACAGGTGGAACATGCATGACCAGTGTTTCATTATCGGCGACCACCAGCTCGAAATTGAGCTGGAGGATATTTATTTTCTGACTGGTTTTTCCAAGAGGGGCGAACAAATTTCCTTGTTTGGGACTAGGCTAGGTGGCCAAACTATCGCTAGTCTTTGTCAAGAATTCTGTAATGATGAGGCAGACCCCAGGGACAAATGGATTGATATAAAAACTATCATCCGTCCCGAGATGAAAGTTATTGCGTTAACTGTTACCAGACTATGTGGGAGTGCAGCACTGCATGTAGCTAGGATTCCCAGATGCGCATTGTTGTAGACTATTTTCGGGGCACCATTTTCAACTGGTGCAAAGTTGTGTTGGCCAATGTAAAAGGCCAACTAACTAGAGAGAAAAATGGCAAACTAAATAACTTTGGATATGGATCCATCGTGGTCACTTTTTCTCTAGAGAGGGTACCCATGCTATCTCCGCAGAGTATTCTTGTTGATGTTGGTCAACCCCGAGAACCTAGGATGGTTCGTTGGGTTGCATTGATGGCCCGTCACGGTATTGAGGGCGTTGAGATTGTTCGATTTCCTCCTTCATATTTTCGTTGGCTGGACTGCCAAATTTTTGTCATCGAGGAATTTCCATACGCCGGGATAGATTTCCGCAGCAACCGGGAGATGACTCTCCCAGCAGGGGAACAGTGGGATGAATCAGGTAAAATCATTTTCAACAAGTTCTAAATTCTAATTTTTTTGTTTTTGATTGTCTTGACAATTAATAACGAAAAGTTTTTGAATGCAGATGTGGGCCCACGACGACCAACCCATCTCTAGCCTTATGACAGAAGACAACCAGTTGCAGCCGCACCAGCCCCAGTAGGCCAATCAGCAGAAATCTTGTCTGATTTAGAGCATCATCTAGAGCATCTGAATCTATATATTCCAGAGACGGACATAGATGAGATCCCACTCAGATTGCAAAGATATGTTATTGGTGTTCCAGGACCTTTTAGGAGGCTCCTGTGTAGGGTGGCTCGGGCAGCAGGTTCTCATCATGATCATCATTAGTGATGGGATGATCGTGTTGTAGACTCATATTTTTGAATTTTGTGTTATCATTTTGCCGATCATAAGATGTTTCCAACCTATGATCGAGGATGATGTATATTTTTTTGAAAACACTTCTATACTATGATATATCACTATTTACCAGCTATCTGTGTACATATTATGGATGTTGTTTGTTTTACTATTTTGATCATTGCAAATGTCGATTTATCATACTAGAAGCAACTGCGTCTGCTAATGTATTTAAATGTCTTGGAATATGTTGATATTCAATGTAATCAAATTCACGTTCCAAGAGACGAACTCTTAAAAATAACCGTAATAACACCGGATTTCTAATGGCATAAACCCTGTTTAATTGTAATACAACAAGTTCAGAATCCAACCTAACAATCAAACTCTGAATTCCAAATGATATGGATTCAGATAATAACTCAATCACTGCACTATACTCGGCAATGTTATTCGTTGTTTGACCAAGGCTTACCCCATGCATGGAAACTAACTCGTCAGAGGGTGAATAGATAACCCAAGCTGCGGAAGAAATGTTCCGTGTACTACGACAAGCACCGTCAGCAAAACCAATGTAGGTTTGAAGAGACGTCGACATCTGCAATATCAAAAGTAAAACTCAGATAAGCAGGAATAGTGATAAAAACACACTTCTAAACTAGGCACGCTTTTCTAATCTAAGACACACCAGTAGTAAAGAAATCTAATCTAATAAAAAATCTCCACACCAGGTTTAAGCATAATATCTCTTCAGATAAAGCCCATTTCTGGGTTTATCTAAAGGGACACCGTCAAAATCTATCAGCTCATAGGCCCCTTTTTCCAGCTTTCGCTTAACAATGAAAGGACCATGCCACATGGGCACGAATTTCCCAGCTCCTAGCTTATCATTGGCTTGATCATAAACTAAGACTAGGTCTCCTTCTGAAAAATTTCGAGGGGTAACACTTCTATCATACTGAGCTTTTATTCGTTTAACATGAGCCTCGTTTGCTATTACGACATTTCGTCGATTCTCATCCAGCTGAGCTAAGTACAGGAAACGTTTCTCCTCCTCATACGTAGCTGGGAGTAATTCTATGGCTAATTTTAGTGACAGAATTTCACATTCAATCGGCAACACAGCTTCCAAACCGTAAACGAGTTGAAAGGGAGTGAAACCAGTTGATGTTTTTACTGAGGTTCGATATGCCCAAAGTGCTGAAAATAACATGGAATTCCAATTCGTTTTTTGAATACCAATAATTCGTCTAATCATGGTGACTAAAACATTATTTATGGCTTCAACCAGACCATTGGCTTGCAGATAATATGGAGTGGAACTATCGTGGCACAGGCCAAGTTGATCTGTCAGTTCAGTCATCATGACATTTCGAAAATGACTTCCATGATCTGTAATAATGGCTTGAGGAACACCGAACCTAGAAATTATGTGATTAAATACGAAAGTTGCAGCAGTCTTGCCGTCAGCCGAAAATGTAGGCATCGCCTCGGCCCACTTAGTAAAATAATCTACTGCTAAGATAATATATGCATGCCCCCCGGCCGAGTGAGGGTTACATGTAATAAAATCGATACCCCATTTCGCGAAAGGACCAACAGCAATTATGGGATGAAGAGGAGCGGGTGGCGCGTGCATCTTACGATCAAAAAGTTGACAATTGTGGCATTTTCGGACTACATAAATAAAATATTTGAATAAGGATGGCCATAAATAGCCAACGCGCAATATCTTTTGGGTTGTGGCATACCCAGACATATGACCGCCACATGCTCTAGAATGGCAATCATTTAAAACCTTTTCATCTTCTTCATGAATAAGACAACGTCAGAAAACAGAATCCGCTCCACGATGATAGAGTGTATCACCAATAATATTATACTGTTGGGATTGGAAGCGTATTTTCCGTCGCTGAGATCGTGAGATTTCAGGCCGAAAAGATTGGGTTTGGAGATAAAAAATATTATCTCCATACCATGGATCGAGAGTACTGATAAGAAACAAATATTCGTCCGCAATGGGCTCTTCTGCCACAGTTTCAATATCAGTATTGAGGAAATCACACATCAGTTCTGCAAATACCAAATATTTCTTTGCTCTGGATTTCTCAAACTCCAAGTCAAATTCCTGCAGGATGACGATCCATTTGGAATACTTCCCCCCTAGCAATTGTTTCGTTAAAATTTACATCATAGGGTTGCAATCAGAAATTACTGTGGTTTTACGTAACAAGATGTAGTGTCTAAATCTTTGGACAGCTTGGACAACTTCCAATGCCAATTTCTCCACATGTATGTATTTGATCTCGGTTGGATGCAGATTCCTACTAAGATATTAAATCACATGTTCAATGTTAGATTTGTCTTCCTGAACTAAAACCATCCCAATGGTGGAATGAGAAGCAGCGAGGTACAAAATGTAATCCTGGTTGTAGTTGGGAGGATGCAATAATGGTGCATGGGTTAACACGCATTTAAGTGCATCAAAAGATCGATCAGTGATCTCATCCCAAAATAATGGAGTGTTCTGTTTCAGCAACCAGGTAAAACCCTTTGTAAGCTCGGCATAGTTAGGAATGAACCGACATAAAAAAATTTCTTTCCCCTGCAAACTTTGGAGTTGGCGTAAAGTTGAAGGAGGAGGTAACTTAAGAATAGCTTCGACCTTCGACGGATCGATGTGAATGCCTGATTTCAAAACAAAAAATCCCAGTAAACGACCCGAATCTACACAAAATACACATTTTTGTGGGTTCATCCTAATTCGATAATGTCGACACCTCATAAAGATAGCTCGTAAGTGAGTGAGGTGGTCGGCCCTGTGCAAGGAATGAGCAGGTAAATCATCGAGATATGACTGCACAATGTGCTTAATGTCATGAAACGCGTAAGACATTTCCCTTTGAAAAGTTGCTCCAGCGTTCTTCAATCCAAAGGGTAGCTTGCAATAAGCAAATGTCCCCCACGAACAAATAAAAGCTTCTTTTGGCTGATCAGCAGGGAGTATGTTTATTTGATTATACCCAAAAAAGCCGTCCATAAAGGAAAAAATTTCACTGCCGGCACAATCATCGATTATTTGATCGATATAGGGAGTTGGATAATTGTCTTTAGGACAAGCTTGATTAGTATCCCTACAATCGATACATATTCGTATCGTTCCTTGTTTCTTAGTCACAGGAACAATATTCGATACCCAATCCGTTAAGGGAATTGGATAAATGAAACTTGCACGTAGTAATTTTTCAACTTCTGCTTTGATAGCAACAGCTTTTCTAGGATGCATTTGACGTAGACGTTGACGAACAGGTTTGGCATCCAGGTAAGTCTTAATTTCATGTATGACAATTGACGAATCAATTCCTGGCATTTCTTCATAGGACCAGGCAAAAACATCACAGAATTCTTGAAATAGGGCTTTATAAGTTTGAATTTCATCTTCAGTACAACAAGCACCTATATGAATGTTTTCAATTATTCCTGGTTTTACTGAAATGTCAATTGGAACTGTTCGAGAGATATTTTCCAAATTTAACTCAGAATCAGGATTTTGCAGTGGATTCTGGGGTTCTTTGACATATTCAGCAGTAAAAATTGAAGCGAAATCATCTTCAAAATGATCTAGTTCAGGTAAAAATGAAGATTGGTGATGTAGATCTTCCCATGGTAAATCATCAACGGACAAAAATTCACGAATCTGTTCATCAGTATGAACAAGATCAGGAAATGTCATTGTGGCCGAACTGGATATAGAAAGTGATTCCTCATGGATCCCATTCATTGGATCAATTTTGGTTGAAGAGGGGTTGGAAAGTGACTGTACAACCTGATACTCAATTTCAAATGGACTCAAAGGCATCATGCCATCAATTGAATCTAATTCAGAGTCGGAAGGTATGATCCAAGGATCATCAAACATAACAGTGTCTGACGAAATCATGTGAATAGTTGCAGTAGGAGGCAATACATTAGGAGGAGGAAAGGAAAAAGTTCCTAGTAAACCAGAATCTTTCATCAACCCTACTCCAACATCCTTATAAGGGACAACCGCTTTACCAACGTGCTAGATTTTTTCTGTAGAGGCTGGGTCGGAAGAAAAATAAGTTAACTGATCTATTGTAATGATCGTTCCTTGATATGGAAATTTTATGAGTGGAAAGACCGAAGAAACAAAAACATTCATAGCATAAGACCAACTACGACCCAGAAGAAGGTTGTAATCTAGAGGGGCATCAACCATTTCCACATCTAGATTTACGATTTTACCTTCGACCCTTATGGGTAAATCCTGCAAAATACCAAAAGGGTGGAAACCTCAACCATCAAAAGCCTTAAGAATCATCGAAGATTAGTTGAGTGTAGGAGAACCAAGCGATTTCCAACACTGAATTGACATAATACATGTTGAAGCTCCCTCATCAATCACAGTCCGATAGATCGGTCTATTTTTTACTAACACTGGAATTTGGAAAGCCATTTGGTGAGGTAGACGAGGTGTATAATTTTCTAAATCGAATATTATAAGGTTAAAATCCTGAATATCAACAGCTCCTATAGTAGAAAAAATAAATTTACGTTGTGCTCGGCATGATTGCAGCACTTCCAAAGCCGACATTGCTGAAGGGGAAATAGCTAAGTCTTCAACAATGTTGTAATTCTGAGTAGCTCTCGCATGTGGATTGAAAGCTGATTTACGAAGAATACCTTTAGCAGGCAGTTTGATTATTAAGTATGGATTTTGTTTCTCGATCTGTAGCGGACCAGAAACAGGAGGAGGTGTAGTTGATGTATTTGCATTAGAAGATTCTGCCTCTTTACCATCAACAGGATTCTTAGTACCATAATCTTGCGATTGCGTCGCAATCCTTACATGAGACATCATCAAAATTGGCTCTTATGAAGTAGTCGAGGTAGAACCAACCATCTTGCTATCTTGAGTCGGAAAGGGATCCTTCAAGATAGCAGGTTGTTGTGAACCTTTAACGAATTTTGCAACCTCTGCTCGATGTGGGCATTCCTTAGTAAAATGATCCTTGTCACAAATGTAACAAGGATAGCGAGGTTTGCGCTTTTCGTCATTGGATTCATTTTTATCAATTTTCTCTTTTGAATTCTTTTTTTTTTTATTCTTCCCTTTCTTTTTACCACCGGATTTAGATTTAGCCATAGATGTCTCTACGACATGAATGTCGGCAGAAATTTCGGGGGAAGATTCTCCTTTCGGGGAATCTGGTAAAGTTATAATATGAGAAGAATTCTTTTAAGATTTATTCTTACTCTTAGTATTGACTATACCAATCATACCATCAGCGGCATGAGACCCTGAAGGAGCAGCAGCTATTTGACCTTGTTTTGGAAGGTCGGGGATTTTTTCGTGTAAAGTACTTGACTGCGTATAAACGAGGTCAAGGTACTGAGCTTGAGAAATTACTTGCTCTTCAGTAACAACACCAGCCTTAGCTACATCTTCAGTGATCTTGGGCAACAATGATTTAACAAACCATTCCGCCAAAATTTGATCTGAAATGTAAACTTTCACGAAACGCCTTCTACGTCGCCATTCATGAATATGATCAGAAATATATGCAGACGTAGATTGTTTTAGTGAAGTTAATAATTCCGTGCCATTGTCGTATCTGACAGGAAACTGAAAATGAGTCAAGAAGGTAGTTGCTAACTGAATGAAATTATTAAACGAGCCTCGTGGTAACTCAATGTACCATTTGGCTGCAAGACCAATAAGAGTTCTTTGGAAAAGATGTAAGTGTTAGGAATTTACGGCAGAAATAATAAATAATTTACTGAGAGAAATAAACATAAAGAACCCAACAACAAATCACAAACATAAACACAATGTTTGACCAGGAAAACCCCAAATCGAGGGAAAAACCCAACCAATGAAATTTCATTAACCATTGGCCAAAACCCTGGCCAATTCGGCCAAGTGAGCCTTCACCGCTCACTTCCAGGCCTACCTTACAATGAAGTCTTCCCAACCTTTTTATAGGCTCCATTACATGCGATACCATGGGCTAAAACCATGGGTGCACAAAACCATGTGCCCCAAAACCACTACTATTTATCCTAGTCAACTTTGACTCTATCCCGAGTCAAGTTTACCTAACAATTCCCCCCTTAAACTTGACTTGGGTATTATTGACTAAATCCAGCCAAACCTGTTAGATGAGACAACCCCGCTCACTCTAGCTCTTCCCCCCTCAAATTTTTACCCAGGGTAATTGTTAACTTGACATCCCCCCCTATAACCTAGGTCTAACCCAGACTTTACCAGTGATTACCCAGGGGCACGCATGCCATACCGGGTCTTACAGTAGTATGCCCATTTACATGTAAAACATTAACTCCATTATAATATTTTTTTTTGTTTCATTGTTGTTGTTCTTTGTATGACCATTCTCTACATTCATACATGATGTCCTCTCCAAAGAGGACATCATAGTCGCACATCAATCTGCCACCATGAAAATCACTGCAACAGATCCGTCCTCTTCTTGTCTTCATCACATTCGATGCTTTTACCTCCACCAATAATCTACACATTCTCCAACACAATTTTACGTTGATATAACGTGCACGCTGTACATTCCCTTGAGAAATGTTGCTATCCATTCCTCTTCCACTTCCATAATCATCAAAAGGTGTAATATCTTTCCACAAACCTTGTATCTCATACAAGCTCAAGGGATGAAATTGTACTTTGGAATAATCTGTCCAGTATTCAACTCCTTTTTTTTTTTTTTTGAAACACTCAATGCGTGCTCTGTCCTGCTGCTTTCTATTCTGAATTCCATTTAATTGTTTTTCACTGCTATTTTGACTGTTGGAACTCTCAGATCCACTTATATTCTGGTTTCTATCTTCTTTCTCTTCCAAAATCTGTAGAAATTCATTATTTTCATAAGGTTGTGATGTGTACTTTGCAACTGTCCCACCCCAAGACAGAACAGTTGAAGCATTTAAACCAGAAGCGCGAACTGCGCCCAGTGACCCTCTTAGACAATAAACGAGGCGTATATGTTGGTGTGCCCTGAGATGTCTCCCCAAGTCGATAAAGGACATCCATTTCCAAGCTTGTATTCTTGAAAACTGGATCTTCATTGCCATCTCCCGCAAGACCAAGTAATTCATCCTTGGAGTAGTGGAAAGAGAGTTTGAATATGAATATGCAAACCAAGCAAAAACCAAACACCGCCGCTGTAGCAGATACCTCGTTCTACTCTTCCATATCTGGAAATCATCCGCTCTAAATCTGCTTGGCAAGTATCATACTCAAAATTGCCACAAAACACAGGCCACATCTTGAAATTTTTGATGTTGGCTACGAATGCTTACCAAGTTTATAGCTACCTTGAACCTTGGCACTGTAAGGACAGCGGCAGCACTGTGAATCGGATCTTTGCATCAGCTACCACAGAAGGGCGGTGATTTTCTGGGAAATATCCTTGCTTAACAGACGATCTCATCATGGTGGAAGCTGCCAATGCCATTACGATCCGAAAACCAAAGGAATGAAATCTAAGAAAAAATAAGAGTCTCCAAAACACCCAAGTGCCTCTGCTGCATATAACTAGGTGATGAAGTCACTCTAAAATCCTTCCGACTCCCACCTTCCCTTCCGGACCCTCTCCCAAAAGCCATCGATTCAGCGCTAGCTGACGGCGCAGAGATTGTTTGGCTCGCTTTCGGAGTCCACGTGGAACACCATAGGGTTTCCCGCTAATTGAATGAAAGGATGCTACACAATGAACATCTCAATGGCTTGGGTACAACTCCTTCGTTCGATCTGCCTATTCACGTAGGCAAAAAGCTTGCTATATCGAATCCTTGATGGGTAGTAAATAATTCTCGTAACAAACAATTCATATATCATCAAATGAGCAAAAAAGAGAAGATCTGTAGTCAGATTTGTCTATCCCTCCATCCACTTGACCAATACAAACCATTGGCAATATAAAACGTCCCTCTAAAGCCAACATTTAGCTCCGATTATAGTTTTTAGGAATTTACGGTAGAAATAATAAATAATTTATTGAGAGAAATAAACATAAAGAACCCAGCAAAAAATCACAAACATAAACACAATGTTTAACCAGGAAAACCCCAAATCCGGGGAAAAACCCAACCAATGAAATTTCATTAACCATTGGCCAAAACCCTGGCCAATCCGGCTATGTGAGCCTTCACCGCTCACCTCCATAAAATATTTACTGAGAGGAATAATAATCATAATCATGAAAGAGCCAGCAAGAAATCACATAAACATAAACACAAATATTTAACCGGGAAAACCCCAAACTCCGAGGAAAAACCCAACCAATGAAATTTCATTAACCATTGGCCAAAATCCTGGCCAATCCGGCCAAGTGAACCTTCACCGCTCACCTCCAGGCCTACCTTACAATGAAGTCTTCCCAGCCTTTTTATAGGCTCCATTACATGCGATACCATGGGCTAAAACCATGGGTGCACAAAACCATGTGCCCCAAAACTACTACTATTTACCCTAGTCAACTTTGACTCTATCCCGAGTCAAGTTTACCTAATAGTAAGCGAATTGAATCATCAATAATTGAATTAGACGCACACCAGAGGTGATAAGTCATGACATGATTTGATGGATCCTCTCCTGAATTACCTTCAAATTTTGGTATATCACTGGGCAACTTATGCGGCATTGGCAGCCAGTACGGATAATAGAAAATCGGATCATTCGTAAGGCGCGTCAAATCAGGTAAATCCAAAGTTGCAATAAATGGTATCTGGCAGTTAGGGTCACGAAAACCTTGAGTAGCCAAAGCACTTCTAGGAGGTGGATACCCAGGATAAATGGGAATTGGATTTGCATTAGGAATTGTATAACCTCCCGGAAAAGCAGGATTAACCGAACCAAACTGGGGTTGTTGAGGCTGCTGATAAGTATAGCCAGGGTACGGTTGATACTAATAACTTGGATTTTGTGAACCGAGACCTAATTGAGAATATCCCTGGTACGGTTGATATGTGAATTGCGGTTGAATTGTGACAACTGTACTTGTACTGGCTCGTCCCGCAGGCATCTGAACCGAAGTCTGAACTGAAGGTCCTGACTAGGGTACAGAGACTTGAGGGATTTGCACAAATACAGGGATAGACGAACTCGGAGTTACAGATACTCTAGATACAAGTGTTATAGGTTGAACAGACATTGAAGCTGTTGTAGCAGTTTGAGGCGAAGTCTGAAGTGTACTAGGCACATACTGCTGAACAGAACTAGGTGCAGGAGTTTGAATAGTAGATTGGACAGGTTGCTGGGTTGGACTAGAAACCAAAGGCTGTCCAGGTTGAAAAGGCAACTGCACATTAGGCTACATAATTTTTTGATACTGGGACGGATCCCACACCATATTCATTCCGGGGTATTTTCCCGCAGAAGGTTGAACGTAAGGACCATAACCTGGTTGAACGTAGGGCTGATAAGTAAGTGGTAAATTTCCGGCTCCTTGAATAGATTACTGACCAGAAGGCTGTTGGTAACCTTGAATTGGGTACTGACCTTGAGGTTGATAACCCTGAGGCGCGTACTAAAGCTGGGGTTGATAAGGACCCTGAGGAGAATATTTAGCTTGGGGTTGACCCTGGGGTATGTACTGTCCTGAAGGTTGATATCCTTGAGGTGTAACTGTCCTTGGGGTTGTCCCCCAAAATAATATGATTCCATAGTTTGTCCTGGGAAAAAGCTACATTGAGTTTGACCCCCAGGTGGTAACTGACTTCCTGAAGGTTGCCCCCCAGGCAGTAACTGACTACCTTGAGGTTGCCCCCCAGGGGGTAACAAAATTCCCTGAGATTGCCCTCCAGGCGGTAACTGACTGCCTTGAGGTTGCGGATTTTGAATATTACCAGACATCATAAATATTTGCTCTGCATTCGAAGTTTCAATTTTAATTCCACTTAAACCAGATGATGACACGCTTTCAATCGGTTGAGGAGCTGCCCCCGAGAAAGTACCAGACAGAGCCTGATATCCCGAAGGAACAGAAGGACCACCATGTAAAAATGCTTCCGGTGTTTGGGAAAACATGGATGAATCTCCTGCCATAATGGATGACGGATAGTAACCTCTGGGTGTTGGATGAAATGGAACTTGATGTGGAGAAAAAGTAAGACCTGGATTCTCTAAAAATTTTGTTAAGGATAAATACCAAGCAATAGTTTGAATGGGGCTGTAGAAAATTGATTCACGTTCCCTAAGATTTAAAGACTGAGGGGATTCGGGAAGAGATGTCTCTTTGTCTGGATTAGTAAGTTCTTCAATAGATATTAGTCCAGATGGAAGATCGTTAGTGACGATATTTCTTACCCTAGGTGAACCAGGATCACTAGAATTTGGCGTAATAAATCCTGAGGATGTTTCCAAAACAGAAGGTTTAGTTTCAGGTTCAGAGATTTCAGGTTCGTCCGCTAGTTCACTAGTAGGAGAAATACTACTAGTAACTTTAGAAACTGAAATCGGCTCTTGAATGTGTTCTGTTATAGGTGTTTGATAATCAGGATGAACCACTATAGATGAAGTTCCAACTTCTATTGATTTAATCCTACCGCTACTAGTTGATACCAGAGCATGAAGCCCTTCAAGTTGACTAGGTGTATATTTAGGGGGTTTCCCTTATAGTCTCCGGGATTGTCTCGGAAATTCCACCACGATTAAATATTTAAATAATCACACGCAAACAAAGAAAATTTCAATGAAAACACCTAAAGTCTCTAAAGAAACAAACAGCTGAATCACATGCTTAAAAATCTAAGAGTTCAAACCACACACAAATAGTAACTTCCCGTACTAAAAACACTAGTTGGTGATGAAATCCAACTTAGTAGAAATTCAATACAGAAAGGGCGGTTGGAACAGTTACCCCGACAACCTGCTTAATGAAACAGACTGGCACAAGTTTCCTCACAAAACCATCTCGTGTGAAGAGAACCCCCCAGAGAGTCCAAGTGAGTCTAGTTGACGTCTGCTCCAGGTACAGTGAGATCTTTCCTTCACCGTCACCTCAGGAAATAATCTTAAGTTTGTGGACACTAAGGTTACCAACAGTAACAAATATAACTGGGGGAACAGTCTATGATCCGATCCCACGCGCAAGGGCAGAGTAACAAAGCTCAATCCCCTTGAAGGTTCCTCGACATGGTTAATCCGAGGTTTACCGACAAGTGACCCCAGGCTCCTCGACAATGGTTAATCCGAGGTTTACCGTTTGTAATGCACGCAAAATCTTCTATCTTCCCCAATGAAACAGAATTGATTGTCTCAAAGGTTCGGATATGATCTCGTGATTGACTTCTTTAGGAGAAGCTTCCCAGATTATACAAATTACAATTGGATTTTATTTCCTACCACAAGATTTGTCTACTTGTTTGTTTTTTCTACCTTGGAGAGTTAATTACTCCCTACTCCAAGATACTAGCCTAAGATATGTTGGTGATAAGAGCCCTAGAAAATAAAATATTTCTAGATGAATTTTAATTAAGAGTTACTTTTAAGAGTTGTTTCTTAAGTCAATGGGTACGGAAATGAAACTCTAATGGTGTGAAGACTCGATTTCCAAAAAAACACTAAAAATGCACCTAAGAATGATAATCAAATCGTTTCCTTTCAATGAAATTCTAATTAAGAAAGAGTTGGAGAATGCAATTCTTTTAATAAACAATTCCTTCTTTAAACGTAAAGAACAATTGAAAGAAAATATTTTTGTCTTTCCAACAATAACTCAAAATGAAACAAATTATCAAAGCTCATAAGAAAATCCTTTCACTTTCAAAAACTTGAAGCTACAAAACAAGTTTCCTTCAAAATAAATCTACAAAATTTTAAAAGCACTCAAAACTATAAAACTAATTCTGAGATCTACAAGTTTTAATAATCTAATTGAATAAAAGCTTTAATATTTTTTTGAAGAATGTTTTACTTAGTTATTCAGGAAACTAAGGATCTATTCGTTCAGAATAACAAACAGATCAAAAACACTCAAATATGTTTTTATAGAAAGTGAAATTCAAAAAACCAATAACAAAGTTTATTTTCGAAGATTTGCAAAGAAATAGGTAGCTCTATTTCTCAATAAAGGATGATTTACAATCAAGTCATATTCAGCAAAAACAAAATACCAATGTAATCTCAAGTACTTCAAACAGTCAATGCTTTGAATCGCTACAAAGACCAAGTGAAAAACAATCCAAAACACAAAACTTCTAGAAAATCATCAAAACACCAATACTGCTAAGATTCATTCACAAAAATCTTTTGACAGAAACAATCATCAATCTGGGCAGAAACCAAAAACTCTAAATCAAAAATAAAGATAAACTAAAGAAAGAAATCTAAAGTTTTTCAAAATTTTAACAGGGTCCGCAGGCTTGCAAAAGTAACAGGTGCGGTACCGCACTGTTTACTCAAGCAAAGATGCGAAACTGCCCGCACTGTGAAAAGAAGGCAAAGTGCGGTCCCAGGAAAAACTAGAGAAAAACATAAAAGATCTCAAAATTTTCAAAAATAGAGAAAACCTAAGCTACCCAGGCAGATGTCTATCAATCAAAAACTAGGAAAAACGTTTCCTCAAATCAAAATAAAATAGAACCAAAAACAACAAGTTCTTTCCCCAGCGTAGTCGCCAATTTGTTGTGTGGATTAATCTGTCTTGCGGACAAGACCGATCTCCCTAGTACTAAAATTATCTAGCAACAAACAGCCAAATAAACTAATATTTCTCTAAGCATATACGATTTACAAAAAGCTCTTTAGAGGTGTAAAAGAATTACTGTACGTCCAGTGCTTGTTTGAAGTCGTTGTTGCCCCTCGCGCGCTTGAAGGATTTTTTCTCGTAAACCTGCAGTCACAAACAAGCAAAATATTACATAACACCTATATAGAAATCATCATAGACCATGCTTATCATAGTGAACAAGGAATCTACGAAATAAACCATCAACTGAAGGCTTATTGAGAAAAATGAGTATATTTGTATTAATTTGAAAAGAAGGAAAACCTTACAACCTGAGCCTTGATGTTGCACAGGCCTTCCCGGGGTCTGAAGCAGGAGTCTCCTCTACTTTGATAAGCTCTGCACTCCTCCAACCAAGACAAATAGATGTATGTAATCTCTTCTCACAAAAGTCTTAGTCAACTGAGTCTGAATCTCAACAGCACTTAACTTCAAATATTCTCAAGCTTGAACTCCCCTTGAGGCTACCCAATGCCTCTTTTTATAGTGGAAAAGAGGAGGTTTTCTGTTCCAACTATGAAGGGATAGAATCCTCCTTCAAAGGGATAAGATCCTCACATCAAGGGGTTAGCTCCATAAGGTAAGGGATACATGCACCTCATAAGAGCGGTTCTATCACAGTAAGATATTTTCTGGAAGCTTCTAGAATTCACTTTTATTGAGATTTTTGGAATTTACTTGCGCCTTTTTGATCTTACAAGGGTCCTCACCTTTAACACAGATAAAGTGCATTCAGGTACGCAAGAGAGCTGAACATTAGGTGCGGGACCGCATGCAAGATAGAGAGAAAGTGCGACACCAAGGCTTAGGAGATTTTTAGGAACATTTCTCTGATTTTCAAGGCTTGACATAAGGAACTGATATGTTAGACTTGCAAAGGGAGAAGTATGAGTAATAATGAGCTCAT
Source organism: Pinus albicaulis (assembly GCA_034641835.2). NCBI lineage: Eukaryota > Viridiplantae > Streptophyta > Pinopsida > Pinales > Pinaceae > Pinus > Pinus albicaulis. The sequence continues at coordinate 1,971,792,714 of CM076575.1, forward strand.
ACACATAGCAGAATGTCAGGATGACAATTTTCAGTGTAACAGTTTGGGTCAATGCTCCCAACTCATCTCAATGTCTCCGATATGTTCAAGAGAAGTCATCCAGTGAAAACTCATCCTTTTGCAATACTCATAAACCTTCATTCTCATGAAATTCATCCCTGAACATTTCTATATCAAGTCATACTTTTTCTCCAAAATTGGTAACTCTCGTTTCGCAATAAAATGGTTTCCTGTCAACAACAAATCATCATCCAGGAAGTTCACTTAGAAAAATCATATTCCAATACCATGAGGCTTGTTACATCATCGACAAGATCCACGCTTCTAGACTTTTTGACCGAAATATTTTGTTTGGCGTTCGACATCCAATCATCTATTCACTCCTTACGAAATGTACCTTGAGGGCCATTGACATTAATGGTGTTTCTCTCATGTTTGTTAATAGCTCACATCATTGGTTGGTAATCAAACGATGGCTTACCATGTTCGACTACGAATCATATATCCACATGGCTAAACTTGTACTCGAAGGATCAAGTGAACGAGATAAGAAGACCCTGGATCTAGTAACAGCCATCCAGGCTGCGATTTCAGGATTGCTGTACACATCATCTGTATGGTGACCTTACATATAGATCGTCATCAAAACATGGGCCTATATCTATAGGCATGTCTGTTTTGGGAAACATTCCAATATAGACAACTTTCTGCACTATGTACATGTTAATAGATATTTTATGTGCTGAGTATGGTAATGCCTTCCCTTAGAAATTTGTGATCAAGAGGATATATCATGATGTAATGTATTGTAAGATTGATGTAGATTTCCACTCCGGTTTAGCTCCAACCCATCACAGTGTAAAGCATATCATTCAAAAAATATTGTTGTTATTATTTTGACTTCATGATTTAGGGGGAAATCTATTATAGGTCAATTTGGGCACCATTCCCAATGACCTGGTTAAACTGGACATCATCCCCAGAACCATGAATAGGGTCTATCATCCCCTATCATTTTAGTTGCTACATGCCCTAAGACAAAGAACAAGAACAAATCATCCATGACTTCCATTGCAAGGTTTCCAAGATTTGAAGTACATCTTATATCACCAATGAGCCCACCAATGCAGTCTCTCAAGGGGCTAACTGCATTGCATATGAAGTTACCTCCATTCAAGAGTGCACTTGAAAGAACTTCCCGACACTCAAGGGTGCGTTGGTCAAATTTGGAGCGAAATTCTCATTGTTCCAGAATCTCCACTTGGCCAGTGCCTTCTAGAAGAGTACATATGTGTCAAACTTCGAATCCATGTGTCCATTTGACACCTCTGAGCTTGGGAGAATGTCTTGCCTATTATTAGAAATTCATTGATTGTGAAACTACCTTCAACTCATCTATAAATTGAGCATAGATCCTAGTTCTTGAGAAGGAAGAAATTGAGTAGAGAAATGTTGGTGGAATTTCAACTGAGGATTTGATTTGAGTGATATGTTGCTCAAGAGATGTTCATTGTGATGAGGCTGGGATGATGCTGGAGTTGGTGGCATCAAATCAATCATTGGTTGTAACCTCCCCCTTCTATCCATTAATAAAGATTGATGGTTACTTTCCCACATATGTAAATGTATAAGCTCATGTTTTCCATGTTATGGATTCTTATTTGATGTATATGTTTCATGTTTCATTGATTTAATGTATTAACGTGAATATCCATATTTATATTGCAATCTCTTTATTTTTTAGTGTTCATTCTTGCAGGAAATATTTTGGCGATCTAGCTTGGATTTGAAGCTACAGCAAGAGCGACAAAAGGAGAATAGGAAGCGCTTGGACCCCAAGTAGGTTTCTTGATCTATTCTATGTATCTATTTACTGTTAGGAAAATTATCTGAAAATTCTTTAATTTGTTGTTCTAAATGTATAGCACCACATTTGGGGAATAATTTTTTATCCGTAATTCATAATTCCGCTTAACACAAATGCAAAACATAAATATGGTTAAAGCTGAACCGTGCAACGATGATCCAAGTGTAAATTTAATTACACGTAGTGGTGTTGCCACCGGAGGAATTGAGGAAAAGGCTACCACAAAGCCATTGATCAGAAAGGCATCTGAAAAGAAGGAAGGCCTCAACCTGCAAAAAGAAAAAGAGATTTTCATTGAGGCCAGGAAGGGCTTTGCTGATATAGGAGCATCACGTCAAGGACTACCATGGAACCAAAGGTTGATGATGAAGTTAAACCATTCTTATAAGCCTGCATTAAGCTATTTCACAATCAGAAGGGTGTGTATAATCTCCACACCCTGATAGATAGCTGCGTGGAAAAAGTGGTGCCTCGAACGGAGACTAAGGTCTTGAACAAGAATTATAAGCATAAGAAGAGAACTAGTAGGGAGATGCACATGACATTGCAAATTGGATAATATGAGATGCATTAAGTCATCTTGGATCTGGGGTCTGATGAAAATGTCTTACCTAAGCAGGCCTGATAGAAGATGGGAGAACCAAAATTGGAATGGTCCACCATTCAGTTACGCATGGATAATCAGCAAAAGATCATTCCACTTGGAAGATTTCCACAAGTTGTGGTAGAAATTGTTGGAGTAAAGGTATGTGCATTTTTCAAGGTAATACAAATTGTCGATGATGTAGACCCCTACCCTATGCTATTAAGATTGGATTGGGCCATCGATATGGGAGGCATCATCAACCTGAAGTGTAGAAGTATGATTTTTGAGAATGATGGTACGCAGGTGATAGTCCCACTAGATCCAACAGAAGGAGAATGATACAAAGAACAAGTACATGAAGGGGATGATGTCAACCATATCTACAAGTTTACTGCACAGGATGAAGACTGGATCAAACCTACAGTTGATGGCATGTTGAACTGGGAGAAGGATAGCTCGTGTTATTCTGATTTTGATGGCGATATGGTGAACTGGCAGAACCAGTTGCACGATGTCTTGACACTGTGCTGCCCTAAGATCACAAAGAACTTCCAGTGCATCTCCTCCGAGGTAAGAGAACTACCATACTTTGATGGTTCTAGTAGTGTCAAAGAATTTTTGGAAGCATTGGAAAATGTTTTCCTATAGGAACGAAGGTACTGGGCGCTTGATTTGGATATGTGTGCAACTCTAGCGCGTTGGTGGGAGATGCACAAGGGATATTTCCAGGACTGGGAGGAATGTAGGCAAATGATGACACTGTGTTTTGAACCTCCAGCCACCCCACCAATTGAGATCTTTTATGGTCAGGGAGATCTGTGCAAGCACCTAGCCATGTGGATGGAGGTATGGTATTAAAATACATGGAATGAGTGGGTTCATAGGTTTGTTCACTCGTTGGGGCCGATACCCACCACCTGGTATCTAGAGGTTGAGTTGCATCACGGCACCCGAAATTGGTTCACAATGATTGAGGACTTCCTGGCAACCTTTGGCTCAGTATGGGGGTTAGAGAAATTAGATGAAGCCCTACAGGACATAGATGCCCTAATCTTTGATGAATCCTGGCCCTAAAAGGAATGTGTTGCAGTGGCCTGGGATGCGTAGATGCAAGACATCGTCAGCTAAATAAACTTATCAATCGGGGATAATGAGGATTACCCAAGCAATGTTAACATCCCTGAGTCTGAAGGAGAGTGCACAGTTGTAGGGCTCGCACTAGGGATGGTGTATGTTACTAAACCTATGAAATTGAAGGAAGTCAATATTGGGATGGAAGAACAACCCAAGTTGGCCAAAATTTGGGATTACTGGGATGATGACATAGTAGGAAATATTGTAGAGCTACTGACAAAGTATCAAGATCTATTTCCAACAAATTTCTTTGAGCTTAAGGGAATTGTGGGGGACCTGGGTGTTATGAAGATCACACTGAAACAAAATGTATGCCCTGTCAAGAAGCAACCATATCGATTGAACCCAAAATATAAACAGAAATTCAAGGAGGAATTAGAAAAGATGGTGGCTATGGACATCATTGAATCGCTTGAACAGTATGATTGGGTAAGTCCAATGGTAGTTCAGGAGAAAAATACCAAAGGAGAGATAAGGGATTTTTTAGATCTGAGCAAGTTGAATGATGCCTGTGTGCATGACCCCTTCCCTACTATGTTTTCTGATGAAATCCTTGATAATGTAGGACGAAAAGAAGCTTATTCATTTACTGATGGATTATTGGGGTATCACCAAATCAGACTTGGGCCAGATGACCGTAGCAAGACCACCTTCTCCACTGAATGTGGTTCTTTCCAATATAATGTCATGCCATTTGGATTAAAAAATGCACCTGCAATATTCTCGTGTGTGGTAGTGGTTGTGTTCAAGGAATTCATGCATAAATTCTTGGAGGTATATTTTGATGACTCGACAGTGTTTTGATTAGTAAAGAAACATGTGTCGAACATTTGCGTGATTCTTGATACCTCTAGGAAGCACCAGATTTCTCTCAACCTGAAGAAGTGTATATTTTGTGTGCCTTTTGGAATTTTGTTAGGACATAGAGTATGCCAGGAAGGATTGATGGTAGACCCGACCAAGATCGCAGTTATCATCAACTTAGAAGTTCCTACTAATGAGAAACAATTGCGCTCCATACTAGGACACACTGGTTATTGCAGGAAGTTTATCAAAGGGTATGCTCTGATCACTACATCAATGGAGAAGTTGTTAAAGAAGGATGTAGCATTTTTCTGGGATGACGAATTTCAGAAGAGCTTTGAGCTGCTAAAGGAGAAAATGGTCATTCCACCTATCTTAATATTCTAAGACTGGTCTAAGGTCTTTCATGTGCATGTGGATGCATCTAGTATAGCACTTGGGGTTGTTTAAGCGTAGCCAAGAGAAGGGGAAATTAATCACCTAGTCGCTTTTTCTAGTAGGAAGCTCTCCAGCGCAAAGTGCAACTACTCAACTACAAAAAGGGAAAAATTGGCCATGGTGTATGCCCTGCAAAAATATAGACACTATCTAATCAAAGGGAATTTCAAAATGTTCACAGGTCATTTTGCGTTGAAATACCTGTTCAATAAGCCTATGTTGGGGGGAAGATATGCAGATTTTTGCTTCTTTTTCAAGAGTATGACTTTGAAATTATTATGAAGCATGGAAGACTAAATGTTGGACCTAATCATCTGTCATGAATTGAAAATGGGGAGGAACCAACCAATCTCAAGGAGGGTTTACCTGATGCGTAGCTCTTTTCTATCAAGGGGGTTGATGAGAACTTTTCTGATATTATTCATCTCTTGACCACAAGAAAAATTCCTGCGGTATATTCAGTCCAGCAAAAGAAGGAGTTGGTTGCGCGCGTAGCTTATTTTACCTTGATTGTAGGGCAATTGTATAAACTAGGAGCAGGTGAAGTATTAAGAAGATATGTGTTGGAACATGATAGATAGGATATCTTGGCCGAGCCTCATGGAGGAGTGGCATGAAGCCATTATGCGGGGAAAGCCACTGCACATAAGGTGTTGCATGCTAGTTTATGGTGGCCCACGCTACACAGTGATGCACAGGCATACTTTCGAGCTTGTGATGCATGTCAAAGGATAGGGAAACCCTCATGCATGGATAAAATGCCCCTACAACCACAGATGGACTTGTAGGAATTTGATAAATGGGCTATATATTTTGTGGGCCCAATCAACCCTCTAGGGAAGAAGACTGGAGCACATTTTATCATTACTACAACTGATTATGTAACCAGATGGGCATAGGCAAAGGAAATTAAGGATTTTACTGTAGATATTGTTGCATACTTCATCTTTGAGCACATTTTGACCAGGTTTGGATGCCCGAATATTTTTTTGAGTGATATAGGTATGCACTTTGTTAACGAAACGATTGAAGCTTGAAAGAGGAATTCCAGCTCCATCACAAGAAGAGTACACCTTATCACCCATAAGAAAATGGCGCAATAGAAGATTTCAACAGGATATTGGAAAATGCACTCACAAATATCTAAAATTCAAACCGATATGATTGGGAAGCGCTCATCCCTTCTGTGTTATGGGCTTATAGGAAAACATGCAAAAAGTTGATGGGAAAAATACCTTTCAGGATGGTCTATGGGTAAGAAGCCATCAAGATTATATTGTTCCAATGTTTTCCATCACAAATTTCACTAAAATGGTCGAGCTTGACATTATGGAGGAATGGTTAGCCCAACTCGTTTCCTTAGAAGAATATCGCTTCATTGCTAACTTCCACCAGCACGTACAACACGCGCATGAAAAATCTTGGCATGATAGGCACATCAGGAAGAAGGTGTTCAAGGAGGAAGACTTGGTCTTGCTATATGATAGTCAGTTTTTGCGTCACCTAGGGAAGTTCAGAAAGCAATGGTTGGGCCATATATTTTCAAGGAGATCACTAATGCCGGTGTGGTGTGCTTGGCCACGCTGCGCAGAGAGAACCTTCCCAGATACTTCAATGGAAGTCGGCTGAAGCCATATAGAGACAATCTGGTGCCAACCAAATGACTATATGGTTAGAGCATCAGAATTAAATGGTTTGTGCACAGTAGAGAGGGAGGGTGCAACCAGGTGCGATAAAAGCACAGGAGTGACGCGCAAGACAAGAAACTAGTCGTTGGAACAGTGAAACTCGGTGAAAAAGTGATTTACCATTGGATGGAGAGGATTTCTTCCATTTAATGAGGAGATTGTGGAGGATTGTTTTACCGTTTTCTTGAAGGTAAGTGGAAATTAATGATAATTCGATCATTTTTACCATGGGTGTCTTATAAAAGGGCGAGCGTGGGTCTCAATTAGTTCCTTTGTCTTTTGAATATTTAGCGCTCTGTGATTATCTATGATTTATGCTACCCTACTATTTTTAAGTTCTTTATGTCTGGCCGCGAATCCCAATATGACATCATTAATCCCAAATTTATATTCTGACCAAGAATGATGGCCACCAACCCTGCGGAGGAGCACTCTACGCCCCTCACTACCTCAACAAAGATGGGATCAGATGATTCTCGAGAAGTAATCCTGGAGGTAGAAGAAGTCATTTCCACACCAGCTAAAGAAAAGGGAAAGGGAAAGATGTCAAAGTGGGCTACCTCTTAGTTGCGCACCTCTTTGTAGAATGTAATGTCCTCGCAGAAGGCCACTAAAGATAGGTCTCCCATCGGCAATCCATCAAAGTGTTTGATGAGTGCTAGAGAGGAGGCCATGTTTGTTGAACCTATCTCATGGAAGCCGCCCTATGTCAAGCTGAGGAAGCCCTTTCTGTGCAAGACGCAGAACATTGATACAGTTTGGGAATACCTACAAATCCCCTTGATCCCTCAAGATGTCCCCGTGGTTCGTGAAATTTTCAGAAAAATCCCGCAAATCAAATTTGATGACCATGACTTGGCCAATGAAGAAACGTTCCCCGATCTCATGCCGGAAAATTATTTCGAACAGGTGTTGTATGATGATGTGCCAAAGGTTGAGCCAATTCCTTGGGAATGTGGGCTACACAATGCGGGAGTCCTCAATCTTCTTGTTAGTCATCAGTATTTTTCACCTGTTGATGATGACTAGTTTTTAAAGCCAAGTTTTCTAGCAACTGATCTCAAATTTGTCAAATTTTCCAGCTGGAAAACACCCATAAACAATTTTTCCCTCCTAACCTTTTCAATCATCCCATGACAAGATAAAACCTCATTGTCAAGCCCTATCTAGCCTCAGCCATACAAACTTGTCCATCAGCCCCAAAGAGAATACTCCAAATCTGTCCAAAAATTCTCCCCTAAGTTAGGTAGTGGCACTTTAGGCGATTTTCCCTTGGAAAACTATCCTAAGGCCAAAAGAACCTCTATCTATTATCAACCAGTCCTAGAAGACCTTCCTATTCTGCAAATAAAGTTTGGTTACACCCTTAAGTCGCACCACTAACAAGCCTTGAAGTCTCAACAATACATATGCCACAGGTCAAGCTGATATTAGATAGATGTACAAGTGTTTCAAGGTATTTTTCAAAGAGCAAAAGTATACTAGTGTTCCAGAAGACTTTATTTAACTCAACATGAGAAGACAACTGCTTCTTATGTGGTTTTGAGCCTTGGATGCAAGTACTGAACATAGAGCTTTCTCAATAAGCTCTTGCAAACACAGTCCAAAGATTAGTGATTTATGAATAACAGATACTGGCCAAGCTACCTCTGATTGTCTAAAGATGCACAAAGGTATTTGAAAAGCAGAATTACATGTCTCAGAGAAATTCTCATCATGGCTTATTGTCAATTTTTCATTTTCATTTGCTTAAGTATGAATAGGCAGTGAAAGGAAAGATAACACTGTTTGAAAGCTGATGAAATGGCATAGATTGAGAAAAGCTCCTCCATACATGAGCATATGTTCAGGTCATTGGTTGAAAACCTCCTTCATTTTACAAGTAGAGGGTTTGGCAATGTGATAAAGGCCTCCTTCATCTAATAAGCAGAAGGCCAAGAACAGAGGCAAGGTTTTAAGTGCAGTGGGAAAGCAACTGAAGGCTTATGGATAAAAAAATGGTTTTAAAAACAGAGGAAAAGTATGGTACCATGATAATCCAAGAATTTTGATTTTCCTTGTATCAGATATCTCCTTCAAAGGTAATTTGAAGCTAAAGTGAACCAAGCCTGGATAGTTTCATCAATGTGAAGAAAGGAATATGACACCATGTTTCAAATTCAGAACAACATTCAAAGAAATGAAACATGATGTTGTCACAGATAAAAGCCTCTTGTGGAAATATGAACAAACCATGCTGAGGTATGAAATTTCATCAAAAGTTTCCAGATTTTCTCCTTGATCAATAGGCATGAAATCTAGCCAGTATTTTTCTTTAAAAGACAGAGTTGAAATTAGTAGAAATCCATGAAAGGTTTATAAGTTCAAGAGCTGGGTTAAACATAGGCCAAAGAGTGATTTTTATATTCAAAAAAGGTTTGCTCTTCCTGTTCATGAAGATATTTTTCAAAAACTCATCAAAATTGACAAGAAGGTGACCTAAGCCTTGTTTTCTAAAGGGGACTTTGCAAATAAACAACACAGAGACACTAGGGGTGAAAAAGGATATGGAAAGTGTTTTAAATTCACAGACCACACTCAAATCAAATAAAACATGCCACTATCATAGTTAAAAGCCTCTTTATGTACATGTGAAAATGGCCTTGTTGTTTCATATGAGTCCCAAGGGTCTTTAAAGGAATTTTTCCTTGATAAACAGATATGGGTAAGATCTGAGGAGTACAAATGAGGTTCTTCACCCACAGTCAAAAGAACGGCTCAAAGAGCACCTGACAGTTCAATCAACTTCACAGTGGGCATGATCATCATCAAAACACCGGAGTAGAAACTGTCAAAATAAGTGTTAAAGTGGTGATTTATCTCCTCGCCAGAATGGCAAAGAATGCCTCACAAATCATGGGTATGTCTTTGAGCAGAGTTTTTCCTTTAAAGGGACAGAAATAGGAAAACAGTGAAAAGGGTATTTCCTTAATGAGAAAAACACTAAGAGATATGTTGGCTTTCAAAATGGCTTTTTCACTTTGAAAAGGGTCATATGTATGAAGATCTTCAAGAATATCATCCACAACACCTTTTAGAGTTCTCGTCAAATATTGGCTTTGTGATGGTTTAAAGATTATAAATGACAACAGTAGTGCTTCATGTTTTGTTTAAAACAAAGGCCTTTTCAAAAGGTTTTCAAAACCCTCACGAAGCAAATTTCAAAAGGTCGTTGGCTTTTTCAAATATAAAAGGGTGGATTGACCGTTGCCAAATGACATTGCTCAATTCAAAATGCAAGTGACATCTCCCCTGGTTGTTCACCGGACCAAGCAAAGAATTTTCGAGCCATTTCTAGAGTTTTTAGAGGCTTAAAGCCTGCACGGTGTGCTTGGAAAAGTGCGCGGCACATTTAGAACAGAAATCACAAAGGCTTATAACGTTGGAGCAGCGCGCCTGTAGCACCGGTCACCACTTCTCGAAGGCCAACCCGACACCTTTTTCACTGCGCGGCGCTCTGCCATATGAACGTGTCATGCTTCCTAACACCTTCAAAAACAACTTTGAAGCTGCCAAATCGATCAAACAAGGTTTCTAAGCATTTTTTCGAGGTATTCCACTTCTCCTCTTCGCAAATTTCAAAAAAGTGAAGGGGTGTTTGCTGTGTTTCTCCGTGAGAAGGAAGTAGTGTTCTAAAAACCATTTCATCATATAAGAACTATGAGATAAGTCAGTATTAAGGAGACAAAGTCCCTGTCAAGCTAGAGAAACCTTTCTTGTGCTTAGGGGGTCTCAACTCAGCTTAAAACAGTGTTTTAAACAGTGGTTTTGATGAGGCAGTTTGTCATATAAAAAGCATAAGAGGGAGACAGTGATTAGAGGGTGAGGGTCTTGGTTAAAAAATCAGATTTTTTTATTGCTGTGACTGTCACACATTTTTACAATGTTGGGTGGATGTTTTAATCATCTTAAAGGACCCTAACTGCCTTTAAAAAACATTGATAGCCCACATGTAAAATAAGAGCAGACTTTGTTAAAAATCAAAGGGGAAAACAGTGGTCATAGTCTCAAAGCATTGTCATTTTGAAAAAGTCCTCTCTGTGTGGAGAAACAGTGAAACCTAGTGCAGCCTCTTTTGTTCCATAAAACAAAGTATGCTTTGAAGATCTTTTAAAATCAAGCTAAGGTTGTTTTTTCTTACCTTGCGAAGAAACAGTGAATAGCAGAAGAGTGTAATTTGGGAAGGGTGATTTTGTTTTTGTCTCAACACAAGGAGATATTTGTTCTAACAAGAAAACACAGATACCTCTTTCAATACCTTGCCCAAACACAGCCAAAAATTGACTATGTGCTTTTTATTTGACAAAAACTTATTTTTTGGCATAAAAGTGGACAAAACAATGATCTATAAAAAGCACAAAGTTGGTGTTGGGAGACTATTTCACAAAACATTTGAAGCAGTTTGTCTTGGTTAAACAGTGACTGCAAGGAGGACAAGGTGTGTGTTTAAGAAAACATTCCAAAGGCCATTTGAGATAGCTTGGTATTGCTAGGAACATTCAAAACAAAATTCCTCCCAGGCAAGACAGTAGGAGTGGCCTTCACAGGAGGTTTGAGCCTATGTCCACTGATGAGGTAAATGCTCACCCATCAGTCCTGTTTAACTTCCATGAGGTTGGGTGTCTAGATTTTTGTCAAAGAGTGCAAGAGGTGAAGAGCTATTCCCCTTTGACACATATTTGTGCTTTGAGGTTTCAAGAGGATCACTTTCAACTAGCAGGCCTAGATTTCAAATTCTCTCCAAGGTCCATTACCAAGGCCACTAAAATCTCTTATGTCGGGGATAAGTGGTTTAAACAAAGCCACCTGGAATCAGAAAAATACAAGCCTTTTCTGAAGCCTAAGCATAGAGATTCATGTCCATCCATTTTTCCCTTCTCATATCTATTGACTAGTTACGCCCCCCTCATGAAGATAATCATGAAATACTTCACTTGCGAGGGAAGATTCTCCTGAGTCTATGCCTATCATATCTGATTTCTCATGCATTTCACGAGAGGTAAATTGTTAAATCTCCCTTTATTTGTACATAGAAGTATTGAGAAAATGGCCTCCATTGTTCAGAAAAAGCCTCCTTCTCAGCAGATAGCCTGCCTCTTCCATCACTCCCTCATCAAGGTTATCATTCTTCATCAGCTTGAGAAGAAGGAAGTCTCTTGGGATACTTTCATCACACATCTGGATTTCGCCAATGTCCCTTTATTTCATACATCTCCTTCACCTTCCACTCACCATCCTTCACCTTCTTCAAGTAAGCCTATTCCCAAGAAGCTCAAATTTCCCATTGAACAAGAAAAAGAGCATGATGAGGAAGAAGAGCATGAGCAAGAGGAGGAAGATGATGATGAGCAGCATCATGATGAGGAAGAAGAGCATGAGCAAGAGGAGGAAGATGATGATGAGCAGCATGATGATGAACAGGAGCAGCATGATGATGAAAAGGTGCAACATGATGATGAACAGGTGCAGTATGATGAACAGAGGTAGCCACATGATGATGAAAAACAACCTCATGAAAAAGAACAACAACCTCATGAAGAAGAAGGGAAGCATGATGAACAGGTGCAACATAGTGAGGAGGACAGCCCTCAAAAGGAAATGCAAAGGGATAGTCAAGGCATCCATGAAGAAATCCAAGATAGTGGCAAGAATGATGAGCAAAGTAGCAAGGGTAAAGAGCCAATGGAGCATTTGCTAGCTGCCTCTCCTAGGCAAGGGGCCATGCTCTCTTCTCCGAAAGTGGCCAAACCCCAGACATCAAGGAAAAGGGTGCCTAGAGTTGTAACTCAATATGTTACTAGGGCCCTCCGAAGCAAGGGGAAATTTCCCAAGAATCCCATTATCGAATTGCCCAAGAGGAGGAAGACTAAAAGAGCCACCCAAAGCAAAGGAAAGGAGAAAGAAGAAAGCAGTCATGAAAAGGAAAGGGAATTCGACATCATTCAAATCCAAAGTGATGATAGTGACAATGAAGCCTGAATCCTTGAAACTCTCTTAATCAATAGAGAAAACGAAATTGATGCTTTGAGGACTGATCTTGAGAAGGCTAGAAACCTCAATCACTTTTTGCAAGTTCAAAACAAATAGATGAGTGTCCATATGGCGGTATATGAGACACGGGCCATCAAATACAAAAAGGAGGCCTCCAAAGCACAAGTGACATTGGAAGAACTCATGGGTGAGTTCGATGAGAGCGAAGATGAAGATAAACCCAGGAGAAAGAGGCCAAGAACCATGGGGCTCAAAAGGGCCCTTGAGAAACAAAAGGAAGAAGAAACTGCCCTTCTCCAATCTACCCCTCTCACTACATTGTTTGCACAAGAGGTAGAGAACAATCAGGAAGCATGGCTTGAGAGGGTTAATGATCACTTGGAGAAGAAATTGGAGAAGGAAAATAGAGACTTGGACCTTCAACGGAGGATGACCGGGCATTATAAGAAACTCAGTCAGTTTGCCTGGCGGAAATTGAAGGCCACTCAGGAGAAACTCAATGAGGCTAAAAGGAAGCGCCCGCCACCAAAATTGAGGAAAGACACCTCAAAGCTCCAGATTTTGGCCTTAGATTCATAGCATGTTTCTGATAACCCTTGAGGGTCATGCTCGCCAAAATTGGGTGAAATTCGACAAATTTTGGTTTTTTGTCATTTTTTGGGTTTTTGGCTAAAACTCATGGGCATCGCCATTTCAGTTTGGGGCATCCTCAAGGGATGAAAATAGTATCATTGGATGCCATAATTTTAGGGGCATATACTCAATGATTTTCAGATCAATTAAAGATCATTTTCTCCCCCAAAATGGCGAAAAAAACTCACTTTTTCTACACTCTGCCCCGTTTATCAGCAAGGCCTATTTTTTGGGTTTTTACACGCAGGTCTATTTTTGGAGGAATTTTAGTGGTTAGTTGGGAGAAAAATAAACATTTTCATAAAATAGACATTCAGATATTTCCAACGAGCCATCATGGGCCTCATTTAGACATCAGGAAGGCCTCCAAAATTTGTCGGCAAGTCGGGGGACTTTCTGCTAATGTATTTCTTAAGTATTTTTGTAAAAAATGCACTTTTCAAAAGCAACTTTTCCTCATGTGCGTTTAGCTATTTTTGTGCATGGTTAGTTAGAAAAAGTCAATTTATTTTCCTTTTTTACCATTTTTGAGATATTTTATTAGATATTTTGTGCCTTAGACTTTGCAAAGCCTCAAGGACAAAATCAGATATTTTGGATAGGCCAATGATATTGCAAGTTGAACTAGGAGGTTTTCCTCACTCTTGGCCTATATATTCCATGAGTATTCATTGTAAACAAGGCTGAACTTGATGAATAGAAGCAATATATGGTTATACAAGCTTGGAAGAAACACTTGTCTCATGCTTTTGGATAGTTTCTTGGATGTTTTTGGATGATGAAAGAGGATTGTTGTTGGATTCCAAGACTTGGTAGAATGGTATAGTGTCTCTCTCTCTATTTTGTTTCTTAGTTTTCATTCATAACTCCATGTTCTTGCTTGCTATAAGACAGTAGAGAACAGATTTGAGACATGCCCTTGGAGGCACCTCAAATTTCCTGTTTCTTTATAGCTTCCATGTTTTCTTCATTCCTAGTCACATTAAAGAATCCTCGATTTCTCTTTAATAACTTAGGAATATTGTTTTCTTGTTTCATTTATGGTTTTATGCATGCTAAGTATGATTCACGGTATGCCCTTCTTACTCACGGCTACTCATAGCTCCACCTCTGAAACCTCTCTTTGATTGACTAGATTGTCATTTTTTGAACTAAGGAGGTCTTGTACTGATCTTGCCCTTTGCCTAAAACTATGCGATCTTGCTTCAAAGTGCCCAATAGCTTGGAATACTATGTTTAGGTGTTCCTTCATAGTGATTTGAGTTGTTTTTTTGTCTTAAATGTATTTCCCCAAATTCTGATAGCCATTTCCCAAAGTTAGAGAGTCATATATCTCTATGCATGGCTTGAATGTTTATTTCTATGCATTGATCAGTTTACAGTTACATTTCTCATGATTAATGGTTAGCCCTACCATGTTTATGTCAGCTATTAAACTAGTTATGTTTGAAATCCTTTGCTCTTCATAAATTTAATGTCCATCTCACTCTATTTTACCCAAAGAACCATTTTACCTCGCTCAAATAGGCCCTTCAACAACCTTGTATCACCACTTGAAAGATTTCTTGACCTTTTCGACCCCATAGCCTAGTTTATCTGACATATTTTTTACCTATATTATTCTTTGATCAGTTCATCCCTCACAACCTAAAAACCAAAACCAAAAACCTACTTCATAACTAGCCTAAAATCAGAACACAATAAGCAAACACACATATATCCCTTACACAAATAGAGAGAGCCCTCTCTGAGTCCAGGAAGGCTAGGTCCTTGGGCTCCAAAGATTGGTTTGATGTTACATTGTCATTTGGCTTGCCAATCAGCCAAATCACGGGACCCTAACACTGCTAAGGATTTTTCACTTCAGAAGGTACCTCATCACCAGCAATTGCGTGCGCCGGCTGGTGGCCTTAGTCCATGAGGGTTTCCTATGGATTCAAGGGTGAATTTCAATAGATTCCACACTAATCCATTGAATCACTGGCCTGCCCAAGAAGGGGCCCCTTCCGATGAAGGGATTCAGGAAGAGAAATGAGCTAAAAGTGGCAAGTGACATAAATAACAAGTTCAAGTTGGGAAGGGAAAAGAGGGGATTTCTGGTCCAGACCATTGTTGACCCGGTGGTGCACCTAGGCACCCTAGTCCTCAGATGTAAGCTAATGATTAAAATTTTCCTGAAAATGATCCCAGCGCACGTCATTGCCTTGCTAGGGCAATTTGAAAAGGGTGTCCTCTAAAACTCGTCATAGTTTTTTTGTGAATAATTTCTGGAGAATGTGTACGAGGCGCAGGAACTGGGGAAACAGTTCTACTACTCATGGTTGTTGTTGTTAATTGTGCTGGTGGCATGGGAGACTCCAACAGATGCAATCCTCCCTGAGATTGAGCCAAGCATACATGAGGGGCCGTGTTATGCTAACATATGGGATTCATTTGACCCCCAACGAGTCTAGGAAAATAAAATATTATGGGTGCTTTTTGAAGATGCACTAGCAGCTACAATCCATTCCAGACTCCGAATCTCGCCAACAGTGTATGATAAATACAAAAGAATTGCATAATTCTAGGTGACGATGCATAATGTGCAGATTAAAGCGCACAAAGACTCTACCTATTATACCTTGCTATATATGGTCATGGAGGTGGAAGTTGATCAGGTCGTAGCAACTTGGACAAACACATGGAAGATCGGGCTTGGCTCCACCCAGCCCATTACGTCGTCCACTTAAGGAAAAGACATAGCCTCGAAGGACACAACCGAGCTGCGCATTGAGATAAGCACTGAGGATACTGGCAGCAAAAACACTGAGGCCAAAGAAGAGCAAGAGCCAGACGCAGAAAAGGATAAAGAATAGGAGAGAACAAGGAGAGCAAGAAGAGGTGGACCTTGGAGGTTTGGATGGGCTCAATGGGGATGGTGTTGAATCACTACGCAGCACCAAGAGAGGCAGAGAAACATCAAAGGGGTCGCGAAAAAAGAGGAAAGGATCCAAGGCATGAGGAGAAGAAGAGGTCACTCTGACGGAAGAGGTTCTCGACAATATCGCAGATGAAGTTTCTTTAGTATCGGAGGACAGGTGGAATTTTATGGAAGCAGAGTACAAGGTCATGGTGGAGGCCTTGCAATCGGGTCTGTAGGTCTTACAGCTGAAGATAGATACCCTGCAAGCGAGCGTGAATCAAGTGAGGCCAGTGCAAGCAAGCCTGCCAACAACTTCGATCGTCACGAGAGAAAAAAGTAGAATCTGCCCCTTCCCAGGTGCAGCTGTGACCGTGGAACATCAAGCGATGTGCGTGTAGGTGAAAACATACCCTGAGGTCGGCATTGACCTTGTAAAGCTTCCAATTGGAAAGATACATGCTCTCAAGATCATCATTTCAGCTGAACTGCAGAGTAGAGAGGTTCGTGCATAGTAGCAGCTCAGTGAAGCCGAACAGACTGCAACAAAAAAGACATTAGAGTCCATTCAGGCTCAAACAATGTAGCAGGTAGCCATAGCTCAAAGCATGGAGCTGGTGAACCTCATTGATTGATTAAGTGGTGAAATTCCAAAATTCATCATCCCAGCCTCTGCCACGCCACAAGAAAATATTGAGATCCATATCGCTGTGCTTAAGCCTTCTATGTTCGAGATCTAGACAACAAAGGCAGATTTTGAGTAGCAAATTGTTGCACTGGAGGGTAAGTTATAGCCTGAGACCCCTTCGAAGGTGCGTGCACAATGGGCCGCCCTAGTGAAAACATCTTTCTCAAGCATCTCCACCAATGTTGATAAGGGCTCGAAATTTTTGGAGACTACCATGGGACTGTGAACCTCTATGCAGACAGATCCATTGGTCAAGAAAATTACCGAGGAGTTGTGCACTAAAGAGCAGGAATTTGAGGATTTACAGGAGAATTTTTCCACATTCATTCCTGCCCAGCGGATGGCATGCCTTCAGACCAGCTAGGCACTACAATATGAGTTTCAGAAGCTCCTCCACAAGAAATAGATTGTCACTGATCACATGAAGAAGTGGGTGGACGAGGCAATGAAATTGTCTCAGGACCTTGATGTTGTAGTAAGAAATCTTAACCAGACTTTACAGAGCATCAATTTGGCCACAGAAGGGATGACTTCAGAGAACTTGGTAGAGATCATGCACAGCGTAGCAGACCAAAGTGCAGGTGTCTTGGCACGCTTTGCTACTGCTATCAAGGAGCTCCAAAACAAGATGAAGAACCCAGTGCCAATGTGACTCGGGACGAGTCACAAGATTGTGTTGGGGGAATTTTGGAGCGGGGTCCCCTAAGTTCCAAGACCATTTTTGATATATTTCATAAGTTTATTCGTGCACAACACAATTCAAGTGGCTTTGGGGCGGGTCAAAGCCCCTCATGAGTTGTAATGGGTAAAAAGGTTAGACCAAGGGGCCGCAAACCATAGTTTGTGGACCGTAGAGTAACGCAAGCTAAAAGTATAAATGGAAGACTAGATCGAGTCTAAGAAGTCAATTTTTGGATAAGTCTAAATGTTGATGATAGATCTAGCTATTTTGTAATATTGTGTGTGGAATTGTCTGGGTATAAGTCTCTTGTAGGATGTGTGTGCATACACCTTAGTTTTGTTGTGTGCGGACCCTACTGGCTGTGTGTGCGAATGATCGAAGGGTTTTTGTATGATGGATCTGAACTGATATTAATAAAGAACTATTGTTGTGGATATCTGATTATGAAATGCATCTACTGTTTATGTTATGAATGTTTCTACATATTATTTCAGATTCTTGTATTATTTGCAATTAGATATCTTGAGAAACTATTTATGGGTTTATATGAATGATTATTGGATGGATCTGATGTTATAAGCCTCTCATATTGTTTGTTAGGGGTTATTACTTGGATTATATATTCTTTGTTAACCTGCGCGAGACATTCTACATAATTGACCTAAATCTGTCTGTAAGGGTTTCCTAGTTAGGGATTCTATTGCGAAGGTCTGTTTATGGTTATTTTGGATCTTAGGGCACCCACATAATTCAAACCACTCGCAGGGTGTGGGAAACTGGTTCTAGCACCCGCCCCATACTGCTTCGGGTGAGACTTTGACTTGCGCAAGTAGGTCACTGCCGAAAGGGCCAGTAGTAAGAGGGTTTTGTTGGTTAACCTCAACTCTGAACCTGGGTCAGGACGCCACAAGCCAACAATGTGACACACTTTCCTTTGGAATTGGGTAAACCTGTGATAAAATCCATTGAAACCTCCTCCCAAGGTTGACTTTGAATGGATAAAGGTTACAGCAGACCTAGGGTCTTAATTGTCTCATATTTATTTTGTTGGAAAACCAAGCATTCCACCACAAAATTTTGAATATAAGATTTAAGGCCATCCAAAAAAAAATCTTTCTTGACCTTGTGGTAAGTTTTTAAAAATACTAAGTGTCCTCCTAAGGGAGAGGTGTGCAATTACAAAATAATCTTTTGTTTTAGTTGGGAATTCTTACAAATATATAAGTGATATTTGCACCATAATGAATCATTTTTCCAGCTAAATGTATCATATGTATTGGGATCTTACTGCAAATTTTGAATGAATGTCCACATTGTTAGTGTCATTATTTTCATCCTGCCATCATTGATCAAAAACCCTCTTTTCATATCATTTTAGGAGTCCCATTCAGACATTTTTATTCATTCCACTAGGTCATGAAAAAAATTAGCCACTAATGGTAGCCCTAGTCCAAAAAAACGTCACTCTTCCTCAAATTTGATTACTTGCTGGAATAGTTTCATTCCTTGCTGACTAAACACCAGCCATAAAGCCAATATCATTCATGTCATCTTGAAATTCAGTCCTTCAAGCTCTCATTAGGTCTTTTAGAATTTTTCAAGGTTTCACTAGGTCATTAAGGTTTCCAAGGTCCAATAAAACTCCATTCCATTGCATAAGACCAACAAGTAAATGGTGATCCAATAAAAATATATTTACCATGTGAAGATGATTTGTAAAGAGAAATGCTTATTTCATCATGTAATTTTCAGTTCAAATGTAATTTTTTATATTTTCATTATGTAATTTTATGTCTTTCAAAATGTAATAATTTCACCATCCCAAGTTGTAACTCAGTGTTCCAAATATGCCAAACCACCAAAAATTCAAATTCAAAGAGTTCTCGAGGGTCATCAAAAGATAAATTTGTTAAAAGAAAGATTCAAGTAAAGGGTAAAGTTTCAAAAGGATAAGTGAATAACAAAGGAAGAAATTGGGTCCCAAGGCCCAAATCATCAATTTCTTGAAGTATAAAGACCACTAATACATCCCATTAAAATTCATTTGCGCATCCAAAGGTTGAGTTTGCACTCCCTCGGCATGAAAAAGTCAAATTGCAGAGTCAGAGGTGAAATTTTTTTTGGCGTTGCATTTAGGAAGTTGGTGCCGCGCATAGGCAACATGTGTTGTGCTTAGAGCGTTTGGCACTGCCTTTTTTACCTCGGGCGCTGCGCTCCTAGGCAACGCTCTGTGATTTTTCCCAGAGCACTGTGCTTTTTCCCAGCAAGTCCTGGAAGCTACAAAACACCCTCAATCTCTCTCAAACTTTCAACAAAGGCTTGTTGGATCCTTTATCAAGTAAGTTACACAAAATCTTCACCTCCTTGCTTTCCTAAATCACATTTTCATAGTGGTTTTGTTCTCAAGAAAAATTGACATTGTGTCTAGTGGAAAACCCAAGTATCACTCCCTCACTATCAATTTTCTGCCCATAAACCCCAAAACACATTCCTACATCACTATTAAACTCATCCCTACCCCTACACTACTATTTCTTAATACCTAAACCCCTTCCCCATAAAACCCTAAGTCATAGGCCACTAAAGTTCCTAGGTAGCCACTACCCAAAACCTGTAATCCAATTATCATTTTCAACTCCCTAAGTATCTTGACCTCCTATCACCCCCTAAAGTTCCCTGACCCCTTCCCTAATCTCCCTAAATTTTCCTACCCTAATCCCTACTCCCTATACCTATCCCCATTCCCATTTTCTGCCCTAGGGTTTCTAGACTAAGACACCATGGAAGAAGACAAAGACTATATGGAAGAGGAGGAAGATAGATTGGAGAGGAGCATAGACAACAGAGAATGCCACACAAAGGAGGGAGAATTCTAAGGCTCGAACCCACCAACACTAGAGAACTGATAGCCTCACCAATGACAGTTTCATACTTTCAGTATGTTGGTTTCCTTGAGTTTTGTAACATGATTGAAAGGGTACAACATCACCCTATTTTGAGCAGACACTTTAGTGTAAAACTCAAAGACAATCAAGTAACCCTAGCAGGTGTGCCTTTGACAGTGTCTACATCCATCATTGCTGCTACCATAGGGATTCCAAACATGGGTGAGAGGTGGTTCAAATCCAAATATTTGTAGGATCAGTACTATGAGCCATTCATCAAACCAATGTACAGAAATGAGAGGAAGAGGGTATTTCCTTTCACCTATCTTCTTAATAGGTATGCCCCCATGATGAAGATCATCATGAAGTATTTCTCGTGTGAAGGGAGGTTCTCTAGAATATACACTTATCACATTATACTGCTCATGCACTTCATAAGAGTTAAATTCCTCAATATCCCATGCTATCTTTTCAGGAGCATAAAAAAAATGGCATACATTGTACAAAAGAGAGATTTTGACTAGCAAATGAATAGTATTTTCCACCACTCCTTGATCAAAATCATTTTCCTCCATCAACTTAACCAGTTTAACATTTCATGGGACAGATTCATAGCAAATGACATCTTCACTACTCCAAAAGTACCACATGTTGAAGACCTTCTTCATATCACCCTACTACATCTATGCATCCATCTCAGCCCATAGTGCCTACCATTTCATCAGCTCAATCCACTTCAACTGCTCCATCACCTTCACCACCATCATCACCATTTTATGAGCAGCATGAGTTACCTAGCATAGTTGAGGTCCGTAAGCCTAAAGAGGTTGAAATGAGAAAAATGGAAAAGAAATATTAGAAAGGGCATAGGAATTTGTTTGCCCCACAGATTGTGTAGAAATTTTGAATAACTGATATATTATTCACCAAGATTCTCCTGATCACACACTATTTTAGCTTCATGCATAATACAGAATCTCTTCTACCATTGATCATTACATGCGGAAATAAAATCAATTGCATGCACACATTAAAACCACAAACAATCACACATATGAACATAGTATTTCATGGGAAAGCTTAAAGCTGAAAAACCCAACTATCTATATATTATATGTCATAGAGATCATGTAACAATCATTGAACAAAGCTCCTCACAAGCTCTCAGCACAACCTCCAATTGCTACACACTAATCAAGCTAGATCTAGCAAAACACAAGCTCCAACCTTTAGCCACTTGATAGCCAACCTGAATTGCCTGTTTCAATGCTATGGGATGGCCTCTTTATATAGATAAACCACCTGGATTGAACTGCACAATCCTCATTGATTACTCCACCTATCCGTGTGTTGCAAATAGCAACAGTATAGTCACAACTGATAGTTAACCTACTCTTTCACCTATTTCTGCACTGGTCTCCACTGAAACTGTCCATGCACTGAAGTTAACTGATGCATTCTTTAGTTGATTAATGAGTTTATAATTAGTGAATTAATTAATAATTAACTCACACCACTCTCACTAATTGTATCAATTAGTTAAACTGAATACAAATAGCTCAACTATGTTTAGATTAGTTAAACTGAATACAACTCCACTAACTTCCTCAATCAACTCCACCAAACTCTGTCACATGAGTTCTAACTGAAGTCAACATGCAATAGCTCCACTAAACCCTTAGGAATAGCGTAATTCCTTCTGTCAGCTGCATGTGCCACATCTGTGCACTTAACTGAAGTGCTCCAAGAGAATAAGATAATGTTTAGAGTCCAAATATTATTAAGAGCTAATAATATTCGACATATCTATTTTTAGACTGGCAATCTAAAAATAGATTCCGCCCAATATGTCTAAAAACAGAAGTCCATCTATTTTTTCCGACTTGACCAACCATCCACAAATAGCATCCTGCAACTCATAGAACATGATCCATATGTCTAAAAATAGACTTTGTGCTAAAAATAGCCTACGGGCCCACTTAGTGAAGGCGACTCCTTTCCACTAAGCTCATCATCTTGTTGCAATCTCAACACTCCCTCTCAACAAGATATGGATTATCTGCAACCCCTATCCTACCCCTGTGGTATTTGAATTTGCTCCTGGTGAGCACCTTCGTCAAGATATCACACCTCTGGTCCCCAGGGAACGTGAAAGTAATAACATCTTCCCCACTTCACACACCGACATGATGATACCGGGCGTTTCCGGAAGCACTGCCGCCTCAACTCATCCTCCTGTCTGTACCATGATCCATATCCCGATGTGCCTCTGAGATATATGCCTCTGAGATATCTCACTACATGCTTTCTTGCCTCCTAGAAGAGCTTGGTTGGCTTAACCATAGCTTGTGAAAGCTGGTTCACAGCATAGCATATTTCAGGTCGTGTATTGACCAGATACATAAGCGACCCCACCAACTGTCGATAAACAGTGGCATCCACTACCTCTGCCAAATTAGCATCCTCCTTCCTCCAGACAGCAGGAAGAGGAGTATCAATAGGCTTGTAGCCATGCATGTTGAACTTCTCCAGTATCTCTCGAGCATACTTACCCTGAGAAACAAA
The DNA here is from genome assembly GCA_034641835.2 of Pinus albicaulis. Classification (NCBI taxonomy): domain Eukaryota; kingdom Viridiplantae; phylum Streptophyta; class Pinopsida; order Pinales; family Pinaceae; genus Pinus; species Pinus albicaulis. Next base: position 1,971,815,613 of record CM076575.1, read on the forward strand.
CAGTCCACCACTGCGCTGCCAGATTTCCAATCCCAGGAAATAATGAAGGAGGCCCAAGTCCTTCATCTCAAACTCCTTTGCAAGATCAACCTTGCATGAGTGTATCAACAGCTCATCACCTGTCAGAATCAAATTATCTACATAAAGTACAATGACCAGCAACATACCCTCCACCACAATCTAGTATAGGTTTGGATCCGCCTCACTCTTGGAGAATCCAAGTCCAATGAAATAACTTTCTATCCGTGTGTACCAAGCACGAGGTGCTTGTTTCAACCCATACAGCACTCTTTTGAGCCTGCACACATTTGACTCGTTTCTGAAGATCTCAAAACCTTCGGGCTACTCTATTTACACCTCCTCCTCAATGACTCCATTGAGGAACACAGTCTTCACATCCATCTGATGAATGTGTCACCCCATTGCGCTGAGAGAGCAAGAATCGTCCGTATGGAAGAATACCTTGCGATAGGTGCAAAGGTCTCCTCATAATCGATCCCCTCAATCTGTGAAAAGCCTCGAGCAACAAGTCTTGCCTTGTACTTCTCCACACTCCCGTCAGCTGCCTGCTTCACTTTGTAGATCCATCTCGAACCCACCACTGATTTCCCTTCCGACCTCGGGACAATCTCCCATGCATTGTTTCTGACAATCGAATCATACTCCGCCACCATGGTATCTACCCATGCGAGGTCCTCCAAAGCTTCCTCGAAAGAGGATGGCTCTATCACGATACACTTTCTCATAAGAGCCATGTATCCAATATACCGGTCAGGTGACTGTCTCTGTCTACGCTGTGATGTAGGTGCTCCTACAACCTTCTCTGCATCTTGAGCCAGTCGCTCTTCTTCTGTAGTGCGATTCCGCCCTCTGATGGCTGGCGCTGCCTGAGTGATCTCTTCCACTCCATGAACCCATGGAACTCTCCTCTGGTCATGGCCTCCGCGATCTCCGAGGCTCAATCCTTAGGAACCACACAGTTCCTCATCCGCATGCAAGTGTGGCTCCCTCTCAAGCGAACACTTCATGGCTTTCTCCTCCGAAATTTTATATCCCGTCGCACAACAAATTTCGCAAACTATCCGAAAAATACACACGAAACGATAGTTATGGGCATACTGCCAGCATCTACAAATATCCCAACCTCCGGCAGCTAGCTCCAGCCTTCTTCCGGCATCCTTCGTCACATGAATGTAAACAGTGAACCAAATACAGTGAACCAAAAATCCTCAAATGGGAAATATCAGGCCTCTTACCAGAAAATGCCTCCTCGGGTGTACTCATGCCAAGTATCTTGTGAGGACAACGGTTCTGCACATATACTGCAGTATTGCATGCCTCCACCCACAAGTGAATGGGTATGCCCTGATCATGCAACATTACCCGTGCAACACCCATGATCGTTCTATTCTTCTGTTCAGCAACCCCATTCTGCTATGGGTTATGAGGTGCTATGAGCTCTCTTCGAATTCCTTCTGCGCTGCAAAAGTGCTTGAATTTTCCATAGAGGAATTCACCACCATTGTCGCTCCTCAGAGCCTTCACATGCTTCCCCGATTCTTTCTCAACCAGTGCCTTGAAATCACAGAACTTTCAGTATGTCTCACTCTTCTTCTGCATGAAGAAGATCCAGCACTTACGAGAAAAATCATCAACAAATATCACATAATACCTGTGCTTTGCTATCGAAGCTACTGAGAAAGGTCCACACACATCTGTGTGAATTCTCTCAAGGATCATCGTGGCGTGACTATCATTCAAATGAAAGGTGTATTTCACAAATTTTCCCAAGGTACATCCCTTGCACTGATCTGACTGCGCAAGAGTACCCTTAGGAAGCCCAGTAGAAATCTACTGCAGTATCTTCAAAGCTCCATGGTGAAGGTGGCCCAATCTCCGGTGCCACAACTCGCCATCATCCCGGCTCACCACTCCTTCTGCCTTTCCTGCCATTGCTGCGCAGCCATCTACCTACAATTGATAAAGGTTCTGAACTCAAACCCCTATCCTCCGGGTCTCACCAGTTGCCTTACTGCGCAGGAAAGCCTTTCCCTCGCTAAAGAAAACATCATATCCCTTGTCTTCTAACATCGCCACAGAGATAAGATTCTTCTTCAATCCTAGAACATGCATCACTTCCTTCAATATGAAGGATTTACCAGAATCCCTCTCAAATGAAATGGTACCGATACCGGTCGCACTGTATCTACCATCATCGCCCATCTCGATGTGCACTCCAAGATCTTTCTCATCTAGATTAGTAAAAAAATCTCGATCTCCTGTCATGTGAAAAGACACACCACTGTCAAGAAACCACACTGATCCCATCACACTTGAGACCAAGCATGCGATCAGCAAAAAATATAGCTCAAACTGCGAGGCTAAGGCCTCTCCAGCTAAAATTCCAGCAGCCTGCTTATTTTTCTTCTTCTGTGGAAAATTAGTTGCGTAATGTCCATGTTGGTGACAGTGAAAGCACTTCACCTTGGACATGTCCTGCTTCTTACCTTTCGCACCGGATTGAGAAGCTTTCTTTCTCTTCCCCTTCTTTGCTTTGGCAGCCAAAGAAAAATTCTCTTCATCAGATGCCTTTAATGACGATCCATCCCTGGTACTTTGCCTTATCTCCTCTTGCACAAGATCCGACCAAAGTCGCTCCCATCCTGGCAATTTCTCCCGACCATTGACAGAGTCCTGATAGGAGTGACAACTCTTCGGAAGCCCAAGGAGAGCCAAGCTCACCAATTCCTCATCATCAACAGTCACCCCCACACTTTCCAGCTCATCCCTGCATTGGATAAACTTGGTGAGGTACTTGGGTGCACTGTCGCCTTTCTCCATCTTTATGTTTCTGAGTTTATCTTTGAGCACCAACTTCCTCTAGTCGCTCTTTCTTTGGAATAAATCTGTCAAAGCTTTCCACATCAAGAATGGAGAAGCCTTACCATGAAGGCTGGACACTATGTGATCCTTCACACCCTCCAACAGAATCCTTCGACACTTTGTTGTCTTATTTTTCCATGCGTCAAGTACAGCAGCATCACTAGAAGTAGGTTTTGGAATTTCTGCATCTATGAACTCCTTCAACCCATTGTCATCCAGCACTGCCTCCATCCTGTCCTTCCATGCAATATAATTCAAGCTACCCTCAAGGGCATACTCCAATCGCAATCCGTTGAAAGACATCTCAACTTTGACACCAAGAAAACCCTCCTACAAATTCGAATTCGACCAGCACAAAACTCAACCACTTCAATGTTTTTCAATTGCTCCAATGATCAATAATGCTCCAATACCATGTAGAAATTTTGAATAGCTGATATATTATTCACCAAGATTCTCCTGATCACACACTATTTTAGCTTCATGCATAATACAAAATCTCTTCTACCATTGATCATTACATGCGGAAATAAAATCAATTGCATGCACACATTAAAACCACAAACAATCACACATATGAACACAGTATTTCATGGGAAAGCTTAAAGCTGAAAACCCCAACTATCTATATATTATACATGCCATGGAGATCATGTAACAATCATAGTACAAAAATCCTCACAAGCTCTCAGCACTACCTCCAATTGCTACACACTATCAAGCTAGATCTAGCAAAACACATGCTCCAATCCTTAGCCACTTGATAGCCAGCCTCTATTGCATTTTCAAAGCTATGGGATGGCTTCATTAAATAGATAACCACCTGGCCTGAACTGTGCAATCCTCATGGGCTTACTCCACCTATATGTGTGTTGAAAATAGCAACAGTATAGTCACAACTGATAGTTAACCTGCTCTTTCACCTATCTCTGCACTGGTCTCCACTGAAACTGTCCATGCATTGAAGTTAACTGATGTATTCTTTAGTTAATTAATGAGTTTATAATTATTGAATTAATTAATAATTAATTCACACCACTCTCACTAATTTTATCAATCAGTTAAACTAGATACAAATAGCTCAACTATGTTTAGATTAGTTAAATTGAATACAACTCCACTAACTTCCTCAATCAACTCCACCAAACTCTGTCACATGAGTTCTAACTGAAGTATCCATGCAATAGCTCCACTTAACCCTCAGGAATAGCGTAATTCCTTCTGTCAGCTGCATGTGCCACTTCTAGGCATTAAACTGAAGTGCTCCAAGAGAATAAGATAATGTTTAGAGTCTAAATATTATTAAGAGCTAATAATATTTGACATATCTATTTTTAGACTGGCAATCTAAAAATAGATTCCACCCAGTATGTCTAGAAATAGAAGTCCATCTATTTTTCCAACTTGACCAACCCTCCACAAATAGCATCCTGCAACTCATAGAATCATGATTCGCATGTCTAAAAATATACATAGTCTAAAAATAGACTTTGCGCCAAAAATAGCCTGCGGGCCCACTTAGTGAAGGTGACTCCTTTCCACTAAGCTCATCATCTTGTTGCAATATCAACAGATTGTGGGAGGGGCCCTGCCTTCTTCACCAACAAATCAGGTAGAAAAGGGAAAACAAAATATGGCAGAGGAAGATCTACATGAGGCAGCAATTCATGATGAGGATGACATCCATGAGACAGAGAAAGATTTTGACCTTGTTGATTTAGATGATAAGCATGATGATGAGGCCTAAAAAATGATTATCAAGAAGAAGGATGCCCAAATCAGTGAGATTAATACCAACTTAGAGAGATATAAGTTTTTCATTGCATACTATGAGTAGGAAAATGAACAACTCGAGATCAAGCAGGCCATTATGGATATTCAGCTTCTCAAGGAAAAAAGAGAAGAAAACAAGGCGAAGTCCTTGCTTGATGAGGTCTATTAAAGGCATGGAAAAACCAATGAGGGAGATGAACAACTACCAGAAGAATAAATAGGACTAGAGAGCTAAAAAGAGCTCTAGAACTAGAGAGGCAAAAGGAGGTTGAGCTTGCTAATTAGCTCACTTTGAATGAAAATTTTGCCATTATTATGAGTAAGAACTGGGAGAAATGGCTTGAAAGGACCAAATAGCATATTGAGAAGCTCCTAGAGAATGAAAAAAAGGAAGATGGCATATTTAGAAAGAGGGCCAAGCACTACTTCAAGAAAAACCAAATTGCAAGCTCAAAGCTACAAAGGTCAAATCAAGACTTGAAACCCTAACCAAGAAAAATGAAGGGGACAAGCTTGATATTATTGTCGAGGCATCTCTCATAGCCTATTACACCTCATCATCCTCCCACAACAAAATAATTTGAAAAATTTTAGGCAAATTTTGTAAATTTTGGAAATTTTTGAGTTTTTGGCAATTTGACACAGTCAAACTGGCAAAAGCGCAGCGCCCTAGGCGTTACGCTTTTCCTAGGGACCTACAATGGAGAAATTGAAACCACCATTAGATTCAGAAGGCCAAGTGAAGTCATAAAACCCATTTTAAAAAGAATTTTTTGGTCAAAGAGGCAGTCAAAAGGTCAAAAAACATTCAAAAATGACATGTCTGGCCTGTTTTGGAGGTTGGCGCTTCACTTTTGACCAGTATTGGGAAAATGAAGTTTTGGAGGGTAAAACCTTGACCATTTTGGAAACTAAGAACAGATCTGGAAACTATACAGGATAGGCTTTCCAATGAGCTATCTCTAGCTAAATGTGGACACTTGGAACACCCTTAAAAGTGAAGTTGAAGATGGTGTTGTGCTTAGAGCAGTGGCACACTCTAAGCAGTATGTGCTTAAAGTATGATGTCCAAAAATGTAAAACCAAAATAAAATTTATAAGAACCAATAGGATTCAAGATGATGATGTCAACCATGGGGGATGATTCACCATTTTTGGAGTAAAAAAGTACAAAGAATATAAAATAATAAAATAATAAAACTACTTTTTTAACTTGTATTTTAAACTTATATCCCTACGTTTTTACTCAAATTTTGAGAGGGAGTACTCGTTGGATGCAAAATTTGATTCCTCATCCAAGGAGTACCCATGTTGCATACTTTCGATGGACTCTGCTACACGAAAAATGAGAAATACATGAAAAAAGGTGATTGCAATCACGTTTTTCATGTATTTCTCTTTTTTCGTGTCGTAGGGTCCATATAAATTATGCAACATGGGTACTCCTTGGATGAGGAATTAAATTTTTTATCCAACGAGTGTTTCCACTTGAAATTTGAGTAAAACTTAGCGAGATAAGTTGAAATTACGAGTTGAAAAAGTAGTTTTATTATTTTTTATTCTTTTTTCCCTCTAAAATTTGATGATGTAATCTAATATTATTTTAGTATTCCCAATATTATTTTATAATTTCCTTAGGAGGCCCATTCTAGACCTCAAAAATCCCCTAATTATTTTCTCAGTTTGCTGATATTTCTCAAATTTTTCTTGTTTCACCATGGTCAATGGGATTTTTACCAATTTAAATCATGAATTTAAAATTAATTATGATGTGTTTGACTTACCTAGGGGTAAATACATTAGGTGAAAAGTTTTGATGACATGTAATGAATCTTTCTGCAAAAAGTGAGGGATGAGTCAGTTTGACCTCCCTACACTCTAGGTATTCAATTAGTTTTTGTTGGAAAACCTCCTCAACTTAGGAATTTGACCCCGGAAGTTGGGAGAGGTTGTTTCAAGTCTATATCATGTACTTTTTGACTCATTTCACAGGTTGGATGTTGATGCATTGATCAGAGACTCTAGTGTAATCAGTATTTGGAAGGAAATTAATGAAAAGGTTGCAGCTATTTCTTTGGGATACCCATGGTATGGAAATTTATCAATTTTCTTCTTATGTCTCATTATGTATGATTGTTTTGTTTCGTGCTTCATTTCATTTATATGATATGCTAGTTTTCAAGTAAATAAGAAGAATTGATCTTTCATGCTCTGTCTTTGGGAAAACCCTCATAGTTTGTTCATCTTCTTCAGTTTAGAAATAATTCATGCTTATCCTTTCTCTTTCTAGCTCCTCACCTGTCTGATCTATCCCACTGAAGAAACCCTAAAGTGTTAGGTTTTCTGCCTACCTTTCCCCATTGAATCCCTGCAACCCTAATCTTATTTTCCTTGACCTAGCCTCTTTGACCTAATCCTCATCCAGCAACCCAATTTAATCAAAAAAACCCCTATACTCATACCTATCCTAAAACCCTAATTCATCCAGCCCTCTTGGTTGTGACTTTGTGGAGAGATCCCTCTATGTTTTTGTAGGGCTAGCTACCAAGCTAAAATATTGGTATGTGTTTACCTCTGTTTAGACTCTTTCTGAAGCTTTAGAGATCCGGTGGAGTGATAACACACACTTCTTCTTCATTCTCCCAGTCCTCCCTTGCTTCGGTATTCAATCTGGTTGGGTAATATAAATGGTACAAATCAATGCTTCCATGTCCTCATCCTTTTCTTGAGAGTGCGTCTGCAACAACATTTAGCTTCCTTTTATGTATATGATTTCAAAGTCATAACCCAACATCTTTGTGACTCATTTTTTCTGCTCTTTCAAAGATAGTATATCTACAAAAAATTATCTAAGACTATCATGATCTATTTTTACCTTAAATTTTCTTTCCATTAGGTAAGGTCACAAAGTTTTTTGTGCATGTAGTATTGCCAACATTTCCTTCTCATAAATAGCTTCCTATAAATACTTTCATTGTATTGGACGACTTTCAAAAGCAATGGGTCTTCCCTCTTGCATTAAAACAACACCAATTCCATTTCCTAAGGCATCACATTCCACAATAAATGTTTTTCTGAAGTCTGGCTTAACTAAGACTGGTGTTTGGCACATTGCCTCTTTAATATGTTCAAAGGGCTTAGTTTCTTTTGGAGTCTAATAAAATGTATCTTTATTCAGTAATGTTGTTAGAGGTGTTGTTATTCTCCCATAATTCTTAACAAAATTGTAATAATACCTTGTTAATATGAGAAATACTCGCAAAATCTTTAGGGTTGTGGGGGTTTTCCATTCCTTAATGGCTTTAATTTTGTTAGGGTCTACCTTAACACTCTCATGAGATACAATATTACCCAAATATTCCATCTCTTGTACTCCAAAGAAATATTTGGAGGTTTTTTCATATAATTGTTTCTCCTCTAATAGTTTGAGCACCAGGTCAACATATTGAACATGATCCTTCCAAGACTTGTTGTAGATTAGTATATCATTAAAAAATAATAACACAAAAAGCCTAAGGAAGGGTTTGAAAATGGAATTCATCAACCCTTGAAATGTAGAAGGTACATTGGTAAGGCAAAAACACATGACCAAAAATTCATAATGACCCTCATGAGTTCTAAATGTTGTTTTCGAAATGTTTTTAGTCTTCATTCTAATTTGATGATAACCTGAACAAAGATCCAACTTGGTGAAGTAAATTGCTCCATGTAATTCATCCAATAATTCATCAATGACAGGGTTGGGAAATTTTTCTTTAATAGTGATTCTTTTGAGCTCCCTATAATTTGGACACATGCACCATGATCCATCCTTCTTGTGCACCAATACTACTAGAGTAGAGAAAGAATTTTGACTAGGTTGAATTATACCAACCTCTATCATTTCTGCAATCATATGTTCAATTTAGCTCTTTTGAGCATAGGCATATATGTAAGGCCTGATTTTTGCAAGAAAAATTCCTGGAATTAGATGAATAGCATGATCATGATCACGAATAGGTGGGATGCCTTGGGGAGTCTCAAACACCTTGGAATGATTGTCCAAGACTTTTTGGAGATCTGGAGAAATGGAGGATTTCGATGTTTTCACCTGTAGTGAGCATAATTGTGCAATTACACCTCATTTTTCTTTCTTCAAAATATTTTTCATGACATTAGAGTTGATTATCATTCCCGGTTTCCCTGTGATACCCTGCAATTCAACTTCCTTTCCTTCCCAAAAAAATTTCAAGAAAAATTCTGGAAAATTAAAAGCTATAGTCCCCAAAGATTGTAACCATTTGACTCTGAGTACAACATCAGCACCACCCATTGGAATAGAAAGAATTGAACTATTCTATGCATATTCCCCCATGGTTAGCTTGATATTATGGAACTTTCCTAAGCAATTTATAGCTCCTCCATTTGCAACCATCACTTGACACTTTGGTGATGGATATAGGAAGCAATTCAATTCCTTGGCAATCTTAAAATGAATAAAATTTTGTGTACTTCCCTAATCAATAAATACTATTACCTTTTTTCTTGATATATCCTTCTATATTGAGAGTTTGAGGAGTGGTAATTCCTACCAATGCATTAAAATATATGGTTGGATTTATTTCTTCCTTATTTGGGGTTGGTTCCTCGTGTATATCCTTCTCTTTTGATGTTTCTAGTTCCTTTTCTTCCTCCTCTTCACAATCTATGTAAAATATTTTTTTCTTGGCACACTTATGACCTTTAGTGTATTTGATATCACAACTATAACAAATCCATTTTTATCTTTTTTCCTCAAATTGTTGTGGTGTTAATCTTGTAGGTTGTGGATGGCTAGGAGCAACAAAATTTCCATCTTTATAGTTGTGATTGGCAGACTTCCTTGTTGCCATAATTTTTCTTTCAACTTTTCTTGTCACCCTGAATTATTTTTACAATGAATTAGGTTCCCAAAGGTGAACCTCATGTTGGGTTTTATCCTTTAAAGTTCCTATGAACACATCAATCCTATGTTCCTCTGGAATATTATTTACCCTTATATTCAATTTTTGGAAGTCCTCAATGTGCTCCACCATTGAACCCTTTTGTTTGAGATTTATCAATTGTATAGAGAAGGTTTTTCTATTTGTATAATCATAATGTAATATCATTTCCTCTATAAAATTGACCAAGTGACAAGTGGTTTATGAGAAAAAAGCCATCGATACCATACAAACTTATTTTGTTCTAAATATAAAGTTGCAATGCATAAATTTTGTGTGTGTTGCACATTATGGAGCTCAAAGTATTGCTCCATTTGTGGTATCCATGTTATCGGATCATTGTCATCAAACTTCCTCATATCGATATTTAGAATATGGTGGGTCTTAAATCCAACATTAGACTCTATGAAATCATGATTAACATTTATTTTGTTCTCGACAATGAGTTTCATCTACTACTCTTTCGCCATTAGGAAACATTTCTTATATCAATTTTGTCAAACCTTCCATGTATTATTTCTCAAACCTTCCTTAAAACCTTCCATATCTTAGCTTCCATTTCATTTTTGGTTACTTTTTGTGAGAGTGAAATGTTTTGCACTTGGTCTCGTAATTTTGATATATCATGTTGAACTTCTACCACTTTAGGCGTCATAGTAGATTTTTCTGAGGGCTTAATGGGTGTGGAATTATTTTTGGGATGAATTATAGAAACCAATACTGATATCAATGCTTCAATATGCCCTTTATAATCACTTCAAACTGATTTTTTTAAACAAAAGTTATACGATTTTTGATAGCGAACAAACCTTTTTCTTGCTTTTGACCAACTAGATATTTAAATTGATGTATATTTGTGATTCTAGATCCCCAATATTTTTACTTTGGTCCTATATTATCCCTATGAGTCTTCTTTCTGATGTCACAAGTTAGACCTAATTTGGATTCTTCAAGACAAATTTATGTTCGATCTCCCACAATGTCCTAATTATAGACTTGTTCAGTATAGAGAACTTGTACGGAGTTCCACATGTCATTTTTCTACCTTCAGGCGTGAAATAAATACAAAAGAAACCAACGTTTGTGCACTTTTGACCACTTTTTACAGAATTTCAATCTGATGTCGAAAACGAAAGTTATGATGATTTTCCATCGGTAACCTATTTGAGATGAAATTTTGGAGCCTGCAAAAACCCCAACTTTCGCAGATCATATCTCTGAAACTATTGTGAACGAAGGTATAAAATAATTACATGAATTTCATAAATATTTTGGATCCACAAAGTAAAAATTTCAACTTTTGAAGCCTCGTAGAAAAAAATTTATAGCGAAAATTCCAATATGACATGTTTGAAGAATTGAAACCCCATAATCCCAAGCTCTCATACCAAATGCTATGCAACCAAATCAAAAAATAGAATAAAATATAGATCAACAGCTTAGAAATTAGCCTCCTTGAGGGGGTAACCTCCTTTATATTACATAAATGAACAATTATTTGATGTTTCAAATGATAAAAACCTACTTTCTATATATAGGATTCTAAGAGGTCCCAATATAATCAGAGCCTACATAACAATAATAATGTAAGGGCACAACAATAACAATAGTGGGCTTATATGGGGCACAATTATAATACTATGGGGACTAAATGGGCACAAAAATAACAATAATGGGACTACAATAACAATAACAATAAGGGGATACACTAGTAATATAGGGACCTAACATCATATATCTTGTGTCTCTTGTTGATCTTTGATCTTCATATTTTTTCATTTTGGTAATTGCTTGATGAAAGGAATAAGAATACAAATAATAATAAATAAGCCAATAAATTCACAAGTAATTATCATGATAGAGAAACAAACCTTAATACATAAGCACAATGATTTCTCAACATGGTATTAAAGTTTAGTTTTAAAGGAGGCAGGTAGGTCACATTTTGTTGGCATTATGTTGGCATACGATTTTTTTTGTGGCTCGTATGAATTTTAGCTCACACCCTATCATGTGGTTTGTATAAGTATTCATGTGGCTTGCACTTCTTTTTTCAGTTCACATTTATCTATGGATCGTTCACATAGTTCACATATCTCTATGAGATGTATTTACTATGGCCATTGTAGCTTCCTGTAGCATGCTTTATAACTCACTCTCTTAACTGATAATTCTCTCTTATCTATGGTTAGTCATTGATGTACAATATGGTTTGCATATAATTACAATGACTCAGTTATTTTCCTCTATGACTTGCATCACCTACAATGATTTTCATTTTACTATGGTTTGTATTCTAATCTTTGTAGCTTGCATCTCCCATGACAAGCATATATATGATTCACATTCTCCAACAGTGATCCTTGTAGGTCGTATTCTCTATGTGTGGCTCATAATATTTATCTCTAAGATCACAGACTTCACTATGGATTGTATTTGGAACCACATTTGTGGCATATTATACAACTATGTGGCATCATGGATTGATTATATAGATGAGGCTTGAAATGAATTACAATGACTTGTATTCTTTACCACAAGTGGCTCTCTTTTCATTGACTATAATATGGTAGCTCAAAATTATATAGAACATAGTGGAATATTTCATAGAGTGGCTCGTGTTATCACTCCAATAATTCTCAAGGGTTGTTATTATTTTTTGGTTTAAAGAATATTAGAGGTAACCACAAACCTACTTTTAAGCCTTAGGATCTGGCCTTCCTAATGCTCAGAGAGGGTTCTCTATATATAATTTATCTTTGTTGATTTTTATTTGATTTTAGGCTAGTTATGTAGGATTACTTGGGATTTTAATTTTGATTTGGTTTGGTGGTGAAATCACTTACTCAAATGGATAGATGTAGGTCTGTATTCCATTGGGCTAATGGAGTCAAAGTGTCAAGTAGCAGAGGCAGGATCAAGGCTCTAAAGGGAAGTATTCACAGCGCAAGATAGTTTGGTCACTTTAGATCCTTAGGCTGATGGTGAAAATGGTTTCAATCGGGGTAAGAGAGCAATTAAGGGTTCTCAAATCCGGATAATGAGTGAAAAAACAGAGGTCAATCGAAATAAGGGGGAAATTAAGAATTCCTTTATCTAGATATTAAAAGAAAAAACTTATAAATGATAAACAGTTCAAGACAGAGTGTAATTAAACATATTTTGTAATAAAATTCCAGTTATATCATTTATATTACGAAAACATATGAGCATGTGAAAACTTCAGAAAGAAACAATTGAACAAGTAGAAAGTATTTCACTATAATGGCCCGACACATGAATCCTGTAATATAATCTCTTTATTGCTTTAATCCAATCTGCTAACTTGAAATTGATACAATCACCCTCAGGTTCTAGAATAGTACAACTATAGAAATGTTCAGCAATTCATCCACCCTCAATACTTTAAAATGTGAAGTATTTATACAAAAAATCTTACAAAATATCCTAAAACAACTTAGGAATTTTTCAAGGAAAAAGAAATATCTTCATGCAAGAAGATAGAGACAGTTATCTAACTAATTCAAGTTGTCCCTGGTTTTATTTATTTTTTGTTAAATTGTTGATATTTTTCTGTTGATTTGTCTCTTGATTGTTGCTCAATGAAGGCTGCAGTTAGGCAGTGAAGTGTCCTCTACGCTGGTAGCTTTATCTCTATTTTGATTTTCACTCTGACCTTTCAATCTGATACACTTTAAACTCTATTTTTTTAATTTCTAATTGAATTTAACTTTAACTTTAAATTGATACTCTTTCACTGTCATGTTTTCATTGTAAACTGTGACATCCTTGTTTTATTTTTACTGCTCTGTTTTTATTGTTATTTTCTTCACAGTGAATGAGTCATCTTTTCGCAGAATTCTATCTTTGGAAATTTGATTTTCGTCATCCTCCTAAATATTTCATCTACTTCAGTGTATTTTGAGAATGTAGGCTTGTTGAAAAATATGTGTTTCACCTCATGTTGTAGGTAGAAAATATTCTCAAAGTTTTTGTAAAGTACCGTCCCTGTTGGAATACCATTACATGGCTGAGTTATTGGCTTGCTCCTTAACCACTTCTCTCATCTTCTTATCATAATCATCCTGCTTCATTAGTTTTTCATGAATAACTAATGGATTTTGAAGGCCTTTTCTAACTTGAGTTGATCTTTGATGTTTGCAAGAGTGTTTTGAAGCTTTTGTACACTCATGGCCTTATTTGTCATTTTGGAGTAAATCATTTCACTAGCTTGTTTGTGAAATTCTATCTGATCAATAGGATGAAGATAATTTGCTTGAACTTCATATGAGGACCTTTTATAATCAAATGATGATTTAGGATGCTTTACTTTAGGCTGCAGGGAGGTAATTTTCATTTTTTTAGTCTTATAGTCAAAAGCAAAAAGTAATATACTTTGGTCATTGGGGGGCTGTTTCTAATACTGATTGTATGTATTAGTCTTCAAATATTCATTTTTCATCCTTATCTCTCTATATTTCTGCATAATTTCCATCTCCTTCTCTGATGGTTTGCTGGAAGATGACATTTCAACATCGTGTTGTTTCTGAATAAGCTAAGTTTTAGAAGTTGAAGGCTGATGTTCTTCTTTAATCACTGTAGGAGGTGAAATTTCCTTTGCTGTTGTATCTGTATCAATTACTTCTATTTTTTCCATTTCTTCATTAACAGGATTTAATTTAGGTTTCTTCCTATACATCAATTTACATTTAGTTGCAGTGGTTGTCTCTGCCATGTACGATCCTTATTCTCTGTTTATCTTTGAGATTTTATCTTCTTGGGCTGTAGTTTGCAAAGTTTGACTAGTATCACCTTGCTTCTCTGCCTCAATCAAGGTATTTTCCAACCATTCAGACTAATTGGAGAATTTCTCGATATCTGGTTTCTTCTCATGTACATAAGGAGTTAGCTTGTATTTAACTCTCAGTTTACTTATTACTCCTAGAGGATCATAATACCATAGAAAACTCTTACTAAATTTAAACTCTTGCAAGTACTTTTCAGCTTCTAAACCTACATCTCTATTGTTACAAATGAAAGGGCCAACCTAATTCTTTATCTTGAACTGTGTCTTTTTCTTAGCTACCAAGAAATTGATTGAATCATAATTAAGAATTTGTCTTATGTACTCAAGGGAAAATAAGGTATTTGGGTAGTTTATATGGAATGATATTTGATCCATATACTATTATCTTAGTATGGTTTTGGTACAAGTACCAATCTCCTGTTCTATTATGCTTTGACAACTGCAGGACCTTTTTAATCTCCTCACTAATTCTGGGTTGCCTGCTACTATTCACCAAATTGACTATAGGATGAATGAAAGAATCAGTAAACTCTATATAGGTGGATTGTGTGGAGTCTTTTCTTATTAAAGGAGTCCAAAATATGATTGACTGTGGGTTTCCTTCAACATCAATCTTCTAAAGGTTGATGGAAAATTTCTCAGACTGAAAGTATAAAAACATGTGGAATAGGACTGAGGAATACTTGAAAACATCTTCGGAAGGAATTTTGACCAACTTTTCATGAATATTATCGGCAAGGTATTGGGAAAAATTAAAAATGGTAGCAGGAGGCTGAACAGGTGTGAAAGTAGACAAAAAACCTAGCACTGCAACATCAACATGCCCATCTGTGAAATAACCAAGAATAAAATACATCATGCTAATGATATTTTTGGTTCTTTCAGAAAATTTTGTAGATGGGTAAGGAGGATTTACCTTGGGAATTTCTACAGATGAAGGAATGAAAGTTTGGAATATTTGGAACCTCTTGGGGAAGTCAAGATTTAGGTATAGCTATGTAAGATATTCAATGGACAAAGGAATTCCATCTTGTCTAGATTGGATTTGGAGCATTTTATTAATTGACTCAGCAGTAATAGTAAAGAGAATTTCTTTTTCAGGGTTTATTATGGCTTTCTGGTCAGGTAAATAGCAAGATTGACAAATTCTGATTACTTCTGGGCACTGGAAATTTTGTGGGAATACATACTTTGGAAATTTGGATTCCCAGATGAAAACCTCATCTGCTTGGTCTATGGATTTTTCATGGCTCCAGCAGTGGAGCTCAAGAAGATTAAATTATGTGACTGTGTCATTAATATTAAAATATTTGTTATCTAGGGGAGTGTGTTCTACATCTATAACAGGAGGTTGTAGATGATTAATAGATAAAATTATTTTGGAATCCATTTTTTGTTTGATTTCCTCAATTGATTAATCTTTTACTTAGAAAAAACTGATTTAGGTCTTTAGTAGCACCTCTGACAAATTATAACAGTTTGTAGAAGGGTTTGGATGAAATAGGGGTTTATTTGTGGTCTGCAAAAAGGTTTAAACTTGTTCAATTAATCAAATTGTAATCTCTGTGACCAAAAAATAAATCTTAGTATCTCAGACTTCTATAAAAATAGGTTCAGGGTTTGCAGAAAAGGATTTGGAGGGAAAGAGGGCTTTCTTTAGGTCTGCAAAGGTTTAGACCAATCAAATTGTATTCTTTGTGATTAAAAACACTCTTAGGACCTCAGAATTATGTAAAAGGATGCCTATGGTATGCAGAAAAGGATAGGGAAGGCAATAGGCACTTTTGGTTTGCTAAAACTCCTAATTTGATTCAATTACTTGAATTACTTCCTCTTTAGATCAAGAAACAGGCCTTTTCTTTGAGGAATACCTAGGAGAAACGAAGACTTTTGTCTGCAGAGGGTTTTTGAGGCAACAAAGGCTTTCTTTAATGTCTTTGGAAACAAATTGGTTGAATTCTAATTGAAAAGGCTTGATTACAGGTCGGCAAATTGATCTTTGGCTTAAAAAACGGTAGACAATGCTCTTCTGCGAAAAACTATAACTGAAATGGTAAAAAGGTTACAAAGGGCAGCTATATGGTATTTTTAACCAATAGTGTTTACATTGAATGCGCGGGTCTATTTGAATTGATAGGCTGGTTTCCGCGACGGGTAGGAGAAAACTGCTCAGTGATTTTCACTTGAACGAAAGGTGGTTAGCGATATAATTATGATCGATGCGATTGAATAATAATTGGCCATGTAGCAAGGAGGTGAGCTCCGTAAACCATGCATTTCACACGGTTGGGGTATGGTTAAGAATCAGGCTATCAAATGTGCGATATGCAATGCTGGCCGTTAGTTCTAATCAGTTGGATCCGACGAATGGGATGATGCGATGGAGTCGTTGGGTTTTAAAAGGCATGGGGCCCAGAAAAAGTCAAATGTGGAAGTTATATATGTGATATGTTCAGGGTTATAATTTAATGCGATAAGGATATAATGTATAAAAACTATGGTTTAATATACATGGGGTCGGGACTATTATGATAGGCGGGGTTTATAGTAGGTGGGTCCGAGATATATAACATGTGGAGAATATTAAACCATATGTTAAAATTAAATAAAGGTCGAGATATACATATGAAGGAATTAATTAAATACGGGTTGAAAAGGTATGTAAGGGATTTAATAAAATAAAGTTAAATTTTAATAATGATATATGTGGGGGATTTATCATTAAGTTTTAATGTAAAATCTATATCGGGGAGGGATATTTGTAGTGGGGCCCGACATGTAGATTTAAGAATTTAGACTTAGGATAAAGTATTTTTATGGGTTTTTGGTGTATTTTTAAATGAAAAGGGAAATTAGTAAAGTAGTTTTACTTTTCCCAAGGAAAATGTGTTTTAAACTTAGGAAAAGGGGGTTTTGTACAAGGGGAAAAGAATGAAATAAGGGGAAAGAGTAAAAATGAAGGGGATGGGGTATTTTTACAAGGGGAATGATTTTGAAAGGAAGTTAGTAAATGAAATGACCAATTTTCTGGTATCCATGCCTTGTGAAAACTGCTTCTGCCTACCCATCAGCTACCCTAACATTTTTTCTTCATATCACATGTGGGTGCATTTGAGCTTGTAGACACTTATTTAGTTTCTTTTAAATAGCAATCTAACTAATTACATCCTTATTTCTTCCAAGGGCTCAAATTAAATTGTTGAGCTCCTTATTATTCTCTACCTAACTACTGATCTGCCAATTTTAATTTGTTTTGCTAGATCTTTATTCTCTATCTATCAACATGAAATTTAAAGCATGAAAGTTCAAGATTAAGGAGTTTGACTTTCATGTATTGTGGCATTTTTAACAAGCTGCACACAATATTATTTTGCAAAGTGAAGTAAAAAGTAGTGGCATTTGAATTTACATCACTTTCATGATATATTTTTATCTCTTTTTTGTTTGGGGTTCATTTTTTATTCTTTTTTGATCTTTTTTCTTTCAATTCCTTTGATTTTTCTTTTAAGACTTTTACCCGCTTTATCTTTTTTATTTTTCTATTATGGGAAAACAATTTTGCAGAAAGAAAACTATGTACATATTACAAGACTAATCAAATTCAATTCAAAATTATGAATCCTATTATTATAGGACCCTAATAGCTTGCATCAATTATATTATAATGACAAATCCTATACCTTTTGGCATCACACTTTATAATCAATGGCATTGCTTAGATCACAATGGCTTCTCTTATACAAAATTACAACACATATTGGACATTGGATAAACCAACGCTCCCCATGTGTTTCATGACATGGATCAGTGGATCATGGTAGATACGAGTACTAAAACAATGACAATGTCAAATGCATACTGGGCAAAGTTGGATCGGAAGGCAAAGAGCACAATACGGTTTTGTATATCAGATTCAATATAGTTGAATGTATCTAGGAAGCTATGGGGAAGACGTTGTGGGTCAAGTTAGGGAATTTGTACCAATCTAAGTCTTTGGTGAATAAATTGTTCCCGCGGACAATGTTGTATAACATGAGGATGAATGATGGAGACTCGATGACAGAGCATCTCAACGCCTTCAATACTGTGGTAAGTCAGTTGTCATCTGGTGATATTAAAATCTCAGATGAAGATAAGTGCATCATTTTGATGCATTCCTTACCAAATTCGTAGGAAAGTATAGTTATTGCAATAGGTAGCAATACAACTACCTTGAATTTTAATGAAATTGTCTCAACCTTGTTGTCGGAGGAAATGAGATGGAGAAATATGGAGGGTCAAATTAGAGATGCCTTATATGTACAAGGAAGGTCCCAGAACATAAGCAAAAATAAATTTTCAAGTGGGATATCTAAATCTAGAGGGAGATCTAAATCTCCAGGAAACCTTGTAAGGGTGTGCTGGAAATGCGGAAAGGAAGGGCACTTCAAAAAGGACCGCATCTCTAAAGCTCCTAAGAAAGGAAAGGGATCTAATGATTCTCCTTCTGCAAAGGAAAAAACCACCTCAGACGAAGGTGGGGATGTGTATTTAGCTTCTTCTTCAAATACACATGTAGGTCATGAGGCATGGTTGATTGACTCAGGTGCATCCTTTCACTTCACTCCCCATAGGGAGTGGTTCCACAAGTATGAGAAGTATTATGGTGGTGATGTCTTCTTATGCGATGATAGGAAGGCCAGAATCATCGAACGTGGAAAATTCAAGTTGAAGCTGCAAGGTGGAAGGATTAGAACACTTCCTGGTGTTATGCATATTCTTCCATTGGCTAGAAATCTGATTTCTGTAAGCAAGATGGATGATGCAGGTGTAAAAGCAGTGTTCGAGAAAGACATCTACAAGATGGTTTGGGGAGCACTGGTATTAATTCGGGGATTTCGGATTGGAACTCTATATAAGCTTCAGGGTAGCACTTTTATTGATGGGTGCAATAGTTTTGTGGTTCTTGTAAGTGGAGTGAAAAGCCTAGCCGTTTTTGGAGAAAATACCATGTTATGGCATCAAAGGATTAGACATATTGGAGAGAAGGGCCTTTGGATACTTCATGGTAATGGTACGGTAGAATGTATGTCTAATTTCTCTATGGATTTCAATTTCTGTGAACATTATGTATATGGGAAGAAAAATCGGGTGAGTTTTCCTTCTGGTGCTAAGTGAGAAAACAAGATATTACAGCTTGTGTACAGTGAAGTGTTTAGACATGTGTCAGTTCCATCACTGGGAACTTCTATGTACTATTTTTCATTCATAGATGACTTCTCAAGGAATACATGGATATATTTCTTGAGGAAGAAATATGAATTATTTGACAAATTTAAAGAATCTAAGGCTCTGGTGGAAAACCAAACAGAGAAGAAGATAAAGGTAGTGAGGATAGATAATGGTGGAGAGTTATCCAAGAAGGAATTTGAAGAGTATTGTAATAAGTTTGGTATAGCACGACAGAAGACTACTCCATACACACCTCAACAAAATGGAGTTGCAAAAAGAATGAATGGAACGTTGATGTAAAAGGAAAGAAGCGTGCTCAGTGGTACTAGGTTAGGACAAGAATCTTAGGCAGAGGCAGTGGAGACAACATGTTACATGGTTATCAAATCACCTTCATCGGCGTTGGAGGATAACACTCCATATGAGGTATGGATTGGTAAGAAACCCTCTATTTCACATCTGAAGGTATTTGGATGTGATGCATATGTACATGTTCCAAAGGATAAAAGGACCACGTTGGATAATAAATATGAAAGGTGCATATTTATTTGGTATAAGTATGGTTTAAAAGGTTACAATATTTGGAACCCAGAAACAAGGAAGGTTGTGTACAACTGATGTAATGTTCCAAATTGGGAATTGCTCATGAATCCAACAAATTATATTCCCTTTTTTTTCAAAAACATTAACAATCAACAACTGAACTATTCCATAGATTGACTATAGGGGAATTTACCGGGTATGTCACCTTTACAAGAAAGGATGAGACCCAGAGGCTAGCTAGCCCACTAGCAGACTCTATCTATAGAACTATGTCAAGAGCTAATATTTCCAAGAGGGGATCTGATATAAGCTATTGGATCCCTTAGATATGATAATATAAAACCCAATTCCAATATAATATCGGAAACAAATCAGACTAGGTGGGTTAAACAGTTCTCCCACACCTAGTTGCCTTGAAAATTGTCGAAATAAGGGACTACAGCAATCTGGAAAATATATAATGGTCTTGAACTGATGAATAAGCTTAAAAAAATATGAAATAGACATAAATACATGTCTTGAACTACAGAAATGATTTATACATCGTTTTATGAACCAATGGTTGGGGAAAGATGAGGATTTAGGCCCTAAAACGAGTATAATCAGAGATCTGCATAACAATAAGGTGGGAAATTGGTTGTATATGATAGCTAGGGTTGTGAGGGACTCCCATGTCAAATTTCAGAAAAACGAAATAAGTTTTCTATGTTAAACAGTTCCTCCTTCCCGACTAGTCAAGAAAAAACGCCCAATCCCCATGACTTTGAATATGCAGAATTTACTGAAGCTCAGGAAGCATGATTTTCTAAAGCTATTAGTTGGAATATGACACAATAATCAGAAAATCAGCTTGGTTTCATGTCTTAATAAAAATATGTAAGAAAAACAGAGATTTACATGAAATAACCCTCAAGATTGAGGTGCTACAACATAGGAAAAAGACTACAGACTATATCAACGTTATTTTTCAGGGGTTTCAGCTGCTGTAAGTAAAAAATAAGATCTATGACAGATATGTGGCTGAAACATAAGGTCCATACCAAATCTGGAAACTACTCAGCCTCCTCTACAAGATTCCCTTGGGATTTCATCAAAATACTGCATGAATAAGTGTAGATCTGAATTATAAGCTACAGGTCTGCATAATACACAAAATTTCTGAAGATGAATTTATTATAACAGAAATCAGATCTGAAATAGCTTAGAATAGTAGCTACATCAAATATTTACAAAGTGAGAGACAAGCCTCAATCACTATAGATCTTCTATTGCACAAAAACTGGAATAACAATAAAACCCTCAAGTGCAGAAACGCAGTTCTTGAGAGGGACTATGCAGTAGCTGAATAAAAATGAAGTACATGCTATACAATACAGATCTGAAATATAAATGAAAGAGATATCCTCTTCCGGGTGGTCACAAGACACCCTCCTTGAGAGAGAACTCCTCCAAAACACTAGATCTCTGCAGATCTAGGATACCACTTGCTACTAAAGATAGCAGCTACAAAACCCTCAATGGGCCAGTGCTGCTCATGAAAATAGAGCTTGGCCTCAAACTAGATAGTGGCTCATTTCAATACATTCTCCTCCAATAGCTACTCAAGGAAGGAGGGAGGATTCCTAAACAGAAAATTCTCTTCCCTTAGGCTAAACAACCTAAAGAGCTAGAGTTGCTCTAGCAACCTCTATTTTGAAAATATCATCAACAACCATATCTTGAGCCCTCACCTCCTTTTTATAACTTGAAGGGGTCCACAAACCCTAAACCGCTTCAATGGACTTAACCCCTTTCACATTGGAACCTTCTTCTAAAACTACGCTAGTTCTCCAAGGTGGTCCAATTTCTGTTCACACACAAGTGGATTTTGTTATAAAAGGCCTAGATTTATCCCTTTTCACATTGGGCATGTATTTATTCTTTGATTTAAGGATTTTTTCTTGTCCTCCTTAACATTTTATCCATCAATCATGAAATACAAAAATGAACAAGGCAAAATTAATGTTCCAATTAGCTAGGGCTAATTTAGGAACATTACAGTCTCCCCCTCCCAAATGTTGCTTGTCCTCAAGCAACTGCAAGGAAGAAAAAAAATTCTCCTTCCCTTTTCTATGGCCTCATCAATGGATCCCACCATAGCTGCAAATGATAAGAAATGAATCTACCCTCCAATGACCTTCTCCAAGTGAAAAATAGCAAGTGTACATCATGAGAAATGGGAGGTACAAGTGGTGATCTTATTGTTGCTCAATGGCCTCATCAGGTAGGAGTGATGAAGAGCATGGGGAAATTTTTTCCCAATGAGTGTCTACCACACCCATGCTATCATCCAAATAAAAGGAGCCATCCTTGATAGCTCATAAAAACAATCATTAATCCCCATGATGTGCATTGAGTAGGGGTTACAAAGCTGGAAATGAGGGATGAATATATCCAACTCACGCTGTCCTTGTTCCCACTGTTGATGGATGTGGAGCTGTGGATCCTGGGGTGCAAAAATATGGTCACCATGAAGCCAAAAGGAATCTGAAACTTCATGATCTCCTCCATTGATTTCAGTGAACCTCCTTGCCCACCCTCTTATGCATACAGTGAAAAATTTATCTTCACCATATGTGCTCCAAAAGACATGTGGACTAAGTGCCATATGATGTGCTGGATGGTGACAATAGTCCCTCCCTTGAGACTAGCACTGTCCATCATCTTGTTGCCTCAAGTCATGATACCATAAGTGGTCATCCCACCACTTGCTTGCTGCAATAAGCTTCTTCAAAGCTTGGAAATGATAGAGGAAAATAAGTGTTGGTTGAATGCAGATCAAGCAAAACATGTCTTGCTCTAATTCCTCCCATGTGTGAGGCTCCCCTTCATGATACAAATTCAATGCATGACCCTTTGTAGAAGATGATACAATGTACCATGTAGGAGCCACAAAAATTTCCCTCCTCCTCTTGAAATACAAATGAATAGGGGATATTGCATTCCCAATGGATACATTCTTCCAATGTATCATTCCTCCTCTCCCACACATTCTCCTCATAAAAATAGAAACATCAGCAACATAGGGAGAAAGAATAGAAATCATGTTGACTACCATATGCAACAATTGTGAATGGAAATGATCCCTCATATGCAACCAATGCAGTTTGGACCTCAACTGCAAAAGAGACTGCTGAAAAATGTGGTCTCCCAACCACTTGCATGCTACCCCAATATCTACATAAGCTTGGAGGAATTGAATGATATGTGAGGCAATGTAAGTATTTCCTCCCAATAAAAATCCCTCCCCAAGTCCTCCTAGGGAGTAGTTATCAACACTGGTCATGGCCTGAAGTAGACCATGCAACCTCAAAATAAGAATGCTCCTCCTTGGAGCAACATCCTGCACATATGTGGTTAAGGGATGCATGTACACATGAGATAAATCAAAATAATCAACACCCTTACCACAAGTTTTGCTCATGCAATGGGAGAAGCTCATAGATGAGCCTCCTTCCCTTCTCAAAGAGAAGAGAGAAGACTGTAATAACTCTTCCCAAGAGTCATGTGCATGCATAGCTCCCATGCCAAATGTAGATGTGGGAAGGCTACCATCCTTCCCTTGCTTTTCCTGCCACAACGCAGAAACTAAAATGAGAGTGGGGGTGGATGATATTGAGAGATTGTTTCTCTCCTCCTTGAGCCTACCCAAGACTTTCAGCGCTGCATTAAGACCTCCCAAGGTCTCCACTTCTCTGAAATCAATGAGAAATGCCTCACCATGTGAAGCACTCACCTCCTCTTGCTGATCAAGTGGACTCCTTGGTGCAATGTCTCCAGGAGATGAGACATCATCTAGTGGTGACTGAATACATGAATGGAGAAAACCCTCCATGATTCCACGGTGCAATCCAATCACCTCTTTAGGTGCATCAACTTTCTGCAATAGATAGGAATGAGACTGGCCCTCTTCCCCATCTTCTCTCGGTATCCTCATGCTCTTGCACCTTCTCCATCTCAAGGGCTTTTGAAATTCAGCCCCTTTGATATCTCCAAGGGAAGATCTTATTCCTCCCTTACTTCTCTTGCACAGTGCAGTGCAATTCTGTTGTTCTAGATCAACAACACATAGAAATGTAGATCTCTCCATGCAATGGGATGAAATGAAAACAGATGAATCTTTGACCATACCTTGGTGAAATGTAGAAGCAAGAAATTATTCTGCAACTCTGTATTCTTCCTCCATTGAACATGAAGGCTGCTCCTCCAAGGTTGTTCCAGCGCTAGTACAAGTCTCTACCCCCTCAACCTCCTTGAGATTTTCTTGAATATCCTTCAAGGTCTGGAAAAAGAGTGGGGGAATCTCTTTTTTCTGTCATTCCTTCTTCTTCTCATCTTTCTCTCAACAAGAAAGTAGGTATGGGACAACATTGTAAATCATATTGTGTGGCTGAATTCTCACACACATCATAAGAAGTACTGGGTACTCCTTCATCTTCCTGAAATTCTCTAGGAATTTCATTGTAGCTTCTTCTGCTTTGAAACCCTCTTGGAGTTTCACTGCACCCTTTTTCTTCCATTGGTTAAACCTCCTTGGAGGGGCCCTTCTCTGATCTAAAAATTGATGAGAATAATATCATCCTCTCCATAAATCTGATATATTCTTCTGCTCTTAATTCACTGATAGCTTGATCTCATAGGCTGTGCCAGAGATCATGCTCTGATACCACTGTAATGTTCCAAACTGGGAATTTCTCATGAACCCGGCAAATTATATTCCATTTTTTTTCAAAAAAATTAACAATAAACAACTGAAATATTCCAGATATTGACTGTAGGGGAATTTATAGGGTATGTCACCTTTACAAGAAAGGATGAGACCCAGAGGTTAGTTGGCCCACTAGCAGACTATGTCTATAGAACTATGTCAAGCGCTAATATTTCCAAGAGGGGATCTGATATCAACTCTTGGATCACTTAGATATGATAATGTAAAACCCACTTCCAAGAGGAGATCAGAAGAAAATCAGACTAGGTGGGTTAAATAGTTCTCCCACACCTAGTTGCCTTGAAAACTGCCAAAATAAGGGACTGCAGCAATCTGGAAACTATATAACGGTATTGAACTAATTAATAATCTTAAAAATAGATGAAATATATACAAATACATGTCTTGAAATACAGCAATGATTTATACAGCGTTTTATGAACCAAGGGTTGGGGAAAGATGAAGAGTTAGGCCCTAAAACGAGTATAATCAGATATCTGCGTAAAAAATAAGGTGGGTAAGCGATTGGATCTGATAGCTAGGGTTTATGAGGGACTCCCATGTCAAATTTCAGCAAAAAAAAATAATTTTTGCTATGTTAAATAGTTCCTCCTTCCCGACTAGTCAAGAAAAAACACCCAATCCCCATGACTTTGAATATGCAGAATTTACTGAAGCTCAATCAGCGTGATTTTCTGAAGCTATTAGTTGGAATATGACACAATAATTAGAAAATCAACTTGTTTTCATGGCTTAAGCAAAATATGTAATAAAAACAAAGATTTACATGAAATAACCCTCAAGATTGAGGTGCTGCAACATAGGAAAAAGACTGCAAACTATATCAGTGTTATTTTTTAGGGGTTTCAGCTGCTGTAATTTAAAACTCAGATATATGACAGATCTATGGCTGAAACATCAGATCCATACCAGATCTGGAAACTACTCAGCCTTTTCTACAAGATCCCCTTGGGATTTCATCAAAATACTACATGAATAAGTGTAGATCTGAATTATAAGCTACAAGTCTGCATAATACACAGAATTTCTGAAGATGACTTTATTATAACAGAAATAAGATCTGAAATAGCTTAGAAAAATAGCTACATCAAATATTTACAAAGTGATAGACAAGCTTCAATCACTATAGATCCTCTATTGCACAAAAACTGGAATAACAATAAAACCCTCAAGTGTAGAAACGCAGTTCTTGAGAGGGATTACGCAATAGCTGAATAAAAATGAAGTACATGCTATACAATACAGATCTGAAATATAAATGAGAGAGAGATCCTCTTCTAGGTGGTCACAAGACACCCTCCTTAAGAGAGAACTCCTCCAAAACACTAGATCTCTACAGATCTAGGATACCACTTGCTACTAAAGATAGTAGCTGCAAAACCCTCAATGGGCCAGTGCTACTCATGAAAATAGAGCTTGGCCTCAAACCAGATAGTGGCTCATTTCAGTGCATTCTCCTCCAAGAGCTACTCAAGGAAGGAGGGAGGATTCCTAAACAGGAAATCCTCTTCCCTTAGGCTAAACAGCCTAGAGAGCTAGAGTTGTTCCAGCAATCTCTATTTCGAAAATATCATCAAAAAAAATATCTTGATCCCTCACCTCCTTTTTATAACTTGAAGGGGTGCATAAACCCTAAACCACTTCAATGGACTTAACCCCTTTCACATTGGAACCTTCTTCTAAAACTGCGTTGGTTTTCCAAGGTGGTCAAATTTCTGTTCACACACAATTGGATTTTGTTACAAAAAGCCCAGATTTATCCCTTTTCACATTGGGCATGTATTTATTCTTTGATTTAAGGAGTGTTTCTTGTCCTCCTTAACATTTTATCCATCAATCATGAAATACAAAAATGAACAAGGAAAAATTAATGTTCCAATTAGCTAGGGCTAATTTAGGAACATTACAACCGAGATGTGGTGTTTAGAGAAGTGAAAGATGTTGTTAAACATGAAGTCCTACCTATTAGCCCCCCTATAAATTTTTGACAAAGCAAAAGTAGGGGGCTAAATTTTTTTTTGAGCCTTAAAGGAATGCATCTCCCCTGAAGACACATCATCCTTGAAGTCTCTTGTGCCTTTGCCTTTTAATGAAATCCCCTCTGCTGTTCCCATTATAAAGCCTCTTTATTGTGAAGAATGGTGCTCCCAAAGGCTTTAATTTTCCCTCATATCCCTGCAGAAGGTCCCTTTTCATCCTTTCTTCCCTCTGTCAAAATTCCCCTTTTTTGTACTCCAAAATCCCTCCCCTCATCCTCCAAAACCATCCTAAAATCCCCTTTAAACCTTCCGAATACACTTTGCTTGTTTTATTTCCCCTCATTACCTCTATCGTTACCCTTTATTTCCCTCAAATTGCACTAAAAATGGGCAAAAAACCCACTTTGCAACTTACATTAGGCCTTAGCCCCCTTCCGCTAGCCCCTCAGCCTTTTCTCCATGCGACCCAGGCGTTGTAACCGAGCGCTGCCCCGAAAGGCACTAATCTCCAATGTATATCGAGAGCGTCCCTGACCGTTGATCTTTATAGACCGGACGGCGATCGTTAACTCCATAGTGTCCATGTTTCCCCCATTCAAACCCTTGACCGCGCAATCGCCGTCCATTTACCCGCAGATCCGACGGTTCGGAGTCTACCTTCCCCTGTAGTCCCACCAACATGCCCATTCGAAAACCTCCTGTATGTATCGCACCGCTTTCTAAGGACTGGCGGTATTTTTATCTTTGCAGTGAATCCACTCATCGCTTGCCGTGTGGCACCTGTACGGTTGGAAAGCCGCTACCCCATCACTAGTTATCGTTCGACACAAGACACGCAGTGATATGCATATCAGTCGTCCGATACAGAGCCCTCCATCCAATGGTGATCGATCCATGAAACTACGCACGCGATAACCCATAGCCGCCATACCCCTGGCCCACAGTCCATCGCCCTCCGACGTGTTTTCCACCATTGATATCCGTCAAGATCGGAAGGTCCGAATTTGACTATCCCGCCATTTCCCAGTCCCACCACGTCACCTCCATGTGTCTCCGTCGTACATTCGCCCGCCCCCGTTATATATATTCTTTCCAAGGTCAAATGTTCATTATTTTACGTTAAATCTGTTGCGCTTCGCCGACGTCCACCAGACCACGTTCCACTATCATATTGCATTTTCCACCATGTTTCTGCACCTTTCCGCTATCTCATCCTTCCACATGGCTATTCTCGTCCCATTGCGTCCACCACCTCTGTGCATAATTTTTCTTAACAAGTTTTTGTGTTTTGCAGGGTTCCCAACAGTAAATGGCTGCCATGATTAAGGGTTTCATTCATAGTGACATAAAACATAGGAAAAGACCGTGTGCAGAGGCAGAAATCATGAAGAAAACCCGAGGAGGTCTTACGACAGGACTTGCATTAAAAGAACAGGGTTTGTCCCTGTAAAGATGTCCCGGCGCCATTAACACACAAATTTCATAGTCAGAGATTTAAATTAAGCAGCAAAGAGCTTAAGGCACACAAATGAAGATATATAAGCCTTATGTTCAGAGATTTAGAGGCAAAGTACCAGATTGAAGACCTAGGGATCACGCAGAAGATACAGCACGCAGAAATAAATGCATATCAGGGTTTCTACAATGGCAGAATTTTTTTCCTCCATGAAGGACATAGCGCCCATGCATTTTTTATTCTACACCGTGCTCCTGAAGAAATCTCCACCCTGACAATAGTCTGAAGCTACCAGAGCATTTGTTTCACAAGTATGGAAGACTTCTCAGTCGTGCATTTATCTTTTGTTTATTCACCAATAGTACCACAGAGTCCTGCAATCAAAGTACATCAAGAGACATACCGAAGTAAATAGAGGCTTGAAGAAGACCACTCTTCCATCCAAAGAGTGACAGGAATTGAATGTTCAAAATTTAAACAGAATGGGCTTCGGCCCTCTTTCTTTTCAGAAGTTTTAATGCTGCATTTAGTTTTCACCTACCTCCTTAGCCCATCTTTCTGCTATAAAATTTCATGGGGAAACATTGTAAAGTTTGTTGATGAGATATCAGAGAACTGCAAGATGTTTCTGTGAGATATAGTTCTGTGTAAGTTGTAAGATAGGCTGAAGAAAGATGTATTCAGGCTTAATGTTCAAGCTGTGGGAAATGTTGTACATGACTGGTGTTTTTTTTTAATATGACAAGCACATTTATTTGGATCCTGATCGAAAGCAGCGGTGATGTTTTTCTATCTCTGTGTTTTATTTCATTTCATTACACTTCTTCTGGCTTGCATCTGAAATCTGGCATAGGATTTTCCCTTGTTAGGCACCCTATGTTTCTTCTCTCCTTGCCTTTATGTTTTCTACTAAATGTGTTATCTAAGGATTGATTTCAATTAATTTAACCAATGTAGTGGTCTGATATATTGCTAGTTGATGTATGAATTAATGGAATCTATCTTTGGATGTTCTTGTTTAGATTTAATTAAATGAGTTGAGAACACTGGGGGGTTTAGAACTCTGTCTCTGCCTCACTAGGATATTTCCATTTCAATTAAATTTTCCAAGTTCCCTCAAGTTGCCTCTAATTATGTCCAAGAAGGTCTGGATTTAAATGACCTCTGACCTGATCTATAGACAGAATTGGATGGTTTTCCTCTTTTCACTTTCAATCCTTAATGTTCCATGCCTGACCATCATTTTAGGATCCAATGCTTTAGATGACTAGCCCAACTGAAAGCTTGCACATTGAACAGCAAGTAAACCCTTTCCTAACTCCATTTCCCAATGGCCTTGATGTTCTCTGAGTTATCTTCTTTAACCTAAAATCCTCTCTACTCATTGCCTTGTCTTATAGGGAACCCTTCATTACTGATTCCCAACAACCAAACAAACAATGAAACAAACAAACCTTGTGCCTATAACTAGCCTAACATCTTAAACCTCGAGCTTCAAAGTCATATACCTTTTACATATCATAGAGAGATTCCTCTCTGGACCCAGGAGGGCTAGATACTGAGGTCTGGAAGTGGTTTGATGTTGTCTCATCTTTTGGTCTTGCCAATCTGGCCAAAACATGGGAACCCCAACATAATGGAGACTCCGCTGGGGACTTGAGTGCATTACACCTTAAACATTCTTAGGCATGCAAAAAACCTGAAATCTCTGGTTAGGTTGGCAGTAAAACACTCCTATTCATAGATCAACCTCTATACCATTTTTTGTATTCTCCCATACTCTTGGACAAATTCTGGAAAGGGCTAGGTAGCCTCCAAATCTCACACTCTTTCAGAGGTGACATATCTGGTAAATGCCCTCCCAGTCAATCTCTGGTTAGAGTTTGCTGTGTTTGGAAGATATCCTTGGAAGGGGACATCTCATAAGAACTATGGTGGACAGTGTACCCTCCAAAACATCCTAAACCTTTCCACCTGGCGACTCCATATTCCCTAAACGTTTTAAAGACTCCACTGGTGATAAGTAGGCCTGCTGATTATCTTGGTTCACATTAGACTCCACTGGGAGACCAAAGCCATTAAAACATCAACCACAGTAGAAGTAACAAGTAGGGTTAAGCTGCTTGGTTAGAAAACAACATTCTGGCTTCAAGAACCATTCACACAAGAGCTTATCCTAACCCAAACCCACCGGAAATAGTTGACAACCCTGAGAGCATCCTCAAGGGAGCTCCTACACCTAAAATACCAACTATTTCCAGCCACATCCATAGAGCTAACTTTGCACCAGAAGATCTTACAGCTCTATCACACTTTCACCTTGACCTAGACCTACCTAACAAATTACCTAGAACTAGGTCATTTAGTATTTTAGACCAGCCAGACCCTGAGCTTCCTAGTTCACCACCCCAAAGTGGTAGACACCTTGGGAATAGACATACCCCTCCTTCTACACCTTATGATATACATTTCATACAAAACTTGGGGCTCAGTCACCCTAGATCTGCTCATCAGTCTTCTGATGGTCATAATATCCCTATCATCCATATACCTGCTTCCCAAGTCAACCCTTTACCTCATCAAAACATCATCATGGCAGCCTGGTATGCACCTCTGGTTTTACCTCAGCCTCTAGTTCCCTTACCCAATAATTATCAATCAAATATCCCACACTTCATTGCAAAAGAGTCTACCACAGCACAATATCATGTAGATAGGATGGAAGATTCTTTTGACTACATGGAGATAGATGATGATACAGTCAAAATGAGAATATTTTCCCAGAGCTTAGGGGGTGATGTGAAGAAATGGTTTAAAGGCCTACCTCCGGGTAGAATTAATGACCTTCCAGCTCTATATCAGACCTTCATAAACAAATGGGAAGTTAAGGCCAACCCTCGCCAACTCCTAGCAGAATATATGAGCCTTAAAAGAAACGTAGGGGAGAGTGTCCATGATTACACTACGAGATTCAATAGTATTTACAATGCCCTCCCTCCACATATGAAACCTCCCCAAGGTATGGCTCTAGTGAAATACCCCAAAGGCTTTGATGCTGACATGGCCTATCAGCTTAGGGATAAAGAGTCCAACACATTGGAAGACATGCAGAAAGGAGCAGTGAATATAGAGGAAAATCTGATTGAGAAAAGAGTGAGGTCAAGAGCCGAGGAAAGGGTAACATATAGAGACGACAATGTAGCTTCCACATATGATCCAAATCATGACCATCTGTCTAAAAAAGTGGAGAATCTATACCAAATGATGGAAAAAATGGTTGTCACAGTTAGTAACCAAAATAGAAATCAAAACCACAACCAGAACCAAAACTTTAGAAGAAACAATGCCACTCCCAATAGACAAAGAGAATCATATCAGCAGGTTATACCCCCATTTCAAGAGAACTTTCTTGATGAAGATGAGGGAATCATAGAAGATTCTGAGGGAAACACAATAAACATGTTTGAAACGAAAGATTCAATCCATAACTGTTACTCAGAAGAAGATCAGCCCTCACCCTCTGGTTGGGATGAGGAATGGTTAGAAACTGAAGATTACAGATTAGGATTTTAAAATGCCATGATGCAGGCCATAGAACAATATGAACTTAGAAGCAAAAAGAGTCAAGAAACTCCCAAACCAAAAGCTTCTGAGGTCACCATCAAGAAAATACTTGAAAAGACTTCTAAAGTGACTGCTAAAAGCAGCAAGCCATCAGTTGAAAGTTCTGGAAAAAACAAAGAAAAGGACAACCAAAACACTGATACACAAGGTAAATCAGCTAGCAGCACTAGCACTGCAGTTAGTGCTCCTGATAAAACTATCACAAACACTGTACATAACGAGAATCAACACACTGATTCAACCACTAAAGAAATGGCTAACAAAACAGAGTTGAACATTCCAAAGAGTCAATCCACTTTCAATTTGGAGAGTGAGATTGCAAAAATTAAAATATTTGTACCACTCTCTGAGCTGGCCACTCAGGATGTATATAAAGGCCAAATTTTGAAAGCATTAAATTTAGGTGAGAACAGTGACACTGTAAATCTGAGTGATGATCAACCTGCACTTCTGTTTGGTCCAAAGATAGAAGGAAAGTTTCATGAGGGGGTAGTGCCCCCTTTTTATATCAGTCTTAATGTCCATGATAAGATTCTCCACAATGCAATGCACGATTCTGTGGCATTACACAACCTGATGCCTAAAGTAGTGATGGAAAGATTAGGCCTAGAGATAACCCGTCCCTATAAAGACCCTATATTAATTTGAGTCTAGTAGAGTAAAGTGTCTTGGCCTAATCAAAGATTTATGTGTGAGCCTGACTCAGATTCCTGCAAGTGTATGGTCATGGATGTTGTTGTGGTAGATGTGCCACCTAAGTATGGCATTTTATTATCGAGATCATGGGGAGCCAAGCTGCAAGTAACAATGCAGATGGATGGGGCTTATGCCACAATCCCAATCTTTGGCAAAATTAGAAGACTGTACAGGGAAGCAAAAATGAAATTCCTGGTTAGTAGCCCTGAAAAGCCTGAAAATTCTCCTCTATACTCTATACATACAGACCTGGATTCCTTTATCTTTTGCAATGAAGAATCTTTGGGGGGACCAGAATCTGAAAATGTAGATACAAGAAAAGGTACACATGATGAAACAGAGCCAATGGATTTTAACATAATGGCTACCCTAGACTCAGAGGAGGAAGACGTAGAAAACTTTGAACAGTGCACTGAGACAAAAATCCAAATTAAACCAGAAACAGAATGCGATCAACCAACTAGTCACCTCTCTGACTTCCACACCCATAACAAAAAAATAAACAGCCCACAGTCTGGTGCAGACCCTATAATCCAAAATAATGGTGAACCCGGCTATAGGGAAAGAAATGATAACAAAAACGAAAATGAACCCTTGTGGGAAATGAATTTCGATGGGTCATGCACCAGGAGAACTACTGGGGCAGGAGTGTGGATACATAGCATAGAGAGCAATTACGCAAAGAGCCATGCCTGCAACCTGCACTTCAAGTGTACAAACAATATTTCAGAATATGAGGCTCTGATCCTAGGCTTAAACCTGTTGAAAAAATTAGGAGCCCATAGGATAACCGTGCGTGGAGACTCTGAGATTATTATTAAATAGGTGAATGGTGAATATACAGCGAAACATCCTAGACTGCGAGCCTACAGGAACGACACTATGGATTTACTGAAAATGTTTATTGAATACGAATTAGTGTTTGTTCCTAGGAATCAAAATGTCATTGCAAACAGATTAGCTTGCCTAGCTAGTTCCTACCCTAAGACTCCCAGTGACCAACAGATCATCGTTCAAACCAAATTTAGACCTGCAGTGCCAGATAACGAGAAATACTGGCAGGTTTTCGAGGGAGATAAAAAAATTGAATATTTTCTGATGGGTAGGGACGAGTTTGAGTTTTCCGATTCAGAATCTACGTCTAGTGATAGCTGCCTAAGTGAGAAACCCTCGGCCGAGGAAGAAACTACACCCCACGATGTAGAAATAAACACGTTAAACGAAGAAACTATAAATTCAACCACGGAGTGTGAAAACGCAGACAGTGAAGAAGTAGAGGTGTTGCAAGCCAAAGATAAGAACATACCTCGAGGTCTAGTGCCGTTAGAAGACCTTTTTTACTTCGATGATGTGGCAAAAAAGCCTACCATAGAGCATGCAGACTCTGACATTGAAGAATTTAGTATAGGTACAAAGGATAATCCCAAAATAATTAAATTGGCTAAGTCTCTTCCCGCAAAGATGAAAAATAAATACATTGACCTTTTTAAGGAATTTATTGACGTGTTTTCTTGGGGCTACGAAGACTTAAAGGCTTATGTCACGAACATCATACAGCATAAAATACCTTTAAAAGAAAATCAGAAACCCTTCAGGCAGAAACTTCGTAGGATAAACCCAAAACAATTGCCTGCAGTTGAAAAAGAGATTAATAGTTCCTGTGAGGTTCTCTGATTGGGTATCAAACTTATTGGTTGTGAGAAAGAAAATAGGGGAAATCAGATTGTGTATAGACTTCAGAAATCTTAATAGAGCCTCACTCAAAGACAATTACCCATTGCCAAAAATGGAACACATTCTACAGCGGGTAGTAGGCTCAAAGAGAATTTCTTTGTTAGATGGTTTTTCAGGATACAACCAAGTATTAGTAATCCCAGAAGACCAACTCAAGACAGCCTTTACCACTCCATGGGGCACCTCTATGTATGTAAAAATGCCCTTTGGACTGATGAACGATGGGGCAACCGTCCAAAGAGAAATGGATATAGCTTTTTCAGATGACATAGGACACTTCATTATTATTTACTTGGATGACATAATAGTCTATTATAAGACTGAAGAAGAACACCTGAAACATCTGAGAAAAGTGTTTGAAAAATGTAGAAGGTTTGGTCTGTCATTGAATCCTAAAAAGACTGTATTTGTGCTGCAAGAAGGAAAGCTTCTTGGCCACATTATATCTGAAAAGGGAATTAGGATAGACCCACAAAGAGTTGAGGGAATACTACAGATCACACACCCAAGAAACATCAAAGAATTACAGTCCTTCATTGGGAAAATTAACTTCCTCATGAGGTTTATTCCCAACCTAGCTGAACACCTTAGGAATATGACTAACATGCTGAAGAAAGGTGTAGGAGTTAAATGGACTGTGGGAGTGAAACAATCTTTTGAATCAGTAAAACTGGCACTTACCCATGCTCCTGTTCTGATTAGCCCTGATTTCTCAAAGGACTTCCTGATCTTTTCATTTGCCTCCGAGCATATAGTGGCTGCAGTCTTGCTACAGAAAAACATAGAGGGAATGGAACAGCCAATTGCCTTTTTCAGCAAAGCACTAAGGGATGCACCCTTGAAATACAACATAATGGAAAAACAGGCCTATGCCTTAGTCAAGGCCTTAAAGGAATTTAGGGTGTACATGTTGCATTCTCACACCATAGCTTATGTGTCTAACATAATTTTCAAACATATATTGTCCCAAGATCCTGATGGAAAGAGGGGAAAATGGATTGCTGTGATTTTAGAATATGACCTTGAGATAAAACCCACCAAACTAATTAAAGTTCAGGGCTTAGCACAACTGATGGTTGAATCAAACCTACAAGCCCTAGACATTAACATGGTAAATACCTTGGATGAGAAAAAAGAATTGCCTAATCCCACTATTGAGGAAAAGTTTCAGAGCTCTCCTTGGTATTCTGACATTTTGTATGTGCTTACACACCTTAATGCCACTCCTGAACTATCAAAGACCAAGGCCATATTCTTAAAGCTAAAAGCCAGGAGCTATTACATATTGAATAACTGCTTATACTGGAAGAACCCAAATGGCCTATTGCTTAAATGTTTGCCTGAAAACGAGGCAGAGAGGATTAAACAAGAATTCCATGTAGGAGAGTGTGGAGGCCACCTAAGCTGGAAAGCCACTACAAAAAAAATACTCAGAGCTGGCTACTATTGGCCCACACTCTTCAATGATGTCCATAAGATGATAATTTCCTGCCACAAATGCCAGATTTTTGAAGGCAAGAGAAAAATCCTTCCCCTCCCCCTACAACCCATCACTGTGGAAGGTCCTTTTATGCAATGGGGCCTAGATTTTATAGGAGAAATTCATCCTGCTTCTTCTGCACAACACAAATGGATCCTAACAGCCACAAACTATTTCACTAAGTGGATAGAGGCCATACCTACTAGGAATGCCACAGATTCAGTCATCATTAGTTTCCTAGAAGGTCATATCCTCTCTCTGTTTGGCTGCCCAAGGAAAATAATCACTGATAATGCTACTGCTTTCGGATCCAAGAAAATGGTTGATTTTTGTCACATGTATCAAATATCACTCGGTCATTCAACTGCCTATTACCCTCAAGGTAATGGATTAGTTGAATCATCAAATAAGAGCCTGGTGATCATCATCAAGAAGCTATTGGAAGAGAAAAAAAAAGTCATGGCATAACAAGTTGGTGCATGCCTTGTGGGTTGACCGGCTTACGACAAAGAAATCCATTGGCATGTCACCTTTTCAGCTTGTCTATGGTGTAGAAGCAGTGTTTCCTACCAGCCTTGGGGTACCAGTGATTAAGCTGGTCCAAGAGATTCAAACAGAAGAAGACAGTATGGTGAGAAGGATAAACTAGACAATTCATCTCCAGCAAACAAGGGAAGAGGTTTACAACAGAGCTGTGAAAGTTCAGGAGAGCATAAAGAAATTTTTTGACAAAAGAACCAAAGCTACTGATTTCAAAATTGGGGATAAAGTTCTGAAGTGGGACTCAAGAAGGGAGGATAAAGGAAAGCACAGCAATTTTGACAGTCGGTGGCAAGGTCCATACATCATCCAGGCCACTGTGGGTCCAAATGCCTTCTTCCTATAGGAATTAGATGGTATAGAGATGTTTGGGGGTCCTGTCAATGGCAGGATGCTCAAACACTACTTCTGTTGATTTACAATTTCTAGTTTCCATTACCATTGTACATACCATTGCAGTTTTTATTTCAAGAAAAATGAGAATTTTTTTCAAAAAATAGAGGAAAAAGAGAGGTTCAGACATGCTTAAAACATGAACCTCTGATGTGAAAAATATTGGCTCTAATAAGCTTAAAACCTGAGCCAAAGAAAGTAAAACAACTGGTACTAACATGCCCAAAGTCTAGACCAGAAAAGAAGAAAGAAGAATCATCTCTAACACGCCCAAAACTAGAGCTGAAATGAAGAAAAGAAGTGACTCTAACATGCTCAAAACTTGAGTCACAAAGAGAAGGAGGATACTTCAAGTTTCAGATTTCAATCCTTCAAATTTTTGTTTCAGTTTTCTGCAAATTTTGTCCATGTGCAAATTTCTTTATGCCTTGGGCTCACAGCAATTCAGACAGTCCAATCCTGGCTTGACTGTTTTTCAATTGCTGTTGTAGACTATAGAGAAGAAATTTGCTGGACAGTTTAATCCCAGTAGATATTAGATTAGGTAGAGAAACATATGAGACCAACAGTCTAATCTAGTCTCATCGAGCAATAAGGGTAGAATTAGAATAGGTTTCTTTTCTTGTTTGCAAAAAATAAATGATATAAAGGGTCTGATAGTTCAAATGCACCCTAAGAAGAAAAATGCTAGGATTGTAGAAAGGGTAGGTAGATTGTGGGGGAAAGTCTTTCTGCTGATGTATCTATCATATTGTGGCAGCCGATCTAAAGAAAGAAAAAGATGTGCCAAGTAGCAGGCAACTGGCCTAATCCAAAGATCTATTCTCTGAACTCTTGACTCCTTCAAGAAGAAGCCATCCCCATGTGGAGCCATTGTTAGCCCCCCTATAAATTTTTGACAAAGCAAAAGTAGGGGGCTAAATTGTTTTTTGAGCCTTCAAGGAATGCATCTCCCCTGAAGACACATCATCCTTGAAGTCTCTTGTGCCTTTGCCTTTTAATTAAATCCCCTCTGTTGTTCCCATTATAAAGCCTCTTTATTGTGAATAATGGTGCTCCCAAAGGCTTTAATTTTCCCTTATATCCCTGCAGAAG
This sequence comes from Pinus albicaulis, assembly GCA_034641835.2. Taxonomy (NCBI): domain Eukaryota; kingdom Viridiplantae; phylum Streptophyta; class Pinopsida; order Pinales; family Pinaceae; genus Pinus; species Pinus albicaulis. The sequence continues at coordinate 1,971,853,556 of CM076575.1, forward strand.
GTCCCTTTTCATCCTTTCTTTCCTCTGTCAAAATTCCCCTTTCTTGTACTCCCAAATCCCTCCCCTCGTCCTCCAAAACCACCCTAAAATCCCCTTTAAACCTTCCGAATACACTTTTATTCATTTATTTCCCCTCATTACCTCTACCGTTACCCTTTATTGCCCTCAAATTGCACTAAAAATGGGCAAAAAACCCACTTTGCAACTTACATTAGGCCTTATCCCCCTTCTGCTAGCCCCTCCACCTTTTCTCCACGCGACCCAGACGCTGTAACCGAGCGCTGGCCCGAAAGGTGCTAATCTCCAATGTTTATCGGGAGCGTCCCTGACCGTTGATCTTTATAGACCAGACAATGATCGTCAACTCCACAGTGTCTGTGTTTCCCCCCGTTCAAACCCCTGACCGCACAATCGCCGTCCATTTACCCGCAGATCCGACGGTTCGGAGTCTACCTGCCCCTGTAGTCCCACCAGCGCGCTCGTTCGAAAACCGCCTGTATGTATCGCACCGCTTTCTGAGGACTAGCAGTATTTTTATTTTCGCAGTGATTCCACTCATCGCTTGCCGCGTGGCACCTGTACGGTTGGAAAACTGCTACCCCATTACGAGTTATCGTTCGGCACAAGACACGCAGCGATATGCATATCAGCCGTCTGATCCAGAGTCCTCCATCCAACGGTGATCGATCCATGAAACTACGCACGCGATAACCCATAGCTGTCGTACCCCTGGCCCACAGTCCATCTCCCTCTGACGTGTTTTCCACCATCGATATCCGTCGAGATCGGACGGTCCGGATTTGACTGTCCCGCCATCGCCTGGTCCCGCCACGTCACCTCCACGTGTCTTTGTCGTACATTCGCCCGCCCCTGTTATATATATGCTTTCCAAGGTCAAATGTTCATTATTTTACGTTAAATCTGCTGCGCTCTTCCCATGTCCGCCAGACCACGTTCCGCTGTCATATTGCATTTTCCACCATGTTTATGCACCTTTTCGCCATCTCATCCTTCTGCATGGCTATTCTTATCCCATTGCGTCCACCACCTTCGTGCATAAGTTTTCTTAACAGGTTTTCGTGTTTTGCAGGGTTACCAACAGTAAATGGCCACCATGATTCAGGGTTTCTGTCAAAGTGACAGAAAACACAGGAAAAGACCGTGTACAGAGGCAGAAATCATGAAGAAAACCCGAGGAGGTCTTACGACAGGACTTGCATTAAAAGAACAGGGTTTGTCCCTGTAAAGATGTCCTGGTGCCATTAACACACAGATTTCATAGTCAGAGATTTAAATTAAGTAGCAGAGAGCTTAAGGCACGCAAATGAAGATATATAAGCCTTATGTTCAGAGATTTAGAGGCAAAGTACCAGATTGAAGACCCAGGGATCACGCAAAAGGTACAACACACAGAAATCAATGCATATCAGGGTTTCTACAATGGCAAAATTGTTTTCCTCCATGAAGGACACAGCGCCCATGCATTTTTTATTCTACACCGTGCTCCTGAAGAAATCTCCACCCTGACAACAGTCTGAAGCTACCAGAGCATTTGTTTCACAAGTATGGCAGACTTCTCAGTCGTGCATTTATATTTTGTTTATTCACCAATAGTACCACAGAGTCCTGCAGTCAAAGTACATCAAGAGACATACCGAAGTAAATAGAGGCCTGAAGAAGACCACTCTTCCATCCAAAGAGTGAAATGAATTGAATGTTCAAAATTTAAATAGAATGGGATTCGGCCCTCTTTCTTTTCAGAAGTTTTAATGCTGCATTTAGTTTTCACCTACCTCCTCAGCCCATCTTTCTGCTATAAAATTTCATGGGGAAACATTGTAAAGGTTGTTGATGAGATATCAGAGAACTACAAGCTTTTTCTGTGAGATATAGTTCTGTGTAAGTTGTAAGATAGGCTAAAGAAAGATGTATTCAGGCTGAATGTTCAAGCTGTGGGAAATTTTGTACATGACTGGTGTTGTTTTTTAATATGACAAGCACATTTCTTTGGATCCTGATCTAAAGCAGCGGTGATTTTTTTCTATCTCTGTGTTTTATTTCATTTCATTACACTTCTTCTGGCTTGCATCAGAATTCTAGCATAGGATTTTCCCTTGTTAGGCACCCTATGTTTCTGCTCTCCTTGCCTTTATGTTTTCTACTAAATGTGTTATCTAAGGATTGATTTCAATTAATTTAACCAGTGTAGTGGTCTGATATATTGCTAGCTGATGTATGAATTAATGGAATCTGTCTTTGGATGTTCTTTTTTAGATTTAATTAAATGAGTTGAGAACACTGGGGGGTTTATAACTTTGTCTCTGCCTCACTAGGATCTTTCCATTTCAATTAAATTTTCCAAGTTCCCTCAAGTTGCCTCTGATTATGTCCAAGCAGTTCTGGAGTTAAATGACCTCTGACCTAATCTATAAAAAGAATTGGATGGTTTTCCTCTTTTCACTTTCAATCCTTAATGTTCCATGCCACACCATCATTTTAGGATCCAATTCTTTAGATTACTAGCCCAACTGAAAGCTTGCACATTGAATAGCAAGTAAACCCTTTCCTGACTCTAGTTCCCAATGGCCTTGATGTTCTATGAGTTATCTTCTTTAGCCTAAAATCCTCTCTACTGATTGCCTTGTCTTATAGGGAACCCTTCATTCCTAATTCCCAAAAACCAAACAAACAATCAAACAAACAAACCCTGTGCCTATAACTAGCCTAACAACTTAAACCTTGATCTTCAAAGTCATATACCTTTGACATATCATAGAGAGATCCCTGTCTGGACCCAGGAGGGCTAGATCCTGAGGTCTGAAAGTGGTTTGATGTTGTCTCATATTTTGGTCTTGCCAATTTGGCCAAAACATGGGAACCCCAACACTACCAAAGGTACCTTAGAATATAGAGTTTGAGCTAAAGGAAGATGAATCAAACTCTATAATAGAACAAGATTCAAAAGAGTAAGAACCACAAACTCTAGCTGTGAGAAGATCGGTTCAGGAAATAAGGAAGCCAGAAAGGTATATTCCATCTTATTTATATTCAAATTTTTTTTTAACTATCACTGATGATGATCCCTGAACTATCAGGGAAGTAGTGGATTTAGAGAAAGAAAAACTCTGGAAGGAGGCCATGGTTGATGAAATGGCATCCTTGCATAAAAATGAGGCATGGGATCTAGTGAAATTACCGGCTGGAAGGAATCCCATCGGGAGAAAATGGGTGTTTAAGAAGAATATGAATGTAGAAGGAAAGGTGGAGAAATAAAAAGCTCAGATGGTAGAAAAAGGTTATTCCCAGGTGGAGGGAATTGATTTTGGTGATATTTTTTCTCCTGCTACCAAGGTTACTTCTATTAGATTAATTTTATATGTTGGTGTTGCATCTGATTTTGAGATAGAATAGATGGATGTGAAGACAACATTTCTTCATTGGGATCTGTAAGAGGAGATCTACATGAAGCAACCTGAAGGATTTATGGTGAAGAGTAAGAAAGAACTGGTATGCAGGTTAAAAAATTCTATGTATGGGTTAAAATATTCACCAAGGATGTGGTATCAGAAATTTGATACCTATATACGGGGACTTTTGTAATATTCCAAAATTAGCTTGCAACCAATTGGAATATTAAATTTTTGTTTTGTCACCTAGATAGATGAATAAGTGGGTAGGGAGACCCATTAATCTATTTAGTAGGAATAAGACCACTTCTCATATGAATGTGGCTCATTTTATCAGCTAAATAAAGCACCCTCAGGTGTGAACAGGGGCTAGAGTATGTGGACAGGGTCAAAGTTGACCAGATCAATAGCATCGTTATGGAGATAGTGGAGGATTATTGGAGGATAGTATAGTCATTTAGGAGGAGTGTATGCATGAGAGTAACTCCTTTAATGAGTGGGACCCAGGGTGAGGAATCTCACCGAGCATAAAAGGAAGAGGATGGAAACATTAGAAGACATGGATTTGTATTATTGATTTGGATATTCTTAGATTTGGATTTTTCATGTGACATGTCTATGCATGCTTTTGTTGTTTAGCAGAGTCTACGGTATTGATTCCGAGCGGAAATCCCACCCTCATCCTTGGGGGACTTCGAGTTCCTACTTAGGAGAGGTTTTCTTGAGCATCATTTCCACTATCCGACATTTGGCCAAGCTTTAGTATTCATCTATAGCACAATCTATTCCAGATTTGTGTTGTGTTGCAGGGTTGCAGCAGTGGAGGGTTGATAGACCCAATTTCTGAGTTATTTTTCTAGTGGAGGGAGCAGCCTTTCATCCAAGAATCTTGTAAGGAGATTCCTTGAGCTTCATTTCATTATTTAGCATCGGTCTAGGTAGCTACCATCAGCTACAATGCAGTTTCCCTCAAGGACTGCATTATTTCAGAGAGCAGCTGCAGTAGGGGGTTTATTTCCCTAGTTGGAGGAGTTGGGTTTCCATTGAGGGGATAAACCCTTCATTTAGGTGATATATTAGAGGAGAATAAGCCAGCTCATATATCAGATCATCCACCTCCTATCAGTATTCTAGTTGTATTGATTATTCATCCCTAGGGCCATATTTGCTATTTTTGTATATTGGGTATTTCTGGAAACCTTTTCGGGATTGTCTTGGAAATCAGTTTTGGAGCCTAGATCTCTATTCCTTGAACTTTTGGAGCATTGTATCAGCATATATATATATATATATATATATATATATATATATATATATATATATATATATATATATATATATATATATATATATATTTCAGTTGTTATTATCTCATAGATAGCGCAGTTATATCATTCTTCCATTTCATGTATTAGCAACATTTCATCTTTAGATGTATTCTTTTATGGGAGGCTTGTTTGCCCAAAATTGGGTGATCTTTCCTCAATAATTTGTGCTTATTTTTTGCTAATAATCATAATGGAATGGATCTATGGTTGTCTCATGTTTTTATCCATTGATACTTCTGCATGTTTTCCAGTTTTATGTACTATATTGTTGCTCTCCCAATTTTGGGATATTACAGTGGTATCAAAGCATAATCTTGGCTCAAGTTGTGTGTTTCAGCCAATATTTCATTAGAAGAGGGAGATCCTCTCATAGAAAGAGAGAAGTGGTGTCTCAATAGAAACCGGTGATATGAACATGCAAAAAATAGAGAAGACAAGAGCAAGACTCCATTATCAGGAGAAATGAGAGGAAAGGAGTTCTCAAAAATTATTCTTCAAACTATGCAGGGCATTAACAAAGACATCAAATAAATGAGAATGGAGAGATATAGAGATTCTCCAAGATGGTTTTCACATGAAGGAAGCTCCAGTATTTCACATTTTGGGTGTGAGCATTCAGCCTCACCATCAGATCCACAACGTTGTACCATGCCTACATTCTTAGCAAGAGAAGAAGAGGAAGGAGACATGCCAAAGGATGAGACTCTTGGTGACTATCTCCAAGAATATGAATCTCAGTCTAAGAGATTCAAGGAGCATCTAAACTTCCAAGGGTTCTGCCAAATCAAAGAAACAGAAGACCTAGTAACCACAATAGAAGAAAAGGGTGCATGTAGCACACTTTGGGTAGATTATTTCTTCCTACTTTTGATGGGTGACCCAAGTGCACAGCCAAGGCTTGGGTAAGGAAATTTAGACACATATTTACATCTGTATCAAGTTTCAGAAAAGAAGGCCATTAAGGTAGAAGTGCTACACCCTGAAGGTAAGGCTCATGATTGGTGGTTTTATGGTTCTTCATTGAGTCATACAAATATATCTACTTATGCAGAGTTCAGTAGGAGGTTAGTGATAATATTTGATAAAAAACATTTTGAAACCTCTTTGGGTGAGCTAGCCAAACCCAAGAAATCAGAACCTTTGCATGAGTTGGAAGGAGTCACTAGACCAGCTCTACTCCAAAATGTTATTGAGGGAGTTAAAGATTTGCAAAACGGTTTGCCAAGGGAAAAATCCCCACTTCAGCAAGAACTTTCTTCTCAAGAGGAGGACATGAAGATTCCTCCTTTAAGAGGGGATCAAGAAAAAGGATCTCTTAATGATGAGGTCTTTTCCAAAGATGAAGAGGAAGAAAGGGAATAATTTGAGTAATATATTAGCATTGTAACAACAGGAGGAGATCCACCACCATTTGGAGATGGAGATGAAGAAAGTGCTTCAACTAGAGGAGCTCTTTTATATTTTCAAGAAGTTCCAAAGGATCTCACATATGAAGATCAGGAGTAGCATGTGTCTATTTTGGTAGGCAATGAGACTAAGCAGTGGGAGAAGTATGTACCAGCATTGACTATAGTTTTGAGGACATACACCTTGATAGATCACTTCTTTGTGGTCGAGACTCTTAACACCAACATAACATTGGGTGTGCATGGGTTTATTACATTGGATAAGGATGACTTAGACTATGAGATCTTACAGATGGAAGGAGAAGATGAGAAGGATTTCCAGCATAAAGTGATTGGGAGCATACATCACTATCCATTTTAGGAGGCTTATGCACATAAGAAGGAGGTTGATTTGTGCAGTGATAGCAGGGACAAATCAGTCCACTCACATATGCATCCTACTTTATTCCTTGATGTCTCATTACATGGAGGCATTCCACCATGGAAAGCCCCTGACTGGAAGATGATCAAAGAGTTCTCTCAACATGATGCATCATCCATGGATCTAGATGAGGAAGGAGCCTTGGGAGGAGCTAGCACAAAGCAGAGAGCCTTTGAAGGGTTCAAAGGAGGGATGAGTAGTTTTCTGATATTGACATTTCCATATCCCACTCAACTATTTGCGTTGAAAGGTTATGATTCAGGATTATATGATGGAAAAATCATGGTTTCAAAGGGGTACTCCATAGCTTTGGAGAAACAAAAGACACTTCCACATAGGAGGGAGTCTTACACATATGACAAGAGGTTATTGCCACTCTTGTATGCATTGACCAAACTTTGGAACTTTTTGATGGGAAATGGCTCCCATAAACTTCAGTCTTGTCTTGGGCAAGATCAACTACAAGGGAGGTAGAAAAAGTGGGATAGTAGTACTCCTGCATGTGGCTTTGGCATTGAGAATGTCAAAGAGGAGAGTTATGAGGTAAAAAGTACTCCATTGCAAAATTCAGTAGTGTTGTCATTATTGAGGAGTATAGATCCATATTGGGAGTCCCAATTATTGGAAGAGTATTCCAAGAACCTCTTCACATGTAAGGTTCTTGATGGACAAGTGATAGATGGGAGATATAGAGTAGTTGATGGAGTCATTTATTTCAAAGATCAAATCTACTTAACTAGAGACTCCAATCTCAAGGAGGAAATTCTACATGCAGCATATGAGGCACTCTTTTTCGGGCATGTAGATTTAATTGAGACTTATCACACCATCATGGAGGTATTATATTGGGAGGATCTCAAAGAATATGTGCTCCAACATATCAGGAGGTATGTAGCTTGTTTGATGTATGAGGAGGAAAACAACCACCTTGCAAGGTTGTTACATCCACTAACCCTTTTGATGGAGAGATGGGAAGGGTCATCTATGGACCTCTTCACCAACTTGCCTACAATATATGGTAAGGATTGTGTCTTGATGTTTCTTGATAAACTAACCATGTATGTAAATTCCTTTTCCATACATATGCAGCACATTACTCCACAAGAGAGCAAGCCTCTCTTTGGATTTCATGGTCCTTTTGGGACTACATTCAGTGATGGGAATAGCCACTTTCTAGAGGAATTTGGGAAAGAATTATTTTTCTTGGTTCATATTCAGCCAACACCTAATGTCCTTTAATATTTTAAAGCTTTTGAGAAGCTTATGGAAACAAGCAAGTGGTTGGATGGCCACATATCATATCATGTTTTGAGACAGCTAGAAGTAGAACAAAATTGGTCTCACTTGAGAGACTATTTTCACTATCCAATATGTCATGTGACACTTATTCCATGCTTATTTTTGGATCCCATATGGTGATGAAACACTATTCACTATATGTGGGATGGATTGGACAAGAGAGGTTCCTAGAACCAAAGAGTGGGATCATAAGAGTCCAAGTGCCTTTTGGATTCTTGATTACCACATTATTGCAGCCCAAGATCAGAAGCTCTATATCTATCACAAATGGAGAGAGAGACATCATGAGTTGAAAAAATTAATCTCTCATTTTCATTCATGCACCCCTATACAATGCAAAAGCATGGGATTAGTGAGACTTTCTATGAGCTACCAAGGATGGCTCACTTTTCTTGGCTAATTGCATGGGGATTGGAGTTTTTCATTTGGGTTGAGGCACCCAACATTTATCATCTCTCATGCCTTGAGTAGATTTTGATGTTTCCTTACGATTTCTTGAGGACAAGAAAAATTTCGGAGGGGAGGACTGTAATATTCCAAAATTATATTGCAGCTAATTGGAATATTAAAGTTTTTTTTTGTCACCTAGATAGATGAATAAGTGGGTAGGGGGACCCATAAATCTCTTTAGTAGGAATAAGACCACTTCTCATGTGAATTTGGCTCATTTTATCAGCTAAATAAAGTACCCTCAGGTGTGAACAAGGTCTAGAGCATGTGGACAGGGTCAAAGTTGACCAAATCAAAAACGTTGTTATGGAAATAGTTGAGGAGTATTAGAGGACAACACAGTAATTTAGGAGGAGTGAATGCATGAGAGTAACTCCTTTAATGAGTGGGATCCAGGATGAGGGCTCACCAAGCATAAAAGGAAGAGGATGGAAACATTAGAATACATGTATTTGTATTATTTATTTTGATATTTTTAGATCTGGATTTGTCATGTGACATGTCTATGCATGCCTTTTCTATTTAGCAGAGTCTGCAGTGCTGTTTAGCACAAGGGTGTTTCCGAGCGGAAATCCCACCCTCATCCTCGGGGGACTTCGAGGACCTACTCAGGAGATGTTTTCTTGAGAATAATTTCCACTATCCGGCATTTGGCCAAGATTCAGTCTCCATCTACAGCGCAATCTATTCCAGATATGTGTTGTGTTGAAGGGTTGATAGACCCAATTTCTGAGCTAGTTTTCCAGTGGAGGGAGCAGCCTTTCATTTAGGAAGCTTGTAAGGAAATCCCTTGAGCTTCATTTCATTATTTAGCATCAGGCTAAGTATCTACCATCAGATACAGTGCAGTTTCCCTCAAGGACTACGTTATTTTAGAGAGCAGCTGCAGCAGGTGTTTTATTGCCCTAGTTGGAGGAATTGGGTTTCCATTTAGGGGATCATTCCTTCATTTAGGAGATCTATTGCAGGAGGATCAGCCATATTATATATCAGATTATCCACCTCCTATCAATATTCTAGTTGTAGTGATTATTCATCCCTAGGGACTATTTTCTATTTTTGTATATTGGGTATTTCCAGTAACATTTTCTGGGTTGTCTTGGAAAACAATTTTGGAGCCTATATCTCTATTCCTTGCACTTTTGGAGCATTGTATCAGTGGATATATATATTTCTATTTTTAGCTGCTATTCTCTCATAGACAACACATTTATAGCATTCTTGCATTTAATGTATTAGCAACATTTCATCTTTATATGCATTCTTTCATGGGAGGCTTGTTTGCTCGAACTTGAGTGATCTTTCCTCAAGACTTTGTACTTATTTTTTTCTAATAATCATAATGGAATGGATCTATGGTTATCTCATGTTTTGATCCATTGATATTTCTGCATTTTTTCCAGTTTTATTTACTATATTTCCACTCTCCCAATTTTGGGATATTACAACTTGGCTTCACCAGAAGCAAAGAGCATCACTGTGTGTATTTTAAATTAATTGGTGACCGTGTTATTTATTTGGTATTATATGTGGATGATATGTTGTAGATTTTAAATCACAAAGAAATTATCCAAGATTTGAAGACCCAATTGTTATCCAAATTTGAAATTAAGGATCTTGGTGTTGTAAACTATATTTTGGGCATGGAAATTAGAGAGGTCCGGAAAATAGGAAGCTCTGGTTAAACCATAGGAAGTATGTCGAGACAATATTGTAGAGGTTCAATATGCAGGATAGTAAATTAATGAAGGTTCCTATTCTTGTAGGTGTAAAGCTATCTGCTGAACAGTGTCCCAAGAGACAAGAAGAAGAGGAGGATATGTCTCGTATTCCATATGCAAGTGAAGTGGGTAGTCTGATCTATGCAATGGTTTGTACTAAACCAGAAATTGCACGTGTAGTGGAAGTATTGAGCAAGTTTATTTCAAAACCGGGGAAGGAGCATTGGACAACAGTGAAGCAAGCTTTCAGATATTTGTGTGGCACTAGTGATTATGTTTTGTGCTACCAGGGAAGACTAATATTAGATAGAGTTTTGGACATCCGGGGTTTTGTTGATGCAGACTAGGTTGGAGATCTGGACAAAGGAATATCTACAAGTGGGTATGTGCTTAGCCTATTTTTAGGTGCAGTAATTTGGATTATTAAAGGACAGTCTATAGTGGCTCTTTCAACTATAGAGGTAGAATACATGGTAGCCACTCATGCAAGAAAAGAAGCAGTTTGGTTTCAGAAGATTATGTTCAAGTATGGGGTTTGTGCAGCGAGCTATAAGGATATACTATGATAGCCAAAGTGAAATTTTCTTGGCTAAGAACCCTGGTTATCATTCAACGACAAAGCAAATTGATGTTCAATATCGCTTAGTGAGAGATATGGTTGAGGATAAAAATGGGTTGCTGGTAAATGTGGACACTTTGAAGAATGTTGCAGATGCATTGACGAAGTATATGAGCACTCATAAGTTCTCTTAGTGTAGATAAAAAATGGATGTTGCAAGTTTGGAATAATGATTAAGCTCTCATTTGGCCCCCTATAGAAATACAACAACAAGTGGGAGAATGTTGGGTGTGCGGTATATTATTTCCACAAATATTCACATGCACGGGAGGGTCACAAGGGGGGGGAGACAACCCCTCCCTGTTCGTTGTGTTGGGTGCAGTGGGGGGGTAACAGTGGGGGTGGAATCCCCACCTATATATGGGTTCACAGGGGGTGGTTACCCCCCTACGCGGGGTCCAATGATCTGAAACAACTGTATTAGTTTTCTTGTGCTAAGTGTCTTTTCAGTTTATAAACATGTACATACTTGTCTCATTAGTTTTATTAAGGGTTGAGGTTTTCTGTCCATGAAATGTAGATAATTTTTAGCAAATTAAAAGCATAAAATAAGCACAAATAACACCGAAATCAGTTTAAAATAGAGAAATAATTCACCACATGAAATTTACACAATAGGCATGATGAAGAATTTCACCCCTCCTGGGCTACATCTGCTGGTCCAACTTCCAATGGCATGTCAATCTTTCATTATGCTCAAAACTTTGCAAATACATGTATTTACATTGCTCAAATGGTTTTTTTCGCTCCACCAATGGCTCCAGAATGCTCCAATTAGTAAAAAATGACTCTTAATTCACTTATAATGGTCAAAAATTGACTCTCCTCTTTTTCCTAGTTACACCTAGAACAGCTGCACTAAAAGTGGAGAACTCCACTTAACTAGAGCTAGAATAGTTTCTCCTCTATAAATGTTGCGCTTTTCGAAATTGTCTGTCATTTTAAACTATAACATTAAACTTCAGTGGTTGTGCACATGGCCCCCAAACGCCACAGTTAACAACCGTCGACAGTTGGGCGGAACCCGCATTTTAATCCATGGTTGTAACTCCATGGTAAGTGTCGTGGTTAAGTCTTATCCTAAATGCACAGATATTTTTACAGGTTAACCATTGCATGTGACACAATTTTTGTAGAAATGGTTTAATTGGCAATTTTTCAAAATAACAGTCGTTGGTTGCATTAACATATACCATGTGTACACCACCGGGGACCACTGATAGGTTGGGACTACCGACGGTCCCACACCCCCAACTCCATTTGCAGTCAACAATAAATTTAACCCGTGACCTATAGTTGTTAAGAATCAGCATGTAGAGTGGGTGGTATGTCGTTCACTTGCTCGGCAGGAGGTCTCGCAATCAATTCCTATGGACTCCACAAAAATTTTAACACTACATTATAGGGACACATGGCAACCTCAGTGCTAGCCATGTGACACCCTATGATTGGCCCTCCAAAAACATACCAAAATCATTCAACAAATAAAACAATGACACTTGTCACCCCATGATTTTCCCAGTGAAAAGGAATATTATGAGAATATTCCTTTTTGCTGACTGTACCTCCACCCTACTAACTATGCATCCCAGTCAAACCTTGTCAAATAGTCGAAAATTTACCTCTTTAGCTTTTTTATCACAACGCGATATCTCCCTCATATGACATCGGTTTTACGAACCATTCACGGCGCTGGAATCAGGAAGACAAGATCTCCACAACCATCCTAGTTTCAACCCAATCCTGTAATTTTGTATTGTAAGCAAAATTTATAAACTCTTGATCACTCCTCCTCATTGGGTAACTTTTGGACCCCAAAAGACCTGATTACTTGTTCAGTAGATGAGGGTACATCTCCCCCACCTTTCCAACCTCCATCCATTTTTTCATGCTTGGTTTAGTGCCTTTGAGACCAACTCAAAGGTAGTCAACACTTCCCCTCTTGGATGCTATTGGCCTCCTGTCAAGAATTATATCTTCCTTGAGCTCATCCAGAAATTTTGGCGAAAAATCTTTAAAGACAGTAGTTGAACATCATTTCCTTGATCATTGATCAAAGGTGGCTCATACAAATGTAAGTTTTCAACATTAACAACTGAATACATTTTCATATAAGAAGGCAAGTCAAGTTGAAATGCATTATTACCAACTTTCTTTATGATCTTGAATGGACCATAGTGAATGGGTTTGAGCTTTTTACCTTCCCCTTGCATCATTTATTTGCTAATGTGCAACCATACCTCATCTCCCTCTTGAAACATGTGATCAACTCGATGCTTGTCATGCCTCTCTTTGTATTTTATTTTACTTTTCTCAAGATGTTCTTGAACTTGTTGATGTATAATATGAATTTTCTCAATGAAATTTTGAGTCTTACCAATGTCACTATGGCCATCAATTGCAACATCCTTCCCAAATATGAAGTCTAATGGTGATTTTGGCAAATACCCAAATCATGCTTCAAAATTTCATGTTTGTGTTGAAGAGTGCTTTTCCCAGTTGTAAGCATGATGAATGTAATGTAGTTGAAAAGAGAATTCATACAAGTGAAATAGATTTTAGAAGAGAGGAATAACCTGTTTCTGAGAGGAATAACCTGTTTCTGAGATTTTTTTAATTTTTTTATCCCACAACTTAGGATGTTTGCTACAATATACTCTCAATAGATGCACAATGGTTATGTTCACCACCTCAGTTAGTCCATTTTTTTGTGGATGAAAAGCGGTACTCTTTTTCAACTTTGTGTCCATCATTCCCTTATATTTGACCAAAAATTCCCAATGAACCTGGAAGCGTTGTCACTAACAATAGAAGTTGTAAATCCATAATGAACCCAAACATGTTGAAAATAAAGTTCATTAGTTTGTTCAGCAGTAATGGTTTTCTTACAAGGCATAAGTATACACATTTTACTAAATCTATCCACAACTACATAAAGATAATCATGTTTCTTTCTTGACATAGGTAGACCTCCAACAAAGTCCATGGTGACACTCTCCCATGGCCTTGATGGTACCTGTTAGCCCCTTATGAATTCCTTGAAAAGCAAGCAAGGGGCTAGACTGTTTTATGAGCCTTCAAGGAATGCATTTCCCTTGAAAGCACATCATCCTTGAAGCCTTTTTATGTTCCCTACCTTTGACTGTTCCCCTCTGCTGTTATGGTGTCAATGAGCCTTACTTATAAAAAAATATGCTCCAAAAGGCCTTTACTTGCCTTTGGCACCTCTGCAAAAACTCTCCATTTTACCCCTTTTTTCCCCTTTGCAAAGTTCCCTTTCCATCCCAAATTTTTCCCATTTAACCCCCTAAATCCCCCCAAAATTCCCCTTAAATTCTACCCTTACCCTTTGTTGGGACAAATTCCCCTTTGTTCCCCTTATCGTTTCCCTTCCTTGGCCTTAAAATGCATTAAAAGGGCCTCAAAACCCACTTTTCAACTTTATAAAAGGGCTTAGCCCCTTTCCCGCCAGCCCCTTCAAATTTTTCCCCATATAACCTTAGCGCTAAGACCAAGCACTTAATGCCTTGGGGGCCAATCGTAATTGGAGTGTCGGGTGGGCGTTTCCCTTTGTAAAACTTTAAAACTCCAATGCGATTAGTTTATTACATTAAGTCCCGCGATGTATCCTGCACCGTTGATCTGTTATAGGGATCTGACGGTTGAGCGCCGATCGCACTCCCCGCCCAGTCGCAATCGGAACTTCCAGTCACTTCCATTATCTGCCCGGTGCGATTGCGATTTCCCCGATTACAGCCTCCACCGTTCATTTTCCCCATTGATCCAACGGTCATCGCTTTCCCGTTTCAATCACATCGTAGCTTCCGTTGTGCCATCCCTTCCGCTCCTCCCGATTGCGTCTTTCCGATGTCATCCTAGCCGTCCATCTCCCCGCTGATCCAACGGCTATCGCACTCTTCGCCCAATCGCAATCGGAAGTTATATGGTGTCGTCCCTTTGTGTCCCCTCCAATTGCAATCCCCCAATTGCATTCCCCACCGTTGATTTCTCTCGTTGATCTGATGGTCCATGCACTCCTGCTCCAATTGCAATCGTAGTTTTTAATTGCAACCACCTCTTATCCATTGCGATTGCGATTATTCCGATTAAATCGTGGCCTTCAATCTTCCTCTGAGATCCGACGGTCCAAAGTAAATCAGCCTCCACCACGCCGGGTCCCACCTCATACGATCATTCCCATCGCATTTCATAGAATTTCATTACATTTCATTTGTATTTCCGTTCATATCCAAAGTTTCGGATTTTACACTAAAGTCTTATGTTTCATAGTTATTACATCCCATGTTCATAGACCATTCCACGGATTGATCCCCGCCGTCGATCTACGCCTCCAGATCATGATCGAACAGTCCTTAAGCATTTCTCCACCAAACCCTATTATACGTTGTTTTCACCATTTCACTGCATTATTCACCATTTTTCATTCAAAACCACCACCGCCGCGCTATCATTTCCTCCGTCCTCCGTAACCATCCACCTCCTCTGTGCATGGATGTCTTAACACAGATAGGGGTTTTTGCAGGGTGCAGGAAGTGAAACACCACCATGATTACATAGTTTTGATATAGCGGAAAGTTTTCACTGACAGAGATATAATGAAGTGGTAGAGAGTTCCAGGCACCAAAACGAAGATCTTTGAGCCTTAAACCAAGTTTTTCAAGGCAAGCTACCAGGTCAAAGACATCATAGACCACGCAGAGGATACAGATGTGCAGAAATTAATATATAGTAGGTTTTCTACATTAGCAGAATGTTTTTCTCCAGGAAAGGACGGGTTGCCCATACTTCTTTTATTCTATGCTGTGCTCCAGGGAAGATTTCCGCCTTAACCACAGTCCAAAGCCATCAGAACATTTGTTATGCGGTATGGCAGATTTTCTCCGCCATTTACTCACCCTTTTCTCATTCTCCAAAAGTACCACAGAGTACTGCAAGCCAGTGTACATCAAGGTCATATCAGAGTAATTGGAAGCCTGAAGAGGATCATTCATTCACCCAAAGAATGCCAGAGATCAATGCGCAGGAGTTAAAACATAATGGGCTTCAGGCCTCATTTCTTTTCTGAGTTTTAATTCTTCATTTAGTTCTTCACCTACCTCCTCTGCTCTCTTTCAGCTATAAAACTCATGAGAAAATTATTGTAAAGGTTGTTGATGATATATCTGAGAATTGCAAGCTTTTCTCTTGAGGCATGCTCACTGTGTAAATTTGTAAGATAGGCTAAGGAGTATGTTTTCAAACTGAATTTCAGGCTATTAGAAAATGTTGTACCTGATTGGTGTTTCTCTTAATATGACAAGCACATTTCTTTGGATCCTGATCTAAAGCTACAGTGATATTTTTCTGTCTCTGTGTTTTATTTCATTTCATTTCAGTTCTTCTGGCTTGCATCAGAAATATGGCATAGGATTTGCCCTCGTTAGGCACCCTATGCTTCTGCTCTCCTTGCCTTAATTTTTTCTGCTAAATGTGTTATCTAATAATTAGTTTCAGTTAATTTAACCAGTGTAGTGGATGTTATTTCCTGCTAGTTGATGTATGAGTTAATGAATCTTCTTCTTAGATGTTCTTGTTAGAGTTCAATTAAATGAATTGGGAACACTGGGAGTGTGGAACTCTATCTCTGTTTCATTAGGATCCTTTTCAGTTAATTAAACCTATCTAAGTTTCCCTCAAGTTGTTCCTTTCCCTTCTTTGAGAGTTGCCTAAGAGTATGTCCAAGCAAGTCTGGAGTTAAATGACCTCTGACCTGATCTATAGACAGAAATTGGTTTACCCTCATTCCTTCACTCCACCTATATTTTTAGGATCCAATGCTTTAGATGACTAGCCCAACTGAAAGCCTGCATATTGAACAGTAAGTAAACCCTTTCCTGACTCCATTTTCCCAATGGTCTTGAATACTATTTGAATTTATCTCTCTTTGCCTAAAATCTTCTTTGCCTTTCCTTGTCTTATATTGAATCCTTTATTCCTGATTCCCAACAACCAAATCAAAACAAATCAAACAAACAAAACCTTGTGCCTATAACTAGCCTAACATCTTAAAATTTGGGCTTCAAAGACATATACCTTTGACATATCTTAGAGAGATCCCTCTCTGGACCCAGGAAGGCTAGATCCTGAGGTCTGAAAGTAGTTTGATGTTGTCTCATCTTTTGGTCTTGCCAATCTGGCCAAAACATGGGAACCCCAACAGTACCAATAGTGGCGTGTACAATCCAAGATTCCTATTACTAGGATTACTTGTTGCACACATAGAACAACCTCTTATAAAACTTGACACACTATCTATCATGCAAGGCCAGTAGCCATACCTCTGTAGATGCGCCACTGTTTTTATTACCCCAAATTGTCTAGCAATAAGAGATGAATGAGCTTCTCTCATGACACTTAGCCTCTCTCCTTGAGAAATACACATCTTGCCCAAATGAAAGATAAAATTGTTATGCATCTGATAATTTTTTTCTTCAAATTGATTCCCTTCACTCAAAATAGAATACACATCTTGAAAATCAATGGCATGTGCATATTGTTCTATGTAACTCTCATGTACAACAGAATCATTTTTGAGTAAATTAGATGCACTAATTATTGGTCTTGAAAGAATATCTGCAACTTTATTGAAAATACCTTTCTTGTACCTTATAATCAAGTGAAGCTATTGAAGAAATCACATCCACCTAAAATGTCTTGATTGCTGCAATTTATTTTTTCACTGCAAGTACTATAATGGTTGGTGATCGGTATGCACAATAGTCTCTTTACCCATCAAGTAGTGCTTCCACTTCTTCACACTTTGTACCAACGCATATAGTTCTTTTTCATATGTAGCATAATTATTCACGACACCATTAAATTTTTTAGAATGAAAAGAAATAGGCTTACCATGCTACAAAAGAACTGTGCCCATGGCATAATCACTAGCATCGGTTTGAATCTCAAATGGTTGTCTCAAATTTGGTAATGCAAGGATTGGAGCTTAATTGATCTTGTCATGTAAAGCTTCAAAATCTTGTTTTTGTTTGCCTCCCCATTGGAAGCCTTTCTTCACACTTTTCACTGCATCCATAGGAGCTACGATGGTAGAAACGTTAGCAAGAAAATTTCTCCAATATTGAGTTGCACCTAGGAAACGTCTTACCTAAATTCCTATTTTGGGTGTGTGCCAATTCATAATGGCTTCCACTTTAGAAGGATCAATTCTCAACTCTCCTCCTCCTACAATATGTACCAAATAGACCAAAGAAGTCTTTCCGAACTCACACTTTGACATGTTAAGAAACAATTTCTCTTTCTTCAAAATATCAAGCACTCTATTCATGACATGCAAGACATGATCTTCTCTTGTTTTGTTGAAAATAAATATGTCATCTAAGTACACAATCACAAAGTCATCAAGGAATGGACGCAAAACACTATGCATAACACGCATGAAATTTGTCGGTGCATTACACAAACCAAATGGTATAAATAGCCACTCAAAGAGTCCTTGTTTGGTTTTGAATGCAGTTTTCCATATATCACTTTCTGCAATTCTTACTTGATGATATCCACTTCGTAAATATAACTTAGTGAAAAAAAATTTCTTTTTTCAGCTGATCAAGAAAATCATCTATTCTTGCGAGTGGGTAATGATTTTTTCCCATAATCTTGTTCAAAGCTCGAAAATCTACACACATGTGCCAAGTCTCATCTTTCTTTGGTATCAAGAGTATGGGTGAACCACATGGCGAGGTGCTTGGCCTTATTATTCATTTGTCAAAAATCTCTTTGATTTGCCTCTTTATTTCAGCATTTTCCATTATCGACATGCGATACATACCGAAGTTTGGAAGAGGACAATCTTGTTGCAGCTTAATCTTATGTTGCATTTCTCTTTTTGGAGGTAATCCTGTTGGATCCTAAAAAATCTCATGATGTGCAATAACTACATCATATAAATCTGATTTCAACTTAGGATCACATCCCTGAAATGATTCATGATTAACATCAACTTTAGGCTTAATCATAAGAAGAAAAAAATTCATACTTGAATTTACCAGCCTCTTTACCTATCCAGCATTTACCATAGAAATGTTTGTCTTCTTGTGATGTAATCTAACAATGAACTCCTTGCCATCTTTAAATAAATGATTCTTGCTCTCATGGAGATATAATATCTCTTTATTTTCATACAAGTAAGGACTCCCCAACACAATACCTGTTATTTCAAGCGGAACCACATCTAATTCAACTTTGTCAACAAAATTTGAAGTGATTTCAAACTGAAATATGAATTTCTTTGAAACCTGTAAATTTGCATCCTTAAAAATCCAACCTAATGGATATGGTTTTGGATGTGGTATGGTCTCAAGGTTAAGTTTCTTGACCAAATCTTCAAAGATTAATTTTTCTTGTGACCATCTGTCAAACAATGTGTCAACCTTGGTATGTTTGGATATGACCCTCACATGAAATAGTTCTATTCTTTCTTCTTCATTTGGAGTATGTATGTGACAGTTTGATGTATTGGTACTAGGTTTAGTTTCAATTTCTTTTCCCTTCATTTTATTAAATCCCATGGTTGTAATCTTAGATTCATCACCTGAATTAGATCCTAAATCATGTTGAGTTGTAGCTGCAGTTTTTTGTTTCCCTTTGTTATTGGGTTTCTTTAGCCTCATTTCAAGATGTAATTTCCAACAACGAGTTCCATCATGGCCTTCTTTTGAAAAATGTTTACAAACCACTTTTTCTCCCTCTTTATTAATAAATGCATTCTTTTTTTTACCTTTTGAGGTCTTCTCCTTGGCTTTACCCTTAAAATGTTTCTTTCTACCCTCTTCAGAAATGTTCTTCCCTCTAGCTTCTAGATGTGTGGCCTGAACACATGGTTCATCTAGACTGGTCGGGTTAAACATGAGAATAGTATGTTTTAGGTAGCTATGTAAGCCTCCTATGTAATTGAGCAAAGAATCTTGGCTTTGCAAATCTACCCCTAATAAGAGAGCTCTTCTCCTAAATACTTGGGTGTATTCTTGCACATTTTTTCCCTTTAATGCCTAAAGTTCTGCTAGTTTGGCATTATGGCTTTCTGCATATGAGCTAATGGATAAAATTTTTGTTTTATAGCAGTAATGAAATCCGACCATGATAGAATAATCTTACTGTGCTTCTTGATTTCCTCCTTTGTCTTGGCTTCCCACCAAAAAAGTGTTGCACCTTCCATTCTCAATGAAGCTAATTGGATTTTGGTATCTTCATATTGAAGGTTATGGATTCTCAAATAGACCTCCAATTTCCTAATCCAATTAAAACAAAATTCTGCATTGACTTCACCATTAAACATTTGCAATTCAAACTTAATAAAGTTTTAAAAAGGGACTTTTACCAGTGTTCTTTGACTTGTGTGGCTGATGTACTGAATAATAAGTAGAGGATGATGATGATGGGGGTGAGGATGATGGTTTTCCATTTCCTCCATTTCCTCCATTTCCCTTCTTTGACTTATCTTCATCATTGTGACCTCCTGAAGATCCTTTCCTTCCTTGTGAAGTTTAAATCCTTCTCCTTCTAGTCTCTCATTCCTTTCTTGATAAAGGATTCTAACCATCTCAATCATGTCAAGGAATGCTTTCCTAAACACTCTTTCTTCCTCCTTGGGATCAAATTCTTCATGGATTTATCCTTCCTCATGAGGCATGCTTAATGGAGCTTCTGCTTCTTTAGGAGGTGAACTAGGTGGTGGAGATTGTAGAAATATTGCTCTCCTTTTCTTTGGCTCTTCTTGAGATCCTTCTGCTTCCACCAATTTTCCTTCTCCTCTTTTGAGCTTGAACCTAGTAAGAGTCTAAAACTTGCAAATAGTTAAACAATTATTTGCACTAAACAGCACCAGAGAATAAACTCTAGCTCTAATACCAATATGATATGAAATTACTGTATTAGTTTTTTTGTGCTAAGTGTCTTTTCATTTTATAAACATGTGCATACTTGTCTAATTAGTTTGCTTAAGGATTGAGTTTTTTTGTCCTTGAAATGTAGATGATTTTTAGTGAATTGGAAGCATGAAATAAGCACAAATAACACTGAACAATAGTGTAAAATAGAGAAATAATTCACCACATGAAATTTACATACCAGGCATGATAAAGCAGTTCACCTCTCCTTGGCTACATCTACTGGTCTAGCTCCCAATTGCATGCCCATCTTTCATTATGCTCAAAATTTTGCAAATACATGTACTTATAGTGCTCTAATAGTTTTTTTATCTACATCAATGACTCCATAATGCTCCAATTAGTCAAAAATGACTCTTCATTCACTCAGAATGGTCAAACATTGAGTCTCTTACTCTTTTTCCCAATTACACCTAGAAAACCCCCACTAAAAGTGGATAACTCCACTTAACTGGAGCTAAAATAGCTTCTCCGCTAGAAATGGCGCACTTTTCAAAATTTTATACTGTATTAAACTACAAAATTAAACTTGAGTGGTTGGGCACGTGACCCGAAAACCCTGCGGTTAACAACCATCAACGGTTGGGCAGAACCCGCATTCTAAACCGTGGTTATAACTCCATGGTAAGCGTCGTGCTTAAGTCTTATCCTGACCATGCGAAGGTTGTTACGGGTTAATCGTTGCATGTGACACAACTATTGCGGAAACGGTCATTGGTTGGAATTAACATATACCATGTGAACACCACCGGGGACTGTCGACGGTCCCCAACCCCCAAATCCATTTGCAATCAAAAATAAAGTTAACCTGCGACCTATAATTGTTAAGAATAAACGTACAAAGTGGGTGGTACGTCATGCACTTGCTAGGAAAGAGCTCCCAAAGTCGATTCCTGCGGACTCCACAAAAATTTTAACACTCCATTACAGGGACACATGGTAGCCTTAGGGCTAGCAACATGGCACCATGTGATTGGCCCTCCAAAAACATACCAAACTCATTCAACAAATAAAACAATGACACTTGTCATCCCATGATTGGCCTGGTGAAAAGGAATATTTCGAGAATATTCCTTTTTTTTTGTTGTACCTCCACCCTGCTAACTGTGCATCCCAGTCAAACCTAGTCAAACTGTCGAAAATTTATCGGTTTGGCTTTTCGATCAGAACATGATATATCCCTCATACAACATTGGTTTTACGAACCGTTCACCACGCCGGAATCAGGAAGACAAGATCTATGCAACCACCGTGGTTTCAACCCAATCCTGTAACTTTTAATTTCGAGCAAAATTTATGAACTCCTAATCATCAAGAGTAGTGCCTCAAGAAAAAAAATGGACCCTATTTTAGGTGGGCATACCCCCCTATGGTTTTGTGCATGGGTTTGCACATGGTTTTGGGGCATGATGTTTTTCAACCCTTGGTATTTTGTAGATCCGGTCAAGGGAACTACAATTATGTTCTAATCTAATGTTAATGGACTAGGGTTTATGAATGCTTCGGCATGTATATATATGTGTTGTAACAATAAAAGGAATATAATGAAAAATCAAGCTAGTAGTCCCGATTTGGGATCGAGGGGAAAAATATCTATGTATATTTGTTTTATGTTTTATGCTCTCATTATTGTTTATTTTATGTTTTTAAGAATTTGTTTGCAGACAATTTATGTACAGGTAAACCCTATAGTCTAGCCATCAATTTGGGGGTGGAAGGATGTGGAATTAGAGAGCTTGGTATCCAACAATGACTAGAGGATTGACCATAATTTACTTATGCACCTTTTGGCTCGATCTGATATAATTGATTGTAGTATCCCTGTTGAGCAGGAAAATCCCCTCTGCTTACAGAGGCAATCCCTCTAGCCCTAGGTTGGGTCTAGAAACAAGGGAACATGCTCGAATTTTTTATTTATAGCTCATAAATTAAAAAACAAGTTGGGATAGATAACCTACATTGGTCCAACACTCTTATCATGGTTTGCAACAGCGATCCTCCGATCTTTGTCTTCACACATCGCGATCCTTCAGTGATAATGTCCTTGTACTTGCACAAAGATCAAGTGAACGATGACATCATATGAAAACATATTCTCATTTATAGCTATTCAATTGGTTAAGGAGAATCAAACATTTTTCATATGATTGAACACAAAATTGGAACCAAAAAATAGTCATGTATTAATGATAGAGAAAAGAAGTTTACAACTTTAATGCTTTGACGTTGCATCCTCCTTTGACGAGTGCATATCAAGCATTCGTTCGGGATCAAAATTGATGAGGAAATGGGCCTAAACTCTCTCTCAACAATGGATTCCTCTACCTTATTCTACACACCAGCTATAGTAATGATTGTTTTGCTAGCTGAAACAATGTGAGAAGGAGGTATTTATAGGAGAGGAGGAGGTGGTTTGGGATCCCTCATAAGGCGGAGGAGAGGTCTATCCCTTTGGGCAGTTGCACAATTGTAGGAAACAAGAATCCAAAGGGGGGAACCCCACATTATTCAGTCCAGCAAACCATAATTACTCCGCTCACGTAGTTGTTAGGCATGGAAACTTTATTTCTATTTTAAAGACTTTCCAAAAAAATCTCGGCACGGGTGCCCTTATGAGAAAGAGAGCCAATGGGCATGAAGTCCAGTGTTAATTTTTCCATGGGCACGAGGCCATAACTTCCTACCAGTGCCAACCCAAAATCACATGTTTTTTAGATTCTTCTTGTCAAGGAATGATCAACATAGGAAATGTTCTTGACATGCCAAGGGATGCAATGATACTTATAGCAATGTATTACAATACACATAAGTCACTGAAATGGTCCTCCAATGTTTAGGATGGGGATTGTAGGGATGGTGACAAAATATTGTGTAACAGATGCCCCCTAAAGCATGAGGTCCGAGAGAGAGGGAGGGGTGAAATTCTTTATGATAACATGCCTAAACCAAAACTTTGTCGTCGGAAGACCTGCAATAACAAGTACAAATAGTATATTTGATACATAGATATGTGGTATGAGCGCAACCATCCATAATAGAGTACATACAATAATAGGATTCGAGGTATGGACACAGTCATCCAGTAAGAAGGATCATCAAATAGAATCAGGTATGGTCGCAGCCATCCAATCAGAAGAGTCATGCATATAGTCATGATAAACCAAATCGTCTCACAGCCTGGATGTCATTAGACAAAACCCAAGGTCTTGCGCTCCATCTCGACCCGAACAAGTACAAATTCAAGCATGAAAATTAGTGAGCTGAAGTCGAACATGCAAGAAAGTCACCTAATTACCAGCCAATGAAAAGCTATTAACAGGCGCGGGAGAAACCACCAATAATGAAAATAGCTCTCAAGGTACAACTAGTACAATCCATGGAATGTGAACAGTGAGCTGGAGTTGAACACCCATGAAATCACTCAATCGAAGGCCAATGATGAGGACCTATCATCGAATGCGAAGAATTTGCCATTGAGGCATGCAAGCTCCAAGGTACCAGAAGGGAGTTTCTAGATCAGCATCCTAGATAATGAGCCGAAGTCTACAGGAAGTGACCGGTTGAAGGAGGGCCATAATGTTTCCCACATCATCGACACAATATAGAGGAATAAGATGATAGTGAATTAGGACTAAACCGAGGATCAGGGGTTGAAAACTGGAGAAGGAAACTTCTCTTGAACATATTGGTGACACAACTCCAGAATTTGGTAGTATTTGACATCAAGGGATCTGAGTTCATGATGAAATGGAAAAGAGTAGATGAGAGGCCAAAAAATATAACCCAAACCCATGGAGGTAAAATGACAAATGGGATTTCCCCAACCCGTCACGAATTGCAGAAAAGTGCCATGTTCAAGAGCAACATACTGTCGACACGACTGAGAACTGGTTCCATTTTCCCCCACCATTTTTGGCGAGTAGCCCAATTATTTTTAGAAACAAGATTGAAGGGGATAACATATGCTTGTCATATAACTTTGTACTTTAGAAAAATCCATCCTAGTACATTTTATGAGCCCTAGGAAGGAGGAACTCGGTAACGTCATGGTGACTATTTATGATGTCATTTAGGTTTTAACGAGCCTGAAAAAGGAATAACTCGACATATTTTCATGTTTAGAGAGTTTGAAAAATAAAAATCCAGCAGGTCCCTTTTCGTAGGTAGTCTCACAGATCTGAAAAGGTAGAAAAAAATACCCAGGAGAACCTCTTAGTCGCAATTGGCTAAGGTATTCCTTTTTCGTAAATAATTTGTCCCAGCCCAAAAAATGGGTAAACGTATACTGGGAAGATGAAGTTTTGCAGCCTTTAACGAGTTCAAAATGACAAGAAATATTTTCAATTTTCGAGTCAAAAAAGAGCTGAAAGATGACTCCAGGGGGTGAATTTTTCGTGTTTTTACCGAATCTAAAAAAAGTAATAAAATACAACTCGTCACTTCATCATCATCATTTTTAGGAAATATTTCTACACAATATTAGGGTTTCGAAAAGGTTATAAAATGACAGAAATAGAAAAAATAAATTACCATTTTTAACTGTGATTTTGTGGAGCTGGCAGCAGACAATCCAGGAGACCAATCGCGAATATGTTTTCTTCAGGTAAGAGCTCTTATCCTTGCCTACATTTTAAGCTAGTTCTCATTGCCTGCATTCTCAATTTTTTATGCTTTTGGGGGGATTTTTTTTAAAGTTTGGGCGTGACGGTCAGCGTGGCTTCCAAGCATAGAGTCGCACCAACCCACCTAAAATTTCAACGAGGAGGTGCCAATTGGCACTGTTGTTTCTAAAATAGCCACGCCAATCGCTGCAACCATAATTGCCCAAAAATTTTGATAAATTTCCCATTTTAAACAATTAAAAAGTTGATGATTTGACTAATCAAAGCCCCACTGATGGTTTTGCGGGTGATTAAAAGCAAAAAATTCATTTAATGGAAGGAAAGGGAACACAGGGAGGAAGATAAGCTAGCCATGAGAAGTGTGAGATGCATGGATGCCCTAAGAGAATGTGGGCTCTTAAAATTCTTCATTGCACCGTGTCTTCGAGCTGAGCTAGAGTTACTACAATATCTAGTCAGTGTGTGGGACATCGATCGGGAGAGGTTCATGATTCACAATCAAGAGTTGGAGATTGAATTCTCTGACATATATTTCATCACTAGACTATCACGGAGGGGAGAAGCACTGTTGGGGCCCTTGTTTTGAAAATGAAACGGTTTTGAGTCATGGATAACAGGTGGTGGAGCGCAACCATGGTAGACAGGGAGCTGTGATGGTTCCAGATAGCTAGAAAGCAGGTGGCGCAGCAGTTACAGAAACTAGCACAGATGGTAGGAAGGAGCAATAAGGACAAACAGCGAAACTCCCAGTAATCAGGGAGATGCAGCAAACAGTAGAGCGAAAAAGGAGGGAAAACTGACAGTCGTGTTGGCAAAGGAACAAATAGGCAGTCGTCCAGCTTAGACAGGAGGTTGGTGTAGTGGAGAGCGGAGGAAGGGAGCCGTGGGAGAACTCTGTTCATTCTATTCGTTCTTTTCATTCTGTTCTGTTCTATTTAGTAATATTGTAATCAGTCCTATCGTGATCACTCTGAGGATTAATGTAATTGTTCGCTATTGTTAGTGAAATAAAATCCTATCTGGATTTGATGTCCTGAATTTTGTGATAAGCATCTGGTTATGATGAATGTATTGGCCACTTTAAATTTTGATTTTTCATCCTGAATATGTTCATGAGTAGTATCTTGTGCAAGGTATCTAAACCTGTTCGGAGTACTCAGCTTTGTCTATTTAACTCTATAGTTGTGATTAGTCGATATCTGATATGTTCCTAACCTCATTAAGGTCACGACACGCCTCAAGTGAGACTCTCTCCTCTTCGGAGTAGATTGAAAATGTTGACGTTGTGCTAGAATACTGCGGAAACCTTGTTAGCCTCTATCCTAAACCTAGGTCTTGATCATAGACCCTCTTTCTCGCCAACAAATGGTTTCGTTGGCAGGACCTAAAATTTAATTTAGGAGCTATATCATGGTATCACAGATCTTTTAAATGGAAATACGAAGCTGGTGGGATGACCACTTTGATCAATTTATAGCTGAGAAGTGGTGGGAGAGAGTGATGAAGGAGTTGGAGAAGCAAGAAAGTAGTCAACAGAACAAGGAGAAGGCCCGCAGATGACAAAGGAGATGGAAGGTCAGAAGGAATCCCAAGGAACAGGAGGGACCGTTAAGGAATTCAGGCAAGTGTATAGGAGCCCAGACCAAAGAGAAAAGGGAGAAAAGTCCAACGTGGAGGACGCAGCCCCAAGGAGATGTTCGATGTGGAGTTGCATGTTGTCGGCACCCATAACTCAAGGTAACTCTATTCCCCAAAGTTCAAGTAGCTCTAGTCCCAACCTTCCCCTAGTACTCTATCAGCCACTAGGTGAAATTTTTGTTAAGTTACGAGAATTAAGTAAGTTGAATAGTGTTCAGTCTACAACAATAATACATACTACCAGTTTTTCTAGTAATATAATTTCACATCTAGGAAATAGGATTTTTATTCTAGTATCACCCACACAAAGAAGCATGGCGGGATCATTTACCTGATACCCAGAGTTCTCTGGGAAGGGTAATGACAATGTGGAGCAGCACTGGTATCTATGTGAATCCATATGGAGGGCTCGACAGACACCAGAGGTAGTTAAGTTGATCAAGTTCCAAACTACTCTCAGGGAGAGAGCTCTACGCTGGTTTATTAAATGATTCGAGGCTCATCCGAACCTAGTGATAGATGATTTAAAGAGATAATTTGTTAAAGAATTCAAGTTACCTCAGACAGATCAGCAAGGTTTATCAGAGATGTGGGAGATTAAACATCGAGAAGGTGAAACTGCATGGGATCTGATGAGAAGGTTCAAGGATGCAGTTGGAGAACTAAGTTACCCAATTGATCAAAATCATTAGAGAGATTGGTTCATCAATTCCCTTCTTCCGCTAACAAGAACTCCATTAATGCAATATAATATTGATACATTATAAGATGCATTGGAGCAAGCTATGAATATAGAGACCATGGCGGGATATCCGTAGGAGTTCAAAGGAGAGGCCGCAGCTCAAGACCCTTCCATATTGGGGTTACAACATCAGATAGCTAGTCTGACGAAAAATTTGAAGGACATTCAACCAATACGGCTTGCAAGGCCCAATGTATGGTGTACTCATTTTCTGATGGAGGGAAACGTGGTCACAGAATGTCCAAGGTTGCGAGGGTAGAATTGGGGGACTTCAGTAGGAGGGACACAAGGAGCTCCACCAATAGGGGGAGTTGTGTAGATAAACACTCAAGGGCTATATCCGCTGCAACCCCATTACCCAGGGTTCCCTGCGCAATAGAATCAGGCTTCAACTAAATATTACGAGATATGCAAAATCATTGGTCATCCGCCTTGCCTATGCCCAATCTTACAAAAATACTCCAACTTCCAAACAACATATACTATGAGTTCTCTGCTTTCACAACACACAACACAGAGCAGTGTAGAGGTCTGGATGCATTAGCAGAACGATTGGACAGGCCATCATATAGAGTAAATGAGGCTCCCAGGGGATGAGGAGGAGGTATGAGAGGAGGCAAGCTGGAGGAAGAGGACCTG
Source organism: Pinus albicaulis (assembly GCA_034641835.2). Taxonomy (NCBI): domain Eukaryota; kingdom Viridiplantae; phylum Streptophyta; class Pinopsida; order Pinales; family Pinaceae; genus Pinus; species Pinus albicaulis. Next base: position 1,971,881,810 of record CM076575.1, read on the forward strand.
TAAGATGTTACAACTGTGACTAAGAAGGCCAGGTAGCCAGGGAATTTCCACTTCCTAGAAGACCATGGTGCTCTCAGTGCAGAGTTAATGTGCACGCAACATAAGGCTGCACAGAGCTAATTAAAAGATGTGAATAAAGAGCCAGACAAAGAGGAGAAAATATGGTAAATGTAGAGCCAAGAATAGTAGAGGCTAAGGCTATGCAGAACATAGCCATAGTGACACAAGGAGGAAAGAGAACCAGGGAAGATGCAAAAAATACAGACCCAATAAATTTGATAATGTAGCAACTCCAAAGCCAGCTTTCAGGCCAGAAAGATAGAAGCAATACTTAAAGGAAGCAGTGGAAACATTTTCCCAACTTGAGGGAAGCAAAGGAATTGAGTTACGCAACCCAGGGTAGACAAGGAGAAACAAACTAGCACATGCACTCTGATTGAAGAATGGTTCCGGCTATTTCTAAAAATTGTTACCAATGCACCAATGGTGGAACAATTGAAGCAGAATCTGGAGATGGTGGTGCAGGAGACCACAGAACTAGGGGAATCAAATGACGCAACACAGAAATACATACGAAGATTCAAAATAAATAAGAGAAGAACAGGGAAAGAATTATGTGCAAACACTCAAGTCACAGGATTCCAAATTAAGGACATAATTCTTGACCTAGGGTCAGATGTCAACATTTTTCCAAGGAAGATGTGGGAAGCATTGGGAAGACCAAAGCTGACATATTCACCAATCCAACTCCGCATGGAAAACTAGTACTGCATTGTGCCCATAGGCAGGCTGGAGGAGGTTGAAGTCGATGTTGCGGGGGTAAAGACATACACAGAATTCAAGGTGATAGACATTATGGGGGATAAGGATCCCTATCCAGCATTATTGGGGATTGACTGGGCTTTTGAGAACTATGCAATAATATATTTGAATAAGGAACTAATGATCTTTGAAGATGGGGAAGTAAGGGTCACTCAGCCGCTTGACCCATATCAAGGACCTCAATATACAGATTATGTCGACAACAGAGAGGATGCTCAACTTCTTGATCATCTTTATCAGTTGATAGCAGGGAAAAGAGAAGATTATATCAACCCAACAGCGGGGGGGACTGTGAGTTGGAGAATTTTTCAAAGCTCAGACTTAGGCTTGTAAATAGCCTAGGATGATTGATAGTAGGGGGGATATGAGACAAATACAAGAATATGTGCTAATATCAGAAGAAACAATTGGATCAGAATTGAGGTAAGAGAATATCCTCTTTATCAAATATGAAGGTTGTAAATACCTTTATTACTAGGATAGAAGATAAAGTACCAGTGGACCATAGGGTCCCACTCATGGATGTGGCTTTACAATCCATGTCCACAAAGTGGTGGAGCAACCACCACAACTCTTTGTCGTGATGGTACAAGGTTGCAGCAGCGTTGAGGGCCAGATTCAAGGAAGAGGAAGGACCATGATACACTGAAAAGTACCAAGGGGACTCCGACCCTAGAAAGAATTTACAATATTCTGAGGACCAATGGAAGAAAGCAGGGTACCCAGAAGATTTGTGGGTACACAATTTTGTACATTCACTGGATTCGATTCCACAGGCTTAGTACCTAACTAAAGAGAAGAAAAGAGGAACCAATACTTGGTAATCAGTTGCGGATTAGTTTACGTAATGCTTTTCCTTCCAAGGAAAAACAGAACCAGTCACACAAGCCTTGCAGGCCATTAAAATGGTGTTGTTCTTTCCATAGATTCAAGAGGATGAAGAACAATCACTCCCGAATCAAAGTATCAGACAGTTGGTAGCATGCAAAAGGACAAACATTGGAATGGATGATGATGATATAGAAGATCTTAGCCATCTATATTTTGAGGAAAAGGAAGGGGAGCGAGATATTCACCTGCTACTACTGAAGACCAAGAAGATGAATATTGGGACACCAGAAAAGCCTAAACTTGCGTCAATTGGTGACTCTTGGGATGCAGAAATGACTAAGGAGATATTTAATTTGCTACAGGAATACAAAGAATTATTCCCATCCTCAGTAGCGGAGTTCAAAGGAATAAAAGGAGACATGGGGGAAATGCGTATAATTTTGAAGCTCGACGCAAGACCAATAAAGCACATACCATACCATCTGAATCCAAGAGTGAAAGAAAAAGTCATGGCATAGATTGATAAAATGATAAAGGCAGGGTTGATATTCCCAGTGGAAGAAGCAGAGTGGGTAAGTCCTATAGTCATACAAAGTAAAAAGGAAAAGTCTATAATTCAAGTCTCTATTGACTACAGGAGCCTGAACAATGCATGCATACATGACCCATTTCCCACTCCATTCAGTGACGAGGTTCTCGAAAATGTTGCGGGGAATGAATATTATTCATTTACGAATGGATTTTCAGGATACCACCAAGTAAGGATAGCTAAAGAAGATAAGAATAAGACAACTTTCACAACCGAATGGGGCTCATTTACATATCATGTAATGCCATTCAGGTTGAAAAACACACCAGCAGTATTTTCACGAATTGTTATAACAGCATTTCGGGAATATATCCATAAATTCCTGGAAGTCTATATGGATGACTAGACAGTTTACAGCCTGTTAAGGAACCATGCAATGTAGTTAAGGATAATGTTTGACAGATGTAGGCAACTCCATATTTCATTAAACCTCAAGAATTGCATATTTGCAGTACCCTTTGGGACGCTGCTAGGACATGTTGTATGAAAAAAAGCGGTTTGCGTTGATCCAGCAAAAGTGGCAGTTATAATCAACATAGAGGCACCAGTGACCGTGAAGCAGTTAAGGTCGTTTCTAGGCCACAGCGGCTACTATAGGTGATTCATCCGCAGCTATGCGAAGATAAAAACCCTATTAGAGAAGCTGTTGTGGAAATCAGAGCAATTCATTTGGACAGATGATTGTACTACTGCCCTAAATACCTTGAAGGAAAAATTGGTGAGCACGCCCATATTAGTTCATCCTAAATGGGACAAGCAATTTCATGTCCACATTGATTCTTCCAGCATTGCACTTGGAGTAGTTCTAGCTCAGCCAAGAGATACTTCAGTTGACCACCTAGTTTATTTTGCAAGCCGGAAGCTATCAACAGTTGAAAGGAACTACACCATAACAGAATGAGACGCTTTAGCAATGGTGACTTCCCTTCAAAATTTTCGCTACCTATTAGGAGGTATGTTTAAATTTTTCACGGATCATTTAGCTTTAAAGTACCTAGTTAACAAACTGGTCCTAGAAGGAAGGATCTGTAGATGGCTCCTACTATTTCGAGAGTTCACCTTTGAGGTGATAGTGAAGCCCAGGAGACTAAATGTGGGTCCTAACCACTTGTCAAGGCTAGAAAATGGAGAAAATGGAAAGTCCTTGGATGATCAGCTGCTAGATGCTAATATTTTTAGAGTAGAAGCCATCCCAAACTACTTATACCAGATAGCAACCTATCTGACAACAGGATAGTGCCTGAATGAATATACAGCAGCCCAGAAAAGACATCTGGTAGTCAGAGCAACAGAGTATCAGCTAATAGCGGTACACCTATACAAGATGGGGTTAGACCAATTCTTTCGGAGATGCATCCTGGATCATGAGAGGGAATATATATTGTGGGAATGCCATTGTGGAGTTGCGGGAGGACATTTTGGTGAAAAAGCCACTATGAGGAAGATATTGTAGGCAGGCTTATGGTGGCCCACAGTACACATGGACAGTAAGGCATTTGTAAAATATTCGATGTGTTCCAAAGAACGAGATGTCCATTGCACAGATATGAGCTACCACTTCACCCTGTAAATCATTGCAGCCATTTGATAAGTGGGCCATTGATTTTATAGGACCGATAGCACCTGTTGCAAGATGTTCATAGGCCAGGTACATCATTACCACAATAGACTATCTAACTAGGTGGGCAGAAGCGGTACTAGTGAAGGATTGCATGGCTGAAACAACAGCTCGATTCATATTTGAAAATATCATCAGCAGATTTGGCTGCCCCAGAAGTCTGACCAATGATCAAGGTATACATTTTATCAATGCAATGATTAGATATCTGCTAGAAAATTTCATGGTACAACATCATAAAAGCAATCCGTACCATCCACAAGCAAATGGAACAGTAGAAGCATTCAATAAGATTCTGGAAAAGGGGCTAATGAATATTTGAAACGTTGATTGAGACAATTGGGATGAGTGTGTACTAGCAAAATTGTGGGCATACAGAACAACTATAAAAATACTGAACAACCAGACCCCGTTCCAACTAGTGTACGGGAGGGAAGCAATGGTACCGGTCAAATTTGTCATACCAAGCCTGCTAATCGCATCATCACTACATCTATCAAAGGAAGACTCATTGAAAGAGAGATTACAAGAGCTACAAGAACTTGAAGAGCACAGGTTTCTAGAAGATTTTCATCAGACTGTCCAGAAAGAAATACAAAAAGGTTCGCATGACCACCACATTAAGCACAAAATGTTTGCGGTCGAAGGAAAAGTTTTGCTGTATGATAGCAAGTTCCAAAAGTTCCCAGGGAAACTAAGAAAGCATTGGCTGGGACCGTACCATGTGATTGAAATACGATATTCATGAACATTTTGGTTAGCACAACTAGATGGCCAGGTATTACCAGGAAGGGTGAATGGCGCACGCCTAAAGCCCAATCATGAGTAAGTTCCATTATTTCATTTTCCAATAACTCTCATAACTGAGAGGAGTCGGTAGGGTAGATTAGATTAAGTAGAGCCAATAACTCTCTCGCACACGAGAAGAGAATAGATAGGAGCAAAAATAAAGCAAAACCGCAATAACAGAAGAAACTCACAGTTGCAATGCGGAGACCACATCACAATCGATTGTGGTCAGGGGGAGGTTAGTGTCCAACATGTCATCCATGTTAGAAAGCCAAATGTTTCAAATATCATTCCATCATCATGACCCATCATACCCATGTCAGTCCGTAGGATTACCTAGATTTGAGAAGTAATTGCTATAATTAGTATGGTCCTTACCGCAATAAATTTTCCATATTAGGCCATAATCATTACCCATCACATCTGCCCAAATCCCAAAGTCACAGTCATATATGCCAGAACCCACCTCATTGCGGTAACTAATCACATGATTATAGTTGCGGGGGAAGCAGGGAAAATTAATTAGTTATGGGGTCTTATCAACCTCATTCGTGGTGGTTACTTACATAACCTGCATGAAAGAAGAAAGCACGAGAATGTCGGAGAATTCCAAGAGAAAACAAGAAACAGCAGCAGTGAGAGAAATCTCATCAGACAGGGTCTAGAGGGAGCATCCAGAGGCAGGAATTTGCAAAGAAAGATCATGGGTAGCTTTGCAAGTATACCAAATAAGAGAAAAAATGACCAAGGTAGCACTAGCAGTTGTCGAGCCCGAGCTCAACAAGATAATTCATAGAATGGAGTCGCTGGTGGGAAAATATGACAATGCGTCATTGGTCGACATAGACTTCATAGATTCTTACCAATTTCCAGCGACAAAAAGGCAAGTTTATATAGAAAATTATGCTACTAAAGGAGAAGAAGAAGCAACAAGGTTACTTCTAGAGTTCAGAGGCATTCAGCAGTCCACAATTCTAAACCTAAGGAGCCTCCCTATGTTTGGAACCACATGAGCCGCAATGTAGTGTACGAAATTTCTGCTAAGAAGACTCCAGAACGGGTCACTATGGCTAGGGAGGGAGATACCAATGCATACAGAAGATATTCACCCGCTGACGGGATTCTCAGTAGAAGGGAGGGATGTCTCCACAGCATTCCAAACAGTCTTTAAAAGAGAAAAGAAGGCAGGAGACTAGGAATATTACAATAAATATGACACCAAAATAGGGGGAAAGGGGGTGAAGATATACCTCATAAACAACCCGGCAATTAAGTTTGCCTATTACCTAATTGCAGGCAAAACCATGAGACACTATACAAAGGGTGAATACACCCTGGACACCATCTCAGTTGCGGAGCACTGCCTCCAGGGAACCTAGCTCAATTGGTGTGCGTTTCTACTGAATGAATTGTTTGAAGCATACGAGGATGACTATAAAAGAGCCACCAGGTTCATCTACGACTACCTGATCATGGCGGTCTCAATGCGGAGATGGAATTTCCCGGGAGTTAGACAACCTGTAGAAATCATAAGTGGTCAGGCATTGGCAATGAATTTTATGACCTAGAAGTTCTCCAGAGACCCTAGCACAAAAGAGGTGAATGAGGAGGCATTCACATTCTGGTACAGTAATATGGTGGACATAGTGGCGAGGCAACAAAGGGCCCCGAGGAGTTTACTGGACAATTATTCATCTCAAATATGGTTCGGGGTCACTCACAAACAGAACTACATAAGGCCTACCTGTGTGGATGAAAAAAAATTTAGAATGAGGCCGTTGAAGTTTCAAGTGGATGAAAAAGCATTCCACACTGAGGTCTTCTCTTGGCTGGGAGTGGGAATGGAAATCAGAAGTGGAGTCCATCACTACTCATTTGAGGGGATGCTGCCAAAACCATTACTAGGGGAGACACAGGATGATACACTGAACAGAGTGTCGCGACTGTTGCTAACACCAATATTGGAGGAGCTGGACGTGATACTAGAAGGCTTAAATCGGGTAATGAAAACTCTCACTAGCGCTTCTCCCCTATTTCCTACTTTTTCAAAGTTTCAATCATCCAATTCTGCATCACCTTCCATAATTTCACCCATACTCACTGCCCTTCCACCCACAATGTTTAACTCACCCCCAGTCACAATATTAGTTCCAGTCAAAAAGAGTAAGGCACCTAAGCCACTTGTAGCTACTCCTAAGGCCAAGAAAGCTAGAGTCATGGTGCCTAAGCAGGTGGTCGATCTCATTGGGAAAGATCAAACACAGCCTATGGAAATAGGGGCACCAATTCAAGAGAAGCTAGAGGTGGCCCCCAAGTAACCTCTGAGATACCTATGTTTAATCCATACTCATTTTTAAATATTCATACATCTCCGCCTCACACTCACCATTCATCACCTCACACGTCATTCACTTCTAAAGACCATTCCACCCGAATTCCATCCACTTCAGCAACCATTTCAGACCCAGTTAGGGAAAAATGTAAAACAAATGGAGACAACGAGGCAAAGGTTAACTCGAGTATAGCATTGGTACCCAAGGTTAACCAAACCCTGGTTGAACAAAGCACTTTTCAGGACCTTTTAATTCAAGGGGGATATTTTACCGCAGATACAATGCCCTTGCCCAAGGAGCTGAACCCTTTTCAGCAAGAAAATTTGATACTACAGCAGGTTTAGCCAACAACAAGCATGAATACACCCGAGAATTAGCTGCCACAACAAAACCAACTGACGTCACCATAAGAACACTCAACCAAGCCAATAGTCAGCGGTTAACCACTTAGAGAAAGGGCGTCGAATCAAGATATCTCAAGAGCTAAGGGTATGCAGACCTGGGGCACAGAACAACTGTACAATTTCATCCAGTGGGTGACATGGTAGGCTGAAGGACTCCACAACTACCTCCAACAAAATTTTGAATAGAAACAGCTACTAATTACTGTGCTTACTGAACAATGTGACCAATTGAAAGGAGAAAAGGAAAGCCTGCAGGAGCAATTGGAGAAGGTGACAGAGGTGTTTAGAGATCTCTGGCCAACTGTGATAACACAGGATAACCAGACACTAGGGGATGTAACGGTTGGCACCATAGTCGAGAGGTCTATCCATATGAAGATGGCATATGCAAATCTCAGCAAGGAGAACCAGGAGCTAAAGGAAATGCTCACGACTAGACCGGCACTGCTAGATCCCGCTGTCGTATATGATGAGAGGGTCGCAGAGAAGCAGAAATAAGTAACCGGGATGCAGGAAACCCTAGACACCACAGTAAAGGAAGCTTACAACCTTCTAAAAAACTTGCACGAGTGTTCAACCTCATTGACTATGAAGGCTCAGCCAATCTCGGCACAACTGTAGCAAGTCTCACAAGAAATTCAATAGGCCACAGACCTCGTTGGCCTTAACCAGTTGTACAAACAAGCGAAGGAGCTGGAGACTAAGATATAGAAGATTGAAGAACATTCATCTGCAACAAAACAGGTCCTCCAAAAATTGAGGCAACTAGTAAAGCTTACTGCACAAAGAATACAACAAATGGTCGCTGAGGCTGATATCAAAATTAAGGAAGTATTCAACAAGCTGTTGGTCGTTTTAGGAGAAAAGTAAGTAGAAAAAATCACCATATAAATGGACCTGCTCATGAAGGGATGGAAACAGGCCATTTTCAACTTCGCCGAGCTAAAATCATCAGCATTGGCAAAGCTCCCCGATTTTGGGCCCTTGTTTAAACAAAGAGAGGAAACGGAGAAGACAGGGACAGACACAGAGGCAAGCGAACCAATGGAGACTGAGGCAACAAAAAAGGATTGACTCTGGATGAGTCAATAGCATGTGATCGAGGCCTGTTGGGGCCCTTTTTTTGAAAATGAAATAGTTTTGAGTCGTGGATAATAGGTGCCAAAGTGCAACCACGGTAGACAGGGAGCTGTCATGGTTGCAGAGAGCTGGAGAGCAGGTGGTGCGGAAGTTGCGGAAACTAGCACATATGGCAAGAAGGAGCAACAAGGATAGGCAGCAGAACTCCCAATGATCAAGGAGATGTGGCAAACAGTAGAGCGGAAAAGGAGGGAAAACTGACAATCGCATTGGCAAAGGAACAAATAGGCAGTCAGCCGGCATATAAAGGAGGCTGGTGCAGTGGAGAGCGGAGGAAGGGAGTTGTAGGAGAGTTTTGTTTGTCCTATTCATTCTGTTCATTTTTTTCATTCTGTTCTGTTCTATTTAGTAATATTGTAATCAATCCTACCGTGATCACTCTGAGGATTAATGTAATTGTTCACTATTATTAATGAAATATACTCCTATCTGGGTTTGATGTCCTAAATTCTGTGATGAGCATCTGGTTATGATGAATGTATTGGCCAATTTAAATTTTGATTTTTCATCCTGAATATGTTCATGAGTAGTATCTTGTGCAAGGTAGCTAAACCTATTCGGAGTAATTATCTCTATCTATTTCACCCTATAGTTGTTATTATTCGATATGTAATATGTTCCTAACCTCATTAAGGTCATGCCACGCCTTAGGTGAGACTCTCTACTCTTCGGTGTAGAGTGAAAATGCCAGTGTTGTGCTAGATTACTGTGGAAACCTTGTTGACCTCTATCCTGAACCTAGATCTTGCTCAGAGACCTTATTTCTCACCAACAAGCATTGATCCTGACAGGTACCCATCCTACGATGGAAAACATGAGCATGCTCAAAGATAGATTTTTCCCAAGATCAAAGAAAGGATCGAAGAGCAGAAAGATATATATCTAGACAATACCTTATTTGGCACTAAAAGTAGTGTTGCACACCATAACATGAGCTGTTGGATCTCAAACCCCTCACGAAGCTATAAAAACACAGCTTCAACTTGTCATGCATTGTATGACTCCAATCGTTTTCAACTGGGCAGAATCCGTAAAAATCAACCTGAAGCGCCAATTAACAAAGTGCAAGAACAGAAAGCTAAAACAATTTGGCTATGGGTCCATCTTGGTACCGTTCATCCTAGAATTCTTGCCAATATTTCCACGCCGAGAGGTAATAGTACCTGCACCACCAGCACGAGAGCCAGGGATGGTCCGTTCGGTAGAGTTGATGCCTCGATCGGGAGGTGGTCAACATATGTCATGGAGGCCAGAATTATTTGACTGGTTCTACCGACAACTCATCATCATGGAGGACTGGCCCTATACTGGCACCGAATTCATGGGTGACTCGGACCTTGCACTCTCATAAGGAGAGGATTTGGATGAAGTATTGGGTAAAAACTCATTTTTTGATTTTGATGATTATTATGATTTTTTTTATTATATGTGTTCTAATATTTTATCCATGTATTTGCAGATGTTGTCCTAGAGAGACCTATAGAGATGTATCCAATAGAATGGAGGGTCCCACGTGATTTTGAGGCAGCCCCTCATGGTGAGGGAAGCGAGGAAGAGGAGATCATGTGCAACCTGGAGGGACTCACCAGTGAAATCCCATATTACATGAGATTCGACGATGTTCCTTGTGCATACTAGAGGCACACTATGGGGGTGTATAACCGCATCCACCGCTTATTGAGGCGGCTTGTGCATGCAGTGACATGCTATCATGAGAATCATGTTGGTTAGATGCCTAGGCTTTATTTCTACATATTTTTTGAGAGATACGATGTCTCAGGATGTAACCAAAACACACATATTTTTTGAACTTATGATTCACGTGGATGCAAACACTCAATATATATATATATATATATATATATATATATATATATATATATATATATATATTATTTTATTGTCTAAATATTATTATGTGATGATGATTCTTTTACAAATTATGCAAATGTCTATCTAATACAATATTGGCTACTACATCAGTGAATGCAATCATTCATCTAGGAATATGTTGATATGTGATATAATCAAAATTCCTTTCTAATAAATGAACAAGCAAATACAACCTTAAAATCTGAGGATTTCTAACAGAATAATGCCCATTAAGCTGAAGAACAACAAGTTGAGATTTTAGGTTAACAATTAATGCCCAAATGTCGAGAGCAATGGCCTCGGTTAGGATTTCCATGATGGCATTTTATTTAGCGACATTGTTTGTTGTTCATCCTAGACACATACCTTGAAGGTCTATCAACTCACCATTAGGATTATAAATCACCTAGGCTATAGAAGACAGGTTCTGGGTACTGCAGGAGGCACCATCTGCGAAACCAACATAAGGAGTGACATACATCTGCACAGTAAGAAACAACATAACAAGTAGGAAAAAATGCTCACGAATCACATCAAGCCAAAAAATCTACAAAAATGAAAAACACACTTATGTACAAAAGAACGTGCATGACAAACTCATGCATAGTATTTTTTGAGGTACAACCCATTTCTGGGTTGATTCAAAGGATGGCCTTCATAGTCAATTAGCTCATAAGCCCCATTGTTCAAAACACGCTTAACGATATAGGGCCCATGACACATGGGTTCGAATTTACTTGCCCCCAGCTTATCATGAGCTTGGTCATACAAGAGGACTAGGTCTCCTTCTACAAAGGTACGAAGCGAAACTGTCTGATCAAAATGAGCTTTGACCCACTTTTTATGTGCTTCTATAACTAGGGCAGCAAAGCAGCAAGTTTCATCAAGCCTCTCCAAATATAGAAGACGCTCTTCCTCTAGTGAGGTATTAGGAAATAATTCAACAACTATCTTGAGAGAAGGGATTTCACATTCAATCAGAAGGGTAGCTTCCAGACCATAAACAAGTTGGAATGCGGTGAAGCCATTTGCATCCTTCACTGAGGTTCGGTAAGAACAGAGAGCTGAAAACAATATGAGATGCCAGTTGGACTTGTGCATCCCAATCGTACGTTGAAGCATAGTGACTAGAACCTTGTTCATGGCTTCAACCTGGCCATTGGCCTTAGGGTAGTATGGTGTTGAGCTATCATGATGCAGAACCAACATAGAAGTCAACTCAGCCAACATGTAATGGTGAAAATGAGAGCCATGATTGGTGAAAATGGCTTGAGGGACACCAAACCTGGCAATGACATGATTGAACAGAAACTGTGTAGTTTTCTTACCGTCAGTTGTGAGTGTAGGAATTGTTTCGGCCCATTTAGTGAAGTAGTCCATAGCTACGATAATATAAGCATGCCCCTGGCTAAGTGATGGTTACACGTCATAAAATCAATGCCCCTCTTTGCAAAGGAACCAACGGTAATGACAGGATGGAGGTGTGTGGGTGGTGTGTGCATCTTGCACTAGTAAATCTAGCAATCATGACACTTACGAATAGCGACAATGTAGTCTTTAAAAATGGTAGGCCATAAATATCCAACACGAAGGACTTTTTTGTGCAGTAGGATTTTTTTCAACCTCCTCAAGGGTTAAACACCAATGGAGAACAGAATCAGCTCCAATACGGTATAGATTATCTCCGACTATGCGAAAAGGTTGTGAATGATGACAGATGTGTGGATGAGCATCCTTAATCAACTTGGATCAAAAGGTGGAAGTTTGAAGATAGACGATGATATCACCATACCATGGATCAAGGGTGCTAATGAGAAAAAGAGTGTGATCTAGAATGCATTCCTCAGAACCTGTCGGAGCAGAGGTAGATGGTAAAGAGGAAATAAAATCTGCAAAAACCAATGACTTATTCGATTTGGCGATAGTGAACTCCAAATCTAACTCTTGGAGGATAACGATCAACTTTGAGTATTTTCCCCCCATAATATTTCAAGTCAATATATAAGTATGGGGTTACAATCATAAATCACGGTTACTGTATGAAGAAGAATATAATAGCGAAAACATTAGATGGCTTGAACAACATCCAATGCCAATTTCTTGATACGTGCATAATGTGTTTCAGTATCCAGAAGATTGCAGCTCAAATAATAAATGACATGCTTGTCACCATCATCGTCTTCCTCTACCAGAACCATGGAAATATTTCTAAACGCGACAACCAAGTAGAGGGAGTAGTCACAATGATAATTGTGAGGACGCAAGAGAGGAGCATTGATAAGAAATTTCTTCAGTGCATCAAGATATTTTTGGACGATCTCATCCCAGAGGAACGAGACGCCTTGCTTGAGCAATCACATGAAGCATTTGGCTACTTTAGCATAATTCAGTATAAAACGACGCAGGAAATTATCTTTCCCTTGCAGACTCTGCAACTGATGTAAAGATGAAGGGGAGGGGATATTAACAATATCTTTGACCTTAATAGGGTCGAAACGAATTCCATCTTTAGAAACGAAAAACCCAAGGAGTCTACCGGAATCAATGTAGAAGACACACTTATGCAGATTGAGTCAAATGTTATAGCGTTTACAGCGAAGAAAGATTTCACAAAGGTGAACTGGGTGGTCCATACGCTTAGCAGAATGAGCTGAAAAGTCATCCATGTAAGGTTGTACAATACGTTTGATATCATGGAAAGCATACGACATTGCTCTTTGAAATGTGGCCCCAAAATTCTTAATACCAAAAGGGAGCTTCTTATATGCGAAAGTGCCCCATGGACAGATAAAGGCGATCTTGCGTTGATCAGCCAGAAGAATATTGATCTGATTGTAACTAGAAAACCCATCGATAAGGGAAAATATCTCACTCCTAGCACATTTTTCAATGATCTAGTTAATAAAGGGAGTAGGATAGTTATCTTTAGGACAAGCGTAGTTGATATCATGATAATCCACACATACACAAATAGTATCCTACTTTTTATCGACAGGAACGATATTAGAACCCATTCTATCAAGGGAATCAAATAAATGAAGCCAGCTTTAAGAATTTTTTCAACTTCTCCCTTGATGGCAGTTGCTTTTCTAAGGTGCACGGGACGAAGACGTTGGTGAACAGGCTTCGCGTCAGGATAATTAGGGATCTTGTGGACAACTATACTCGAATCAATGTCAGACATTTATTTGTAGTACTAAGAGAAAACGTCTTGAAACTCGCAGAAGAGACTAGTATAGACCTCGATCTCATCAGGAGAACAGGTAACCCCAATATGGATTTTCTCAACAACCCTCAATTTGACTGAGATGTCGATAGCCATCGTTTGCATAATTTTTCCCAGGTTACCCTCTGCGAAAACATCATGTGTCAAGATGGGCATCTAAAGCGGATGGCAAGGAGATTCAGAAGCGAATTTCTTGAGAAAAGTAGGCATGGCCCCAAGGATAGGCATAAAAGAGGAACAATGATGACTATCATCCCAAGGAGGATCCTCAAGAGACATGGTTTCCACGATGGCCTCATCAGTGGGAAATATCTCATGTAAGGGATTAGGCGAATCTGAAGCATCGAGCCAAGGGGATTGAGAATACGTGTCAAGAGCTCACTCAAAGGAGTATAATCAAAGGGAGGAGCAGTCGAAGCCGAAATAATTTCACAATAATAAATTTATATTGGGCTTAACAACATCACATCACCAAACGAATCAACTTGTTCAGGAAAAGGGATGATCCATGGATGAGAAGACGTGGAGATCATGTTGACCTGAGTAGTTTTGGGTGGAGGAAGAGAAAAAAGACCCATAAGGGGAGGATATTTGAAAAGACCTAGTCCTATGCTCTCATAAGGTGTAGGATTATGATCTACATATGTAATTTTTCTCTCATAAGACGTGGAAGTGAAAAAGGACAACTAATCAACAGTAATGATCTATCCTTCATGTGGAAATCGAAGAACACGAAAGAGAGTGGACAAGATGCATAGCATGGCGTGACTCCTGTTAGTCATCAATAATTTTCACTTGTTTAGATGACTATATATTCTTTGTCCAGGTTTTCTAGAAACCAAATGCAAAGAAACATTATGTCTTCTAGAAATATCCTCAGAGAAATTTTTCACTGTAGCTCCTCTCTTGCCTGCTACAATCATATTGGTCATCCTATCAAGACCCCATCCTAGACTAGTAAGCCTTACTCTATCCATGATTTTTACTTCTGTCTATAGCACTCTACCTCTAATGCCCAAGCCCTCTTAATTCAAAAATTTGCCTGGCCAAGTTAAGCCAAGTTTTCCCTTCTACTCTCCGACTGCCTTAATCACAGTTGGTGTCAAAGGTCTGTCTAGAAAACCCTTCAAAGTACCATAAACATGTCTAGGTTTATAGGTGATGGTGCATAGGTAGGATATCTAAAAACCCTATGTCTTGTTCAAAAATCTGTTTTAAACCCTCAGTCAAAAGCCTTGTTCTAAAGACCTTGCAAATAATTCAGTTAGGTTTTCATAGGTCGTGCACCATCAGTTTTCCCCATGCACTATCTTGTCACAAAAAATCAAAGGTAAATTCAAAAGGACACAGAGATGAGGTTGTCATTTTTCTGAAAAACACTCAAGAAGCCTCCAAGGTTACCCTCTTGGTCCAATAGTGAAATTTTCCAAGAATAGACTATCATATCAAATGCATCTCTGCAGGGATGTCTTGATGTTTAGCCTAAAGCAAAGCAGAGCCAAAGAGAGACACCAAAGAGAATTTCAGTCAAGTCATTGGAAGTTGAATAAAAGGTACAATGAGATGGTGGTCACAGAGAAAAATCAAGAGTTTCTCTACATAAATAATTTAGGGATACCTAAAAGATTTCAAAAGGTCATCTACAGTGATTAAGAGACACAACAAACTGAAAGCTACTACAAAGGTCCTGATGTCATGATAAGAGGTAAATTCCTGCTCATGCAAACTTCTGTGAAAAATCTCAAAAAGTCAGCAATATATGAAAAGCATGGCGCTTTTTGGAAAAAAGATCATTGGGACAGTTTTGGGCCTCAAAGCATAACTAGAAGAGGGCAGCTCCCCTTTTCCACGCCCCTACAAATAAGACAAAGGCTGTCATATGCGCCATTATATGAAAGAAGAGACTAAGACCACTATAAAGTAGAAAATCACATTGAAGAAGAAAAGAAACATGGTATGATTTGTGTGAAAATGCCAATATATGATTTTTTAACCCATAGTGGAAGATATTTGAAAATAGTTTCAGAAAATTGGGATAATGATCAAATAGGCATGAAAAATCAAAGTGAACACCTCCTTCATCAGCAGTAGAGGGTGTAAAAGGAATTCCTGAGTTATCTTCTAAAAGATAAGTGAAAAATAACACTTCACTGGATCAAAGGATGTGATTTAAAAATCCCAAAAAAACAGAAAATTTGATGTTTAAGGCATTGAGGGCCATTGCACTGAAGAATGAAAAATTCAAGTTTGATAGATAAGGTGTTACAAAAAGGGCAGTCATAGACTTGATTCAAAGAAATGGAGGCAAAAGTAGTTGTAAAATTCGCCTTGCAAATGACAAAATGCCATCATAAGCCTAATCATGTGCTCAAAAGCTAAAGGTAGTGGTAAAGATAAACAACAAAAAGACTGGCTCCAAAAAGGCTCTTGCACTAAAAAGACAGTCAAAAGAAGACAATAGAAATGCGCAAACTAAAATATAGGAAAGGGGTTTTTGTTCTTAATCATTTCAAAAAGGGAATATAAATGACTTCAGTAGTTTTCCCCTCCTTTATTTCAACTTCGGAAGAGCACAATGAAAAATCTAGGTTTCACAAGCACCTCGGCTAGAAATTCACAAACGCTGCGCACCTGTAGGTGTGTCCAGTGAAGATTATTACTAGACGCTGCGCACTTAAAGGACGACGCTGCGCATTCCCCTTTTCGCCCAGCATGCAGAAGTTGCCTCATGACACCGCCCAGATCACCGTGTGAACCTGCATGCCATACGCGCTGCGCACCTGTCTTGAAGCCACCACCCACCAGCTCTACGTGCAGAGGTCGCCTGGGCCAAAAGGCACTGCACGCCTACCACTACAGCCGCCACACGATTCACATGCAGACAGCGCCCAAGCCGAAGGCATTGCGTGCTCACCACTCAGCCTGTCGAACAGCCTCGTGCAAACAGCGCCCGGGCCGACGCTGCGCGCCTGGAGGAAAAGTGCAGCACCACCCAGAAAATTACAGAAAGTGCCAGAAATAGCCAAATTTTTCCCAAAACCTGCATTTTTCTATGAGGACATGTTTTAAAAGGTATTCTTCAGAAATTAGCATCTCCTCATCATGTTTTAAGTTATAAAAGCGCCAATTAGGGCTAAGGTTGTGTCAAAAGAAAGCTTGAGGAAAAAATTGAATAGAAATACAACCTGTTTCTCTGATTAATCATCTAGTCCTGTTTAGAGGTCCAAAATATCCTAAAAAACCTCTCCCCTCATCACTTCATTAGCAAGAAAGCCTTTTTGTTTAAAAATTGAAGGAAAGGGTAAAGTAATCACTATGTCTCAAGAGGAAAGTGATGAGCCTCAAAGACCAAGAAGACAGTCTAAGAAAGGAGGGAACCCAATAGGTTTGAGCCTACAGACACCAAAGAGTTGATAGCCTCCCTTTCTATCTTATCTTATTTCCAAGAATTAGGATGTTTTGAGTTCTACAACAAGGTACAAGAAATCAAAAGCCATCATCAATTGATAGAGTTATTTTCCCTAAGGCTTCACAGGCATAAAATTCATCTATCAAGGGTAAGTTTTGAGTTGACCCCTAAGGCTATCTCTAAAGCCACTAGGATGCCTTACATAGGAGAGAGATGGTTTAAACAGAAACATTTTGACTTGATCCATTATCATCCTTTTCTAAAACCTAGTTGTCAAGTTGTATGTAAAGCCATTTTCCCCTTTTCACATCTGCTGGACAGGTATGCCCTCCTCATGAAGATTGTCATGAAATACTTTACCTGTGAGGGTAGGTTCTCTAGAATCTAATCCTATCATATTAGAATCCTCATGCACTTCACCAGGACCAAGCTACTGAACATGCCTTATTTCCTCTGCAAAAGCATTGAAAAAATGTCCACCATCATGAAAAAGAAGCCTCCAGCCCAGTAGATGGCAAGCCTATTTCATCACTCTCTTGTCAAAATCATTGTAACTCACCAACTGTAGCAAAAAGTCATTCCTTGGGAAGCCTTTATTTCCCATGATGACTTCACCACTTCATCCTCCATCCCACAGCAAAATGTGCCATCCTCTTCTCAAAATATTCCTCATACTCCTTCATCGCCCTCGACTGACCATGATTAAATTTCCTCCCATGAATCACTCTCCCAAACAAACCTTATTCAAACACCTTCCCCTGATAAAAGTGATCCTGAAGAAAACAAAGGCAGTCATGAAGAAAATAGTAGTGGCCCTGAAAAGAGAAATGTTGGCCCTGAAGAAAGTAGTAGTGGCCCTGAAGGAAGCTCTGGTGAATAGGAAGAAAGCAATACTGATCATAAGGAAGGCAGTAAAGAGGAGAATGATGAGGATAAGGGAGAAGATGAAGAAGAAGAGGGAAATGGAGAAGATGAAGATAGCCAAGGGGAAGACAACAATAACAACAGAGAAAATGAAGATAGCAAAGGGGAAGACAGTAAAAATAATAGCAAAGAGGAAGTTAGACAAGGGGAAGACAGTAAAGACAACAGTAAAGAGGAAGATAGCCAAAAGGGAGACAATCAAAACAGCAGCAGAGATAAAAGTAAAAACCAAGAAAATAACATAGATTCAAGCAGTGATACCAATGGTGAGGAAGGAGGACAAGATGCCGGGACTCATAGTGGAGAAAAAGACACTAACAGCCTTACAGTAGACATCGCAAAAAAAGAGGGAAGCAGTCATGACAATGAACAGATTAATGAAGATAGTCCAGAGACAGTTTTCAAAGTTGTTTTGAATAAACAAGGAAGTGATGTGAAGGATCCAAGGGATGTTGACAGTCAAAACATCAGTGAAAAAGGTAAAGAAATGGACAGTCCTAAATATGAAAATGTTTCATACCTAGGCGCCTCCCACAATGCAGAAATAGAGTATGACACTTTTGAAGGTCCTCCTGATAATGAGAGCATAAAAGAGGTTGAAATTGATATTCAAAGGGACTACCAATAGAAAAATAACAAGGAGATACACACAGAAAACATTATTGAAGAGAAGGACAGTCCTAGGGCTGTAAATGATCAAATTGTGGAAGCCCAATTTGTAACACCTCTCATCATCCCTTATCAGAGAGGTAGGAGGCATGTGTTTGCTGCCTCCAAAAGGCAAGGGGCCATGCACTCCTCCTCAAAACCAATAAAAGACAAAATCACCAAAACTGTGAAAGACAAGGTCACTCAAACAGTGAAAATAAAATTCACCAGATCATTGAGGAGCAACAGTAAACTGCCAAAGAAAGACAAGGGTAAGAAGCCCGTGAAGGATAAAGGCAAAAAGGCAATGAAAGAATAAGAAAGCAGTTGTGAAGAAGAAAGGGAATTTGAACTCATTCACTTGAGTAGTGATGAGGAAAATGAAACAAAGATACTTAATTCTCTCCTATAGGACCGAAGTGAACAAATCAGAGATTTAGAGGTTGAGTTGGAAAGATCGAAATATCTCATTCATTTCCTACAAACACGAAACACGCAAACGAGTGGCCAACTTACCTTTTATAAAGCCCGGGCACTCAAATAAAAAAGATAAGCTCAGAAATCACAAGTACAACTAAAGCAATACATGGGTGCCTATGAAGAAGATAATGAGGAAGAGGTGCAAGCTAGGAAGAGGCATAATACTATCGGTCTTAGGGGAGCATTAGAGAAACAGAGAGATGAAGAATCAGCCCAAGCACATCAATTCCCTCTCATTGAGATCCTCGCCATAGAAATTGAGCATGACAAAGAATCATGGCTTGAAAGGGAAAACCTGAATTTGGAGGCTAAGTTGGAGAAGGCAAACAAGGATCTAGGCTTACAGAGAAAGATTTCTGAGCATTATAAAAAGAGAAATCAGTTTGCTAGGAAAAAACTCAAAACTGCCCAAAGGAGGTGCCCGGCACCAAAAGATGGAAAATACCAAGCTAGGCTTGGAATTTTGGCTCACGCTTCACTACAAGTCTCTAGGGACCCTTGAGGGATTCACTCACCAATTTTGAGAAAAATTGGACACTTTTTGGTTTTTTGTGAATTTTCAAGCCTAGGAGGGCAGCACCCTAGACGCTGCACTTTTTATCAGAGCATCATCATCAGGAAAAGTTTACATTTTTGGATTCCTTGGCACAATAGGAGCATGCTCACAAAATTTCAGCTCATTTGGAGTTGTTTTGGTCCCTCAAAAGGGCCAAAAACACCCATTTTTTCACCTTTCTGCGACCTTTTCTGAGTAGGTGTTGCACTCCTGGGAAACTTCATTGTTTCTACTTTTTGGGCAGATTCCAGAGATCATATTGAGAAAATAGAAGAATATTTGGAAATTATACATCCATATCTTTGCAACGGGCCATCATGGAGCCTTTTTCGACATCGGGAAGGCCTCCAAAACCTTGCTACAAAAAGACCCTTTTTGGTGCTGCGCGCTTAGAAAATTTTCAGAAATCAGAGATAGAGTGTTGCGTCCCTATGTATGATTGGGAAGATGTGCGTTTGGCATGTTTTCTTGGGCATGTCAGGCCTAAAAGTCAATTTTATTTCCATTTATAGTTGTAAAATATATTTTGTTAGATATTTTTGTGCCTTGGGCTTTGCAAAGCCTCAAGGACAAGTTAGGATATTTCTCTTTGGCCAATAGGCTTCTAGATGCTCTAGTGGGCTCTCCTCTCCTTATTTGTTATATAAGGCTTGAGGATTTATTTTAAATAGTTGGGAATTGATGTGTTATAGAGAAATACATGGTTTATGAGCTTGGAGAAGATATTTGGTTTCATGAAGTGAATTAATGACTTGTGTGGCTTGATGTTGGAGAAGCTTGCTTGCAGGATTACATAGCTTGGTGAATGGTGATGTTTTTCTAACTTGTTAGTGTTTTCTTGTCCTCATTTTGTTTCAGTCTTCTTGCTTGCTATAGATCATAAAAGTATAGGTTGATATATGCTCATGGAAGCACCTCAAACCTCCTGCATGCTATAGCTTTGATGTTTTTTTCTTTTATTTCATCTTAAGGAATTCTTGACTGCTCCCTAGGCCTACTAAAATTGGTCTTTGTTTCATAAATGATCAGTATGTTATCTTATAAATATGATTCATGGTATGCCCTGTTTATTTAAATTTTTTAAAAACTCATTTTGAAGCTTTCCTATGGAATATTGATTGATTAGGATAATGCAAAGAGGCCTTGTTTTGATATTTCTCTTTTCCCATGCTCATCAACTTGTTTCACAGCTCCTGATAGTTTGATATATGCTGTTCAAGATTTCCCTCTCCATATATTGAATTGTTTGTTTATCTTACATGTTTTTCTAAAAAAACTGAAGGTGGATTTCTAAAGTTAGGAGTTCTAATGCTTCTATGTACCATTGGATTGTTCATCTTGTATGTTTATCAGTTTGAGTATTATTCATAGAGATTAATGGTTTTCCCTACCTCATGAGTCATTGCTTTTAGATGATATACATTTAATATCTCTTAGTTTCTTTCCAAACTTAATGTTCATTACACCTCATCATCACTTTAAGGATCCACTCACCTTGCTAAATCGGCCCTGCAATACACTTTGCTTTAGCATTTAAACACCTTAGCCTTCATCTGACCCCATAGTCCTATTGATTTGATATTCTCTAATTCCACCTATCCTACTTGATCATCTTACCCCAACCCAAAAAAAACAAACAAACCTACACTTAACAACTAGCCTAAAATCAATCACCCATAGTGAACAAGCTCACATCCTTCGCACAATAGAGAGATCCCTCTCTAAGTCTAGGAAGGCTAGGTCCTAGGACTCCAAAGACTGGTCTGATGTTACCTTGTCATTTGGTTAGCCAATCTACCAAATCATGAGACACTAACAAGTCCAACTGTGACCGAGGAGAATATTATAATTGAGTTTTGTGTCAATGACTTCAACCTCAACGTTAACCATTTTCCCTTCTAACGTAATATGTAAACTGGCGAGAACACCAAGAGGGAAAGATTATCTCTCGTCAAAATATTTTAAAGCATTTGGAGATTGATTAAGGGCTGGAGAACCAATGGCTTTCCAGCAATCAGAATACATGATGCAAGTAGATGCACCCTCGTCCACGACTACTTGATGAATGTTCTTTCCATTAGTCCCAACTTGGATAATCAGTGCAAGCTAGTGAGGGAGACATGGGACAAAATTTTCTAAATCGAAAGTAATAAGGTTGGAATCGACAGGGTCAACCCCTCCAATATCAAATATCAAAGCCTTCCATTGTGACGGACAGCTCTGAAGTACTTCCAAGATAGACATACCAGATGGTGTCTGAGCCAAATCCTCAACAATACTGTAATGCTAAACAGCATGGGAATTTGGGTTGTAGGAAGGTTTTCGAAGTACACCTTTAGAAGGTTGCCATACAACAGGCTCAAGACTAGGCCTTTCAATGTGAAGAGGGCCAAAAGTAGGCGGGGGAGGAGGACCATCAACGATCTCTTTCCCTGCTTCCTGACGCAGTTTGGTATAATATTTCTGTAATGTTCCAAAATTTTATCTTCAAAGCTAAATGGAAAATTAGAGTTAGCAATAGCTTTAGCCGATGAATAAAGGGGTAGAAAAGCCAATAAGTCTCCTAAGGAGGATACAAAAACTCCAAATGTGAAAGGGGACACTCTTTCTAGCTTAATAAAACACCTCCATGTGTGAACAGGGATAATATCAAGCTGATTCAATCTACTTTGACTAAGTCAACAGCGCAGTTGTGGAGAAGGAGGAATCCAAAGAGGAATAACGCAGTTTTGGAGGGAGACGTATCTTTCAATAGAGATGACCTAATTAAGTGGGGCCAAGGGTAAGAAAAATCATATTTTATATAAGGAAGAGGATGGAAATATTATTCTTCATGTCTTAGATTATTCTTCATGTCTGCTCAGACTTTTTCTCTCTCTTGTTGTTTAGCAGAGTAGCAGTGTTGTTTAGCACAGGGTGTTCCCAAGCGGGAATCCCACCTCTTTCCTTGAGGAGTCTCTTGGGAGAGTTTTTATTCATCATTCCACATCAGGTTTTCATGCCAAGCTTCAGCCTACTTCATCATCACAGTTTTTGCTGGAGATTGTGCAGTGTTGCTGGGTGCAGCAGTGGAAGGGATTGGAATCTTGGTTTCTGAGCTGGTTTCTCATTGGAGGAAGGTTTCCTTCACTTGAGGGACCTATTTAGAGAGCTCCATAGCTGATTTCAGATTTTTGGCATCATACCACACATTTCCCATACATTCCCAGCATTGTTCCAGCTAGGGAATGTGTTATTCTGGAGGCAGTATTCAGTGCACGGTTTGGTGGCTCCGTTACAATGTTTCCTTGTGATTGAGAGGTTCATCCTGTCATGGGAGGAATCCCTTGAGGGATATGCATCAAATAATACATATTTCAGCCTTTTACACTCATTTAATTTAGTGTTGCAGTGGTGATTCAGTAAATTACTGAATATCCCATCTTGTATGCAGAGTGTTTGACAATAAACCCTTACCGGGTTATCTTGTATTTTGTACAAGGAGACTAGATCTCAGTTCTTAATGCATATTTGATTAATATATGAGTAGATATTTTGTTCTCCTATTTTCTGAGTGTAAAACCTCTCTTATACTACGCATTCCCTTATGCAGCAACTCCGGTATTTTGCAGTCTTGGGGTTTTCACACATTTTGGCAATCCTAGGTGTGGGAGATTTGTTTAACCCACCTAGTTTGATTTTTTTCAGCTCTATTATTGGATTTAGGTTGTATATTTATTAATTTATGGGATCCAAGGATCCATTTCAGTATTTTAATGAAAATGTTGCTGGAAATGTGTTTTTAGTGTATGACTCATGAGCCGTTCCATATTTTGAATATTACAGTGGTATCGAAGCATGATATCTGGCTCAACCTATGAGATCTAGCTATCATAGGAGGGAGAGATGGAAAAAATCCAGAAAGCTTTAGTATGTGAAGGAAGAAAGGAAGACAAGCTTACAAAGCTTCTTCCAAAATCCATGCAGAGCTTTCAAGGAGAGCTGAAGAAGATGAGATTGAAGATGGGATCTCCAAAGGTGGTTGAATCTAGAGCTAAATCTAGATTTTCAAATGGTGAGTGTGAGCATGTAGCTACAGACCATGATGCACACCACAGTCAAGTGCCCAGATCTATCTTGAGATGGATAGGAGGAGGAATAATGCCTAAGAGGAGAACTCTTAGTGATTTTTTGCAGGAGTATGAATCTCAAACTGAGAGGTTTAGAGATCATACTGATTTCCAAGACTTTTGCAAGATCCAGGTGGAGAGGAGCAAGTAGTAGGATGCATGTATATTTCTTCTATCTACTTTTGACTGATCACCTACATGTACAGTTGGAGCTTGGGTGAAGGAGCTAGATTCCTATTTGCAGCTGCACCATATTTCTGAAGATGAAGCCATCAAAGTTGCAGTGCTGCATTTCAGAGGTAAGGCTCATGCATGGTGGATTTTTGAATCTTGTTCCTTAAATAATTCCAACACTTTCTCTTATGCAAGGTTCATAAAAACATTGATGGAAATGTTTGGTGAAAATTTTCCTAAGACGCATGAGCAAGGAAAACTTGAGAGAACAAAACCCTTGCATGTGATGGAGAAAACTTCACTTCAGAAAACCATGAGAGAAGCTGACATCTTGCATTACACATTTCCAGAAGTGGAGGTTTTAACCCTGAACAAAAATTATCTACACACGAATCTTATAACAAAAAATAAGCAATAACGAGAGCATAAAACATAAAATAGATAAACACAGAGATTTTCCCCTGGATCCCAAATCAGGACGACCAGCTTGATATTTCGTTATATTCATTTTAGTGTTACAACACATATATATACATGCCGAAGCATACATAAACCCCAATCCATCAACCCTGGATTAGAACATAACTGTAGTTCCCTTGACCGGATCTACAAAATAACAGGGGTTGAAAACCATCGTACCCCAAAAACCATGTGTAAACTCATCCACAAAACATGGGTGGGTCTTCTTATGAGTGGGACCACATACCAAAACAAATTTCGCCGGGGCGCTGCCCCGGACCCCGACAGGGGGGGCTACCGCCCCCCTACTACGCTTGGTGCAACGGACAGTGCGTGGGGCTACTCGTGGAAAGAATATAACACATACCCAACATTCTCCCACTTGTTGTTTTCTTTCCACAGGAGAGCTTAGTCATTGGGAAAATTCTTCAACACCCATTGTTTCTCTACACCAAGAGAACTTTTGAGTGCTCACAGACTTCTTCAATGCATCTGCAACATTCTTCAAAGTGTCCACCTTTACCAGCAACACCCTTTTAGCCTCAACCATATCTCTAACAAAGTGATATTGAACATCAATGTGCTTTGTCTTTGAATGATAAGCGGGGTTCTTAGCCAAGAAAATTGCACTTTGGCTATCACAGTCTATCCTTATAGCTTGCTGTACCAACCCCATACTTGAACACAATCTATGCAACCAAACTGCTTCCTTGCTTGCATGAGTGGCTGCTATGTATTCTGCCTCTGTAGTTGAAAGAGCCACTACAGACTGTATTTTACTCATCCAACTGACTGCGCCTCCAAATAGGTTAAACACATACCCACTTGTAGATCTTCTTTGGTCCAGATCTCCAGCCCAGTCTTCATCAACAAAACCACAAATGTCCAACATTCTTTCCAATCCTGGTCTTCCCTGGTAGCACAAGCCATAATCACTAGTGCCACGTAAATATCTGAAAACCCGCTTCACTGCTGTCCAATGCTCCTTCCCTGGGTTTGACATAAACCTGCTCAATACTCCCACTGCATGTGCAATGTCTGGTCTAGTACAAACCATTGCATACATCAAGCTACCCACTGCACTTGCATATGGAACACGGGACATATACTCCTCTTCTTCTTGTGTCTTGGGACACTGTTCAGCAGACAGCTTTACACCTACAGGAATAGGAACCTTCACCGGTTTACTATCCTGCATATTGAACCTATGCAATATAGTCTCGACATACTTCCTCTGGTTTAACCAGAGCTTCCTCTTTGCCTGATCTCTCTTAATTTCCATGCCCAAAATATAGTTTGCAGCACCAAGATCCTTCATGTCGAATTTGGAGAATGGTTGGGTCTTCAAATCTTGGATAATTTCTTTGTCATTTCCAATCAACAACATATCATCCACATACAAGACCAAATAAATAGCATGGTCACCAATTAATTTAAAATAAACACAGTGATCCTCCTTGCTTCTAGTGAAGCCAAGTCCCCGTATATAGGTATCAACTTTCTGATACCACATCCTTGGTGACTGTTTTAACCCATACAGAGACTTCTTCAACCTGCACACCAATTCTTTCTTACCCTTCACCATAAATCCTTCAGGTTGCTTCATGTAGATCTCCTCTTCTAGATTGATCCAGATCTTGGGGGGAGGCCCCCAAGATCTAAAAAAAAACGAAATGGATGTGACCAGATCTGCAAAATTAGAATGCTAGAGAAAAGAGAGAACACAAAGAAACTTGTTTTATTAAAACAGAGAATAACTGTAGAAGCTACATCATGGCAGACAATCTGTCCTTTTACAAACTAAGGCTTGTTATTTATAGCCTTTTTTGAGTCACAATACCATGTGTAGATACCATAGGCCAATACCATGAGTAGATACCACTTACAATACCATGAGTAAATCCCATGTGTGGATGAATACCATGGGTGGATACATACCATGGGTCACTTACAATACCATGGGCGAATAAATATCATGGGTGGATGAATACCATGGGTCGATGCCATTTGCAATATCATGGGTAAATTCCATGGGTGGATGGATAACATGGGTAGATGAATGCGATGGGTTGATGCCATTTTCCATTTGGATCATTCCTCCCTCCTTAAGAAGCAATGGTCCCCATTGCGTGAAGTTCCCTCCTGAGAAGCATTTTTTGAATATGAGGAGCCTCTGAAGAGAAGGGTTTTGTGTAGTTAACCCATAACCATGATGAACGAAGATCCGAGGATAGAGATACCCTGTAATGCTTGTGACCAACTGTGATATTGACAGTGTGCGGCCTAGAAAATGGACTTCGATGAAGTGTGGGTTTATGGATGAACTGAAACCATGAAAAACGAAGATCCGAGGATAGAGATACCCTGTAATTCTTGTGACCAACTGTGTGACTAACAGTGTGCGGCCTAGCAAATGGACTTCGATGAAAAAGATTTTGTGTGGTTGACCCATAACCGTGATGCTGATTGTTGATGGAGTAGCAAGTTCCTACATAGCTTGGGGTGGGAGGGAACGTCTCCAAATAACCCAAGCCGAATGCAGTTATGATGAAACTGATGAATGTGAAGTAGGTGCCTACTAAAGCGGGGTGAGAGGGCACGTCTCCAAAGGGAACCCGCTCTGAATGTTGCTCCAGATTTAAAATGAGCATAACTCGGTCAATATAACTCAGAATATTTATTATAACCTGTTTTTGGAAATGGAATGATCATTCTGCATCATCTCATGTTTTTGAAACCACTATCTGGAGACTCTAGACTCTCAGATTTGCGCTAGAACTGTCACGCCATCACAAAATTTCTGAAAAAATAGTTGATTTTAAATCAACGATAACTCCCACATCCGAACTCCGATTCGACCGATTTTTTTTTGAAATTGGGTGATTTTTCAAGAGGAGCTCAGATCTATCTCCATTTCTCTGAAATTTTGTATTAAAAATTTCAAAAAATGACAAGAGAGCCGCCGTCCATGAATTGTCATCAGAAAAATTGGTCCAGACTCTGGTCAATGATGGACACAAAGCTCACCAAGTCCATAGCTTTCCATCCCCAAACAGATGGCCAGACAGAGGTCATCAATAGAATGATTGTACACATTCTGCGCATGTACAATTCAAAGCATCCACGCACATGGAACGAGAGCCTCCCTTATGTACAACATAGTTATAACCGGGCTCTCCACAGTTCAATTGGCCATAGCCCCTTTACGAGGTGGTGGCTGCATCACAGCCACTATGTCCCATTGTATTAGCCATGCCATTCTGCAGTTTGCTCGGGCCCGATTGATGCCGTCCGGTCAAAGTTGACAAAGCAAGTAGCTTCATCGAGCGCATTCAACACATCCGCCAAAAAGTTCATGATATATTGGACAGAGCCAATGCGAAGTACAAGCAGCGCCATGATCAACACCGGGTGCCGCACAACTTCCAGGTGGGCGACAAAGTATGGCTACATTTTCAGAAGGAGCGCCTCACTGTACTCCATCGCAAGCTTCGCCCTCTCCGATACGGGCCGTACACCATCACCAAGGCTGTAGGGAACAATGCCTTCGAGCTTAGTATTCCTCCATTCCTTGGTCTGCACCCAGTCTTCAATGTGGATCGCCTTCGTCCTTACTTCCCTCTCACGGACACTTCGGACATTGTGGGGAACAACTCACACCAACAGAGTTAAACCCAAATTGCATGGAACATGCCACCACAGATTGTATCATGGACATGCAAATCAAGAAAACTCGCCAACAGAAGATCCAACTATATCGGGTTGTCAAAGTTGGCCAACTCTTGCACCAAGGAAAGTGGTTCACCGGGACCAAGTTCAGCATAAATTTCCTCATCTCATGGAGGAACTTCATGCAATGGGGACAATTGCTTCCTAAGGGGGGAGGAATGATCCAGGTGGATATTGGTGGTCACCTGCCTATTCCACTTGGTACCCCACCATTGTCTCTTCCAGTTTTTCAGTTCGGCATAACTTAGCACCAGCGGGTGATCATCAAATTCATCTAGTAGTCCTGGATGGAGCTTTCTAATGATGTATCATGTGCGTCAAACGGAGATAGTATGCCAAATTTACGTCCCTGGGAAGTTGAAACACCAATTTACCCAAACGAGGCCCATAGTTTTGGCGCTTCATCTCCTAGGGTTAGGTTTTTGGGATGTTTAGGGTTCTCCATTGTTTCTTAATAATAAATAGGCCCTCGAGCCTCATTGTAACGTAGTTCAGAGGCCTGTAGCTGCCACATCTCTTCTCAGAGATAGCTACCAGTGCCCTAGCTAGTTTTATTTTCATTTTGTCTATAAGCAAATTTCAGTTCTTTGATATTAATGAAATGAATTGTTATTTCCGCTGCATCTCTGTATTTATGGTTATGTGTTTATTCTGTTGCGTTCCTGCATAAATCCGCTACATCTCTGTATTTATGGTTATGTGTTTATTATGTTGCGTTCCTGCATAAATCCGGATCATAGATCCCCGTGAAGAAATGTCACTACTACATTTGGCGTAAATTCCGACACTTGGTTCCGATGCTTTTGACCAAATGTTGGAAATTTCCCCAAATTTTCCATCACTTGAAACCATGTCGCTATCTGAAACGTTGTAAACGTACTTAATCTTGTTACTTAGAAAGTAATAGCAATTGCTTGTTACCATATTAAACGTCGCTGTGATCGACTCCAATCATCGCAAGTGCGACACAATGTCTAGGTGTAAGCCATTTGTGACGTTGGGAGGCACCGTCATAATAGCGACGCTTTTCTTACAGTCCGATATAACGACACTTATATCTTGACGCTACATAAATATAAAACTTATATGCACGCTACATAAAAATTGAGAAACATATTAGCTACATAAAAATGATTTTATTGTTTCGTATCCGTACGCAATAGCTACATTAACGGTGATATCACACATGACGCATTCGCCCTCGGCTCTTGCGGAGGCGGCATTCGCCCTCGGCTCTTGCGAGCAACATTTGCCCCTCGGCATTCGCCCCTCCCGCGTTCGCCCTCAGCTCTTGCAGAACAACATTCGCCCTCGGCTCTTGCAAAATGGTAAGTTCTTACTGCAGGCCCTTCCTCCTATAGTAGGGTTGACTCTATTTGGGTTTTTTTGGTCAATTCCATTGGATTGTGTTAGGCTGTAGGGTTCTCTCTAGATGTCAAGAATCAAAATTCAATACCCTCTATTATCTTCATCACCCAATACAAGATTTAAATTTTTCCCAAAGAAATGCTTATTAATTTGGCAGCCATTATTTCTCCCTGCTTTAAAAACCCTACATTTAAATGAAAACAAGCATTCCATTTCAACTACAAAAATCTATTAGTGTTGAAATGTAGACATGTATTACATTAACATGGAAATCACCGCGCATTAAGCCTGCAGCAGCTAGCAGGCAACCGTGCGCCCTCATCCATTCGCCCTTAGCTCTTGCAGAACAACATTCACCCTCGGCATTAAGCCACGAATGTACGAGCTTGACATTCGCCCTCCACTCTTGCAGAACAGCATTCGCCCTCAGCTCTTGCAGAACAGCATTTTCCCTCAGCATTCGTGGTCAGATCTTGCAGAACAGCATTTTCCCTCAGCATTCACCCTCAGCGTTCGCCCTGAGCTCTTGCAGAACAGCATTTGCCCTCGGCTCTTGCAAAATGGTAAGTTCTTACTGCAGGCCCTTCCTCCTATAGTAGGGTTGACTCTATTTGGGTTTTTTTTGTCAATTCCATTGGATTGTGTTAGGTTGTAGGGTTCTCTCTAGATGTCAAGAATAAAGATTCAATACCCTCTATTATCTTCATCACCCAATACAAGATTTAAATTTTTCCCAAAGAAACGCTTATTAATTTGGCAGCCATTATTTCTCCCTGCTTTAAAAACCCTACATTTAAATGAAAACAAGCATTGCATTTCAACTAAAAAAATCTATTAGTGTTAAAATGTACATGTGTGCATCACTTGTGTAGGGTATTCCTTTTCCACTTTCACATTATCCAAGAATGTGTGCGGTATAGTTCATATTTTTTGTGATTTAGATTGTCTTGAAAAAGGAAAGGTAAATTATTTCCCATGGAAAAAGAAGGTTTTCCCTTTTTATAGGTTGTTTGGACTTAGGTGGAAAAATTTATGGTATGCCTTTCATATTATGTAGTTTAAATTTGAATTAACAGATTATTCTACATGAAAATATAATTACCTATGTGATGTCCTTCATCACTAATTAAAATTATAGGGTTTCAATTTCCTAGAATCTAACTCATCTGATGCTAAATTCTAGGTTCTCACTGGTGGATCACTATTCCATTGATTTCCTTTCCCTCTGGATCTTGTCATACTTTAAAAGTCATCAATGATACATATATCATTTCAGGTATCCAAAAAGGCTTTATAGTAGAACATGTTGTGAATTTTTTTTGACACTTGAGGATTCTTTTTAGAACTGCAACGCGGTCTATGCTATCGAGTTATATACCAAGCAACTTGTCCTTAATAACCACACTATGAGGTAGGTTCAACCAGTTTGAACTTGTTGGGACATAGCATATGAATTTGTGTGATGAGTCCATATCACGTAATGATAGTTATTATGTTAACATTACTAGAAACATTTTCGAAATTATCCATGCTATCAAGATGTCAAAATTCCAGGAATTAGGTGTCAATACTCGTAGCTAATAGATAATAATAATAATATAAAAAAATCACAACTTTATTCTTGAAATATGATTGTTACACATTGGTAACGTAGTTCATGAGTTACTATCACCCAAAGACTGCAAAACAAACTTAAAATATAAATTAAACCAACATGAGAATCTAACTAAGGGTTTCTCGACAAAATCATGCCATAACCTGGCATTTTGAAACCCAAATTTGAATCCATCATAAGTAATACAATGCAAAATCAGATGGATTTTCAATGCATGTTTGCATGCTACACTTATTCTCTGTCTAGATATCATTTTTTAAATGGAACCATTAGTCAAGCCCACAGTCATTTTTATGTGAAAAATTTCAGCTCTATTTGAGCTCTTTTTTGCTCCACCACCTCCATAAACATATGCAAACATATATCATGATCTTGGAATTCCATTACATATGTATGTGCCAACGTTCCATAATCATGCCCCATTATGAATTTAAGAAATTTCCATTGAATATCAAATTATGGAGGGGGGGAAATTTTTGCTGCAACATTTGGCTCAAAATCAGGGACCATCTCCGTATGAGGTGAATGAGAACTATAGATATTTGAAGAATTAGATTAGTGCCTTTTCCTCTGGCCATGGAGTCATATACAGTCATCCATCACAAAAATTTGTCTTTGTTCATTCTCACCTTGAAAGTTGCAAAAATTCATGCCCTAATTGAAACGACACTAAATTTGAAAGATATAATAAAAATGCAAACTAGAAGTGCCCTATTAATACAAAGGGAAAACCTTCCTACCTACCCTAACTGAGATAAATTTTGATTGAATAGGAAACATGATATTTCCAATGGAGTTGATCCAAAAACTTGTTAAATGTATGGGACTAAATCATGCATTTGATTTCCAGGGAAACATGCGCATGAAGAGAAGAAGTGCAGAATTTATGGAAAATCCATACATGCCACTTCTAAAAACTACACCGAAAGGTCAAAAAATACTTAAGGCCTTAACTTAATTTGAATCCAAAAATGACAAAACAAGATTAGTGAAAACACGAGAGTGGTGTGGGTGAACAACATAAATAAAAAGTGAGGATACCTTTCCCCAAGATGCCTTTGTCACCATTGTATGAAAACATGTTTTCCTTTCCCTTTATACATGCAAGTGAATGCATTATAGGTATGGTGTTTTCCCAGAATAGGAGAATCCTACTTAAATATATCATTCGTGGAGTGAATGTTTGGGTGCCTTAATGTGCAATGACATGTTTCCAGGATTGAATTCAATGCAAGGCATATTTGAAACTCTAACTCTGTCTTCCGGTGTCTTATTAGAAATTATTTCAATTTTCATTTTGTGTTTTCAATTTTTTACATTTATAATTTTATTGCAATGTGGCAGATTGATCAAAGCAGTGCAGGAACAACCCCGAGACGGGATGATCGCGGAAAGAGGCCAGCGGAAGAACATGTAAAGTGCCAACATTGCTCTATCTTCAGGTATTTTAGTTATTTACATAATTGAAATAATATTAATTTTGTTCAAATATGCAGACACCTAGCCATGGTACGCCTGATGATTCCCTCTTTGAGAAAGAGCTTTCTTCATCCCTATCTCCAGTGTTCTTGTTGCAAAAAAAGGCACGAGATGCAAGGTGGGAATTTAATACTTTGATAGATGTGCCTCAAACACCTGAAACAGAAGAGAGGATACAACATCTTATGAGGCAGCTAGAAAGATATCAGGTAATAATAAAAATTCAAAAGGATATTTGTTTTGTTCTGCATGAGATGAATTGTGATAGTTTGATTTTTAATTTTTACATTGACTAAACTAACAAAAAGTTCTTTTGTATGTAGCGTTTTTTGGCATTTGCTGAACCCGGTGTTGGTGGTAGTGGGACACAAGGGCAAGATATTGCCCAACAACCCTCTCGTACACCTTCTACTCCTTTAGGTGCCAGCCAAGAAACACACCCTGCCCAAGCAGACACCCAGCCAACCGCTGAACGTGTTGGCAATGATGAGGTTGATATGGCCAACTACATTATTGTGTTTCCTGTAGCTACACGTGTTAGCTCCACAGGGACCATTAATGGCACGTTGTTGGTGAACGATGAGGGTGTCCCTATAAAGCATGTAAAACTCCCAGGTAAATTTTAATATTTTAACTATTTCATGTACTTTATCTAAAACATATTTATCATGATTTTTATTTTTAAATTAATGATAATATCTTTTTATTTTTTTTTGGTTTTATTCTGTGTAGGAAACAATGAGTTCTACAGGATTCTAGAGAGCCATGCGTTGGTAATTTTTGGCCCAACCATACGTACAGGGTGGAATTCCCAGAATTCCAACCTGAAAAAAGAACTTCTAGATTATCTAGAAGCCCTTTTTGGGGTCGGCACATTTGACAGAACAGCGGTGGCTCGGTTAGCCGGCAAATATTTGAAATATGCCAGGGACACCTATAGGACGCAATTTCAATTTAACCCTAGATATGAGCGTCCTCTCGCAGTTTCAGAGAGTGAGTGGAGAGCACTAATCCATGGCGGAAAAGAGAAAAGGGCAAAGAAAGAAGGAAAAATGCCAACTGGACCCGCAAGGTAAATTACAACTTTAATTCAATAGCTTTAATTTTCTTTATGTCTAAAATAAAAGTGTGCTACGTCATATCTAACTTCAATCTTTTGATGCTAGGTTGCCTGACACCTCAAAGGCAACCAAAGCTAGGATTGAGAAAAAGGGCCATCACAAGCTAGGCCAGGGTGGCTACTTGAAATTAGCTGCAAGAATTGTAATTAAGTAGCTAAACATCTTATAATTAATTGTATTGCCTTCCAACGTTTTTGTAATCCTATCAAATATGATTAAAAATACACAATCATATGTAATGTAGGGTGATGACTTCAGAACAGAAACTACAGAGGAAGATAAAAATATCGCTTTCCGTTTCGGCTATCAAGCTGTAGTTGAACATCGCAGAAGCTTGGGGCAGGTCCCAAGATCCAGAATGCCTGATAAGGTAAAACATTAACCTTTCGATATTTTTGTTTTCGTCCATAAATTTAATGTCTAACAAATTTGTTTAAATCATGGGAGAAGCACTACCGACGAGGCAAATAACCCAGTTTTAGAGCCAGATGTAGATGATCCTCACGTGCAACCTGATCATTGTAGTGGGGACCAGGCCGACAATGCTGCTATCAGTGAGGGCCGTGACGGTAATTAATTTCCACTTATAATTGTTTCTAATTATACCTTGATGGTTGTCCTTATAAAGTTTTTTGTTTAAATGACAGAGAATGTTTCCCTTGAGGATCTTACCACCAGAGAGGAAGACAGGGCAACAGTCTCAACGGCGACAACTGGTGCACCAGGTAAATAATATCATTGCAATTTTTTTTATTAATATTACCGAACTAGTTCAATGATATTTAAAAACTGACAATTAAAATTCAATATTATCTGTTTTTGTAGGCGATGCCCCGTCACTGGATGAGACGAGACATCGTGACTACGCAACTAGGTCAGCGGCGACAACTGGTGCACCAGGTAAATAATCTCATTGCAATTTTTTTTTATTAATATTACCGAACTAGTTCAATGATATTTAAAAACTGACAATTAAAATTTAATATTATCTATTTTTGTAGGTGATGCCCCGTCAGTGGATGAGACCAAACATCGTGACAACGCAACTAGGTCAGCGGCGACAACTGGTGCACCAGGTAAATAATCTCATTGCAATTTTTTTTATTAATATTACCGAACTAGTTCAATGATATTTAGAAAATGACAATTAAAATTTAATATTATCTTTTTTTGTAGGCGATGCCCTGTCACTGGATGAGACCAGACATCGTGACAACGCAACTAGGTCAGCGGCGACAACTGGTGCACCAGGTAAATAATCTCATTGCAATTTTTTTTATTAATATTGCCGAACTAGTTCAATGATATTTAAAAACTGACAATTAAAATTTAATATTATCTGTTTTTGTAGGCAATGCCCCGTCACTGGATGAGACCAGACATCGTGACAACGTAACTAGGTCAGCGGCGACAACTGGTGCACCAGGTAAATAATCTCATTGCAATTTTTTTTATTAATATTACCGAACTAGTTCAATGATATTTAAAAATGACAATTAAAATTTAATATTATCTGTTTTTGTAGGCGATGCCCCGTCACTGGATGAGACCAGACATCGTGACTACGCAACTAGGTCAGCGGCGACAACTGGTGCACCAGGTAAATAATCTCATTGCAATTTTTATTATTATTAATATTACCGAACTAGTTCAATGATATTTAAAAACTGACAATTAAAATTTAATATTATCTGTTTTTGTAGGCGATGCCCCGTCACTGGATGAGCCCGGACATCGTGAATACGCAACTAGGTCAGCAGTGCGGGTTGAAAGGCACGAAACAGGAGCAGAGCACGATGATATTGATGATGTAATTAGGAGCTTTAAAAATAGGAAGAAGAAAAGGAAAATTTGACAATGTAAAATATTGTATTATTATAAGACAAACGTTACCATACTTGGAACGTTTTTTGCGTTATATAAAAAACTCATTTATCATACTATTTTTATGTCAAGAATTAATTGCAATGTTTCCTTGCATACTTTTTGTTGAATTGTTTTTTTATTAGTTATTGAATATTTTTTTTTATGCTCATGAAAGTAAAAAATGAAATATAGATTGGGTATTGGGGAATTGAGAGTGATGTGAGGGGGGGGAAGGGGCCATAAGAGCTTCCACCTTCACGTGGTTGGCCCTGTTTAGTAGAGAATAATTTATTGGAGCGATTTAATCTTGGAGCAAACCTCCCTCGATCCAGCGTAGCAACAAAAAATTCATTGTTGACTTAGTTGCTACTCTTTCAGATCGTGGGAGGCTTGTTCCAAGTTCATGCGACTCCAATAAATTGTTCTTGAAATGAAGAGGAGCTTATTCAGGTATTTTTTGACATTTTCAACATATGTTCTAACATTATCATAATAATTCATCTTAGAGTAAAAAGTACTACATCAATTACTTGTATTTATTGTATAGATAATGATGGATTTTGATTGACTTGGCAGTGCAGGTACAA
Source organism: Pinus albicaulis (assembly GCA_034641835.2). Lineage (NCBI taxonomy): Eukaryota > Viridiplantae > Streptophyta > Pinopsida > Pinales > Pinaceae > Pinus > Pinus albicaulis. Next base: position 1,971,917,958 of record CM076575.1, read on the forward strand.
ATCCTCTTGCATCATGTGCAATACAACTTGTCAACCAGGGTCATGTCCAAGATATTTTTGCTTGTGCGCTTGACTAGGTTCGTAATGTCACATTTTGTAAGTTCCTTTACAGTTCATAATTCAATATTAAGCTTGTTCATGATTATTATCTAGGTTTTTTGTATGTGTTTTTCATCTATTTGATTCTAAGCAACTCTGCATGTTTCCTATTGTTCACTATGATTTCTCCCATTACCACTCCCAGGATGAATCTGACTTTATTGTTACATAGGTTACTTTATTGTTACTATGATTTCTCCATTTACGATTTCATAGGTTACATCATGTAAAGTTGTCAATCTCGGGTTGGTGATGAGCTTTAGTTCTCCAGATTTGGGGCTTTTCTGATATTTTCTCCCTCATGTCATTCCTGCATCACCTCGTTGTTTGAGCATGTCAATTGTCTACCACTTGTACCAATTGGCACATGTCAATCTCTGAGTGGTGCCACATTTCACCTATTTTCAGTGAGAGTTTAGGGTTTCTCTAACATAGCTTCAGAAATCCGATTCAGTGCCTGCTTGATATTGTCACATAATACTTATGGTTTGGATTGATGAGCATGTTCTGAATGGTTGGTTGATTCATAAGAACCACCCATATAGTCATCTTGAGATATTTCAGAAGGTTTCTCGGGTTTCCTTTTCCACCGTTTCTAGTGGGTGGGATGGTGTGGGGTGATCCATCAATACTGGTGCTCTTGTAGTAGGGAATTTGTTTTTGGGGATATAAAGGAGCATTTGATGTAGATATTCCATTGGATGCATTCATAGATGGGCACGAGAGGTCAAGAATTTAAATTAAAAATATGCAACCTCTAGCATGGCAACCTGAAGGCCGCGAGAGACACTGGTTAAAGATTGTTTTGTGCTGGCCTTAATATACTCGTGATTTCTTTCTATTATCTTAATTCAAATATATAGTCCAGTCTCATTAAAATGAGGATTGTGGTTGTATTTCTCTTTGGTTGTTTCTCTCTTAATGCTCCAGAAGTTGCCAAAAGTTGCGATAGTTGTTTAGTTTGACTGTTACAACTTAAAAGTGGTTTTTAGCAATGGGAGTCATGTTTTTTAAGGTTCATACTAATATGAAGATCTTGTAATTCTATATTCAGCATAAGAGAAGATGACCTCTGCTTTGGGCGGTATGACAACAATTGCCACATCTACTTCATTGGGTAACAATGGAAAGGGGAAGAAGTTGGGTGCAATGTTTGATAATTATGGCAGACAATTGTCTTCTCTTTCAGTTTTTTCACCCATTTCCTTTAATCGCTCAAGCAGAAGAGGGACTCTGAGATTACGCGACAGAGAGAAGGTAGTTAATACAAGAGCTATGGAAAAGGAGTTTTACTTCAACAAGGATGGCTCGGTGACAAAAAAATTGCAGGTCAGAGAAAAAATTATGTTTAAAGGAAGGTCACCTGCACGTGAAACTTCATTGCGGTGGATCTTTCCTTATCCACTTATATTCGATTTTAATGTGTTATTTTAATTTTTCATGGAGGGTTGTTTTGGCATATGGTTTGGCATTCAATTGCACACTTACTGAAAGCATTGTCAATTTGTCTTGCAGGCGGTGTGAACAAACTTGTTGATCTTGTTGGAGTCACCCTTGGGGCGAAGGGAAAAATGTTGTCTTGGAGAGCAAGCATGGTTCTCCGAAAATAGTTAATGATGGTGTGACAGTAGCTAAGGAGGAAATTTGTAGATGTGTGCTCTGGTTTTCTTTTTAACGTTGTATTAGTTCCCCCTCTTAAATGTCTTAGATTTGGTAGGCATAATTTGAAAACTCAAAGGTGAAAGGAAACATATTTGTTACCCGGTGGTCTACTTGGCCTATGGACTAGCCACATTAGAGTAATGCATAAATATTTTCACAACAATAAAAGGAAAGGGTTATGGCTGAGTCAAATTTTATTGTTATTGACAGTGTAATGAAATGTATCTCAATGCTATGGTTTTGGCCTTTTTATAGGTTGAATTAGAGGACCCAGTTGAAAATATTGGGGCCAAGTTGGTAAGGCAAGCTGCGGCAAAGACAAATGATTTAGCTGGGGATGGAACCACAACATCTGTTGTTCTTGCACATGTTGGAATATTGAAAAATTCCAGAACAATGAATGGAGAATAAATCTCCCTTCTTTTAACATAGAGAAAATAAAAATTTATTTGACAGGAGACAGAGTTTCAATACTTTGAAAACAAACTTCTATTCCCTTCAATAACTCAAAAAAAACTATTACACTACTTCCTCACTGAGAGGGATTACAAAATTATGACTGCTACAAAACGCAGTGCATAAAACCAACTCACTGTCTGTTCAAAACAAACATACTCTGTCTCTAAAACACTCTGCTGTGTTTTTCCCTTTCGCACTGCTGTACATACACACTTAAAAGTTACACTCAATCTTTCACTTTTTACACACTGCTGTGTAATAAAAAATTTACGTACTGTCTATAAAAAAAACTACCAAGCTTTTTCGACCTTTTTATTTTTATATGCCGTAACATATAAAACATATTATAATAAAACCTCTTTTAAAAAAAATAAAATTAAAACTAAATTCTATGGCCCACCTTTCATTTCGCATATGATATATATATAACATATGTTTAAAACATATGTATATATTAAACTATCAAAACATTAAAGAACCCTTTCCGTCGGACTTCAAAATTCTGAATAGATTGAATTTCAAACCAAATTCGCGTTCCAGAATGGGATGCTGACGTCTGCCTAATTTTAACTCGAATTCTCAATCCAATGTGCCCTATAAAAAATTCGGGTCCAGTTTTCAGGTTTTCAGATTCCCTTCAATTTCATGCGATCCAATATTAATGCTCCACGTGTCCTCCTTTTGAATTTACAAAACTATCGGGTAAATTTCTGTTTGTTTAATTTCTGGTTGGTGAATTGAGTTAATGATGGTTGTTGTGTTTAAATACAATCCTGTACAGAAATATGGCTGCGGCCATCTACAAAAAAAACTTGCAGGAATTTTAAATGCTGAATTAAATTTCTGGATGGCATGCAAGCAACTTCCAAAAAAAAATGTTGCTGCTGCATCCGTCCTTCTGCTGCAGCAGTTGAAGTTAAAATTCAACAGCACAGGGTTTAATAAGTGAGGGTGTAAAGGTAACTTTTTGTCGATAGTACTGGATTAATATCATCTATTCATTTTTGTAGGGTCTTATGGTGTTTGGTTTTTTAGTTTTAGGTTGGGCTTATTGAGTCTAAGATAGTTTTTGAGTGAAAAAATTGCTATCAGGTATTAAAAAAATTTGGTTCTTTTGTCAAAATTTAGGAGCTTGTTAGGAAATACAAAACTCACAATGGTTGTATCTTAAATTTGTGGAAAATAATTTGAAATGAAACCTTTTTGTTTAGGTTGTTGCAGCATGTGCAAACCCTATTCAAATTACTAGGGGCATTAACAAGACAATAAAGGCCCTTGTTTCGGAACTCAAAATTTTGTCAAAGGAGGTAAACGCTTGCCTTTTGAGTAGGCTGGTTTTCCTTTTTGCTGATGGTTTGGTGTATCTAATTGAATTAGTTGCCTAAGGTATTTTTGGTTGCAAACTCATTTTCATTTTTCATACAGTATTGGCCTTGTGGAATACATTTGATTTTGTGGTATTGTTAGATCTACAACATTTGTAGTTGTTTAGTCTTATCGCCGAGGTGCACTTTTATTATGGAAATAGTTGATGCAATATTGTCATTTAATCCTTACTGCAGGGTAGCATGTTGAGAAGTTTCTTGTGAAACATTTGGTATTCAAAATGACACTTGATCCTATATAGCATCATGCACTTGACTTCAAAATTTATATTCAAAGTGTGCCAGACAATTCTTGCAAAATTTCAAATATTTAGGTTGTTTTAAACCATTATCTTTTTCATGTATTGGATGCCGAAAATGTGAAAAAGACTTTGGTATGAAACCAACTGGTGAATAATTTCCAGCACAACAACCACTTCCAAGACATGATTTAGAAGTAGAACAAATGTGCTTATGAAGCATAGAAAGATATCCTTGATGCATTGTCAATGTTTGGCTAGGGTTATTTTGGGAGAAAATAACTCCTTATTCCTAGAATAGTGATCTTCAATACAAGTAAATGCCAGAGAAGAGAGATCATCGTGTGACGCAAAAAAACTGAAATTGGACCCCCAAGGAGAGTTGGTGTGTCTACAATCGCTCTGTCAGCATTTTCCCTTGGTGTACCCCGTTCTTTTCCTCCAGCCTGAGTCTTAATTGACTTCTTCTTTCTTCGGGTTTATTTATCAAATTCATAGAATTTGATAAATAAATACTATCCACAATGGTTGGATTTTAATTTATATTCCCGACTTTATATTATCTCCAATCCTTATAACCAATGTTTAACTTTCAACACTTTGTATTTATACTCCACGTTTCTTTTTAAATAAATAACTTGTAATGAACTTTCGGCTCTATATTTCACCACCCAGCCTTACAAAAATCACGCTCCAGACTTATGCTAATTATCCACCAATCGTTTAATTAAAAAATTTCATTATACTCCGGCCCCACCTATATATATCAATAACCAATCAAACACTCGTATCGTACCTGTCTATCCTCCGCACACCTTAGTTAACCTCTGGGCAAGTTCAATGTGCGACCACCGTCTGATGGCCCTTCTCCAAATCAACGACTCTTGGCGATTTCGCTCGGCTTCCAACGTCGGGCTTTAACGTGCGATGGCGCGGGTTAAACGGTGGTTTTCCGGGGATCACTTCGCCACTTGTTGCATTCCCTATGGAATCACTCGCGAATAGGAAATACCGCCTACTCCACAAAAGCAGTGCGATATGGGCAACCCGCTTTTGTGATTCCGCTCGTGGTTTTGGTAGAGGGCTTGACCACGGGTGCAAGTCTGGTTCCGCTATCCTTTTGTTTGTTAACTCATGTCCAATCCTCGGGTCGAGTTCCGAAAGCACAACAATTTTGTCTCTTTATTAAGCAGGATTTTTATATTTAGGCAGCAGTTTTCCACCGACTTGAGTTCTCTACACGAGACCTCGCCTTCGGGTGGGGTGAGTTCACAGGGTTATCCAACAATTTACGGGAATTCCAAGACAGAAGAATGGAATTATCGGTACCCAATCGCCTCACAGTTAAACAATTCTTCACAATTAGCAGTTCGAGATAATTCAATGGCAACTAAGCTTGGAAATCATTTAACTGGAAACAATTGTTCACACACGGAGGTTTATTGCAGAAATCCCCTCTCTACTCTCCTCTTCCCTCTCTACTTTTATTCATCCGAGGAATTACAATTTATATACATAACATATGGCTCTTCGGTTCCTCTGAGAGGACCGTTCTAGAAATCAAAAGGTCTAATTATAATAATTCAACTAACTGAAACTGTTCAACTCCTACAACTCTAACTATTCTAAGTAATACAATTAGCTGAGGTATTGACACCTAGCTGTTACAACTCAAATGTTTTTGAACCCTCCTAGCCACAACATGTGGACAAAACCTCCTACATTGCTGGCTAGTGCCTAATGCCCCTGCATCATCGTGTGACATAAACCTATTAACAAAAGTGAATTCCTTGAATTTCACCAAATATTTTCTTTGAATTCCTTGCTTTTAAAAGCCAATGATATCCTTTATTGTGTTAATGTTACGTAAATTCCTTGTCCTAGTGCCTCACACTCTACTATGAATGTTTTACCAAAAGTAGGTGCAACCGATGTTGGTGTAGAAGACATGGCATCCATTAAAAGAGAGAATGCCAAAGTAGACTCATCATTCCATATAAATGATATTTTCTTCAAGAGATATGTGAGTGGACTTGAAATGCATGCATAATTCTTAACAAATTATCAATAATATCATGTAAGTCTAAAAAATCTTCTAAGAACCTTGATTTTCTTGGGAATAGGTCATTTTGTAATAGCTTGCATCTTTTGAGGCTCCAACTTCACTCCTTCCTTTAAAACAATATGAACCAAATACTCGAATTCTTATTTCCCAAAAGCACATTTGGATATTTTTACATAAAATGATTGTTCTCAATAATTTATATAACTTTTCCACATGTTTAGTGTGGTATTCCCATGATTTATTATAAATATGTGTATTATCAAAGAAAACCAACACAAATTTTATAAGATGGGATCAAACAAAATTGTTCTTAAGTCGAGCCCGCCGGACTTCAAACGGCGATAAAACATAATTCAAACCAAATTCGCGTTCCAAAATAGCACTAGCATTCGGCCAATTTTGTGCTTGGCTCATGAATTCCGCCTAATCTTTTTCGGGATTAGAAGTTGGTGGCGTACGGAGGAGAGAGTTGTGACTGCAATTTCTTGTAAATTCGCCCTAATATTTTACGGGTCCGGATTTCCACTGCGCGAGCGACCCAAACAAAGATCCGCTCCAATCAATTTTTGCCACGTGTCCTCAATAAAAACTTGCCCTGCTCCCGGCTGCGGGTGCATTCGATGGCGTTTAAGGTGATGGGACATGGATATGGTGATTTCATATCAATCGCATTAACATTTAACGCTGTTCAATTAAATTTTCACATCAAATCTGCATTAATTAATTTTTAACACTGTTCAAGATCGGACTGATGACCTCCCTCTTATAGCGTTGCTCAATATGATCGGCCTTTGGCTCTCATTATTAATGATCATAGATTAATTATGTGGTGTCCTTTGATTACCATTATTACGATCGGGTGAAAAAGGGCTTTGTAGTTTAACTATCATTTTTCGACAGGCTTCGGTTCGTTAATACAACGCCTACTAACGTGACAATAAGGAGGTAGCGTTGAGCCTAACGCCTAGACGCTATGACATATCTGCATTTCTCTCAGTTCTGTCTCTGTCTATCTTCCTCTGTTAATTGGAATTCTACTTCTCCGTCTCCTCTTGTGCCCACTACGCCCGCGTGCGTCATAGGATGTGTTGCCGCAGGGGGAGCACTAGAGGTCAACCCCTGCGGGCTCCCTCTAACCCCTCAACATAGTCGACTTCCGGCCAGTCCAGTGATTATTACGCAGGTCGATATCCAAATACTAGGAGTGGGCGGGGTCAGGTTGTGTTTCCCCACCGCTAGTTCACCTTCTCCCACGACGTGCACTGCGCAATTTTCCTTTAATTGCTCTCTCAACCGCCCGCGAATCACGGCTTTAGTCACTGTGGTCTTCTGCGAGGAGGCCCAAACGGAGGAAGAATGGACCCGTCCGGCAGGTCTGAGCTCGGAAAAATCCGGCCAACATTCGGGCCTTCAGGAGGGGAGCCGTGGCATGCATGTGCAGGTAGCACCTAGCGATCCTAGACCTTCCGAAGGATGGTGCCGAATCGTGGAGGAACCACCGGAGGAGTAGTTTGGTTAATTTTTTTTTCTTGCTTAGCAGGCCCACTTAATTGGGCTGCTTTTAGATTATTTTACTGTGCTGGACCTTTGTAATATTTTTGAATTCTATAAATTAAACGTTCAAGACTAGTTTCCCCGTATGAGGGTAGTCTTCTTAATCTTTTGATTTTTTAATGACAAATTTTCCATGAGTCTGGCCAGGCAATGTTTTTGACTTCGGTGTAATTTTATTCGCAATGTTAATAGAATAACTTTACTTAGAATTCTCACATGATTAGCGTTTTTCTTGATCTGTTCAAGGATTTTGGGTACTTTAATTTGTATTTGGAACCATGGACGTCGGTACTCTATCTGTTGCTTTACTGTTCTACATACTACTATTTCACTTTCTTATAGATGCCTCGGGCATATTTGGATGCTTTCTCAGATTTTCGATAATATCCATGTGGACCGTTGCTGGATTTTATATCATGTCCCTGTATGTGACATGGGGTATTTTTCTATCATTGTCTGGGGTGGGACTTCCACTTTTCTGGATGGATATTTGGGTTCCAATCTTCAGATTTGAAAATGTAATGACTTCATGGACTGTTTTACTTCATATAATATATTCAAAATAGCATTTTTTCTCTTCTGAAAAAAAAATGATTAATGTTTATCATTCAGCCTTCAAAACTAGCGATGCTGGTCTATGTTGCTGGTTTATTGATATGGTCTGATGGTCTTTTTATATTTTGGACATATCACACTCCTCACATGATTAGCGTTTTTCTCTGTTGCAGGATTTTGGGTACTTTAATTTGTATTTGGAATAATGGACGTCGGTACTCTATCTGTTGCTTTACTATTCTACATACTGCTATTTCACTTTCTTATAGATGCCTCGGGCATATTTGGATGCTTTCTCGGATTGTCGATAATCTCCATGTGGACCGTTACTGGGTTTTATATCATGTCCCTGTATGTGACATGGGGTATTTTTCTATCATTGTCTGGGGTGGGACTTCCACTTTTCTGGATGGATATTTGGGTTCCAATCTTCAGATGTGAAAATGTAATGACTTCATGGACTATTTTACTTCATATAATATATTCAAAACAACGTTTTTTCTCTTGTGAAAAAAAAATGATTAATGTTTATCACTCTGCCTTCAAAACTAGCTATGCTGGTCTATGTTGCTGGTTTATTGATATGGTCTTATGGTCTTTTTATATTTTGGACATATCACACTCCTCACATGATTAGCGTTTTTCTCTGTTCAAGGATTTTGGGTACTTTAATTTGTATTTTGAACAATGGACGTCGGTACTCTATATGTTGCTTTACTATTCTACATACTGCTATTTCACTTTCTTATAGATGCCTCGGGCATATTTGGATGCTTTCTCATATTGTCGATAATCTCCATGTGGACCGTTATTGGGTTTTATATCAAGTCCCTGTATGTGACATGGGGTATTTTTCTATCACTGTTTGGGGTGGGACTTCCACTTTTCTGGATGGATATTTGGGTTCCAATCTTCATATGTGAAAATGTAATAACTTCATGGACTATTTTACTTCATATAATATATTCAAAACAACGTTTTTTCTCTTGTGAAAAAAAAATGATTAATGTTTATCACTCTGCCTTCAAAACTAACGATGCTGGTCTATGTTGTTGGTTTATTGATATGGTCTGATGGTATTTTTATATTTTGGACATATCACACTCCTCACATGATTAGCGTTTTTCTCTGTTCAAGGATTTTGGGTACTTTAATTTGTATTTGGAACAATGGACGTTGGTACTCTATCTGTTGCTTTACTATTCTACATACTGTTATTTCACTTTCTTATAGATGCCTCAGGCATATTTGGATGCTTTCTCAGATTGTCGATAATCTCCATGTGGGCCGTTACTGGGTTTTATATCAAGTCCCTGTATGTGACATGGGGTATTTTTCTGTCATTGTCTGGGGTGGGACTTCCACTTTTCTGGATGGATATTTGGGTTCCAATCTTCAGATGTGAAAATGTAATGACTTCATGGACTGTTTTACTTCATATAATATATTCAAAACAACGTTTTTCTCTTGTGAAAAAAAAATGATTAATGTTTATCACTCTGCCTTCAAAACTAGTGATGCTGGTCTATGTTGCTAGTTTATTGATATGGTCTGATGGTCTTTTTATATTTTGGACATATCACACTCCTCACATGATTAGTATTTTTCTCTGTTCAAGGATTTTGGGTACTTTAATTTGTATTTGGAACAATGGACGTCGGTACTCTATCTGTTGCTTTACTATTCTACATACTGCTATTTCACTTTCTTATAGATGCCTCGGGTATATTTGGATGCTTTCTCAGATTTGTCGATAATCTCCATGTGGACCGTTACTGGGTTTTATATCAAGTCCCTGTATGTGACATGGGGTATTTTTCTATCACTGTCTGGGGTGGAACTTCCACTTTTCTGGATGGATATTTGGGTTCCAATCTTCAGATGTGAAAATGTAATGACTTCATGGACTGTTTTACTTCATATAATATATTCAAAACAACGTTTTTTCTCTTGTGAAAAAAAATGATTAATATTTATCACTCTGCCTTCAAAACTAGCGATGCTGGTCTATGTTGCTGGTTTATTGATATGGTCTGATGGTATTTTTATATTTTGGACATATCACACTCCTCACATGATTAGCGTTTTTCTCTGTTCAAGGATTTTGGTTACTTTAATTTGTATTTGGAACAATGGACGTCGGTACTCTATCTGTTGCTTTACTATTCTACATACTGCTATTTCACTTTCTTATAGATGCCTCGGGCATATTTGGATGCTTTCTCAGATTGTCGATAATCTCCATGTGGACCGTTACTTGGTTTTATATCATGTCCTGTATGTGACATGGGGTATTTTTCTATCATTGTCTGGGGTGGGACTTCCACTTTTCTGGATGGATATTTGGGTTCCAATCTTCAGATGTGAAAATGTAATGACTTCATGGACTGTTTTACTTCATATAATATATTCAAAACAACGTTTCTCATCTTTTAAAGTTTCATTTTTTTTTTAAATTGAACCCGCCGTCAGTATACCGACGCCTTGTAGATGTCGGAATTGCGACAACTCAGAAACGTCGGAAGAGCGACAGTATAAAAATGTCAAACCACATTTTTTCGGAATTGCGACAGATTACAAACGTCGGAAGAGCGATGTTAAAAACGTCGGACCAAATTTCGTCGGAATTGCGACATATTACAAACGTCGGAAGAGCGACGTCCAAAACGTCAGACCACATTGTGTCGGAATTGCGACCGTTTACAAACGTCGGATGAGCGACGTTCAAAACTTCAGACCACATTTCGTCGGAAGTGCGACCGTTTACAAACGTACGAAGCACGACGGTTCGTGAGACATCGGAAGAGTGACGCTTTTTCGAAAGCGATGGAAGAAGTGTCGATAGTGCGACACTTTTTAGGTGCGTCGGAACTGCGACGGCATGACAAACCACGTTTTTTCCGCCCTTGAACTGTCGCTCTTGCGACGACTATGTGTCGGAATAGCGACGAATTGGCCGTCGGAATTTCCGCCAAATTTTCTAGTGTGTTGTCTTCCCATCCATCTGTTCTATCTCAAAATCAAATGCACCAGCAACAGATAAAAGTAATCTAATAGAAGTAACTTTGGCAATAGGAGAAAAAATATCACCAAAATCAATTCCCGGCACCTGAGAATAACCTTTGGCTACCAACCGAGCTTTTTATTTCTCCACCTTGCCACCCTACATTCATCTTCTTCTTAAACACCCATTTGCTCCCGATGGGCTTCCTTCCAGCTGGCAACTCCACCAAATCCCATGCCTCATTTTTGTGCAAGGATGCCATTTCATCAACCATGGCCTCCTTCCAGAGTTTTCCATCCTCTGAATCTACTGCCTCCCTGACAGTTTTGGGATCATCACCAGTTATAGTTAAGGAAAAACTTGAACTAAAAGCAGATGGACTGTACCTTTCTGGTTGCCTTCTTTCCCGAACTGATCTTCTCAAAGCTGGGGTTTGTGGCTCTTCCTCTTCTGAATATTCTTCTTTTGTAGAGTCTGATTCATCCTCCTTTAGCTCAAACTCTATTTTCTTAGGTTCCTTCGGTAGGACTTCATGTGTAACAACATCTTTCACCTCTCTAAACACCACATCTCGGCTGTACACAACCTTCCTTATTTCTGGGTTCCTAAGCTTGTAACCCTTTAAACCATCCTTATACCCAATAAAGATGCACCTTTCAGATTTATTATCCAACTTGGTCCTTTTCTCCTTTGGAACATGTACATATGCATCACATCCAAATACCCTTAGCTGTGAAAGAGAGGGTTTCTTACCAGTCCATACCTCATGTGGAGTCTTATCCTCCAACGTTGATGAAGGTGATCTGTTAACTAAGCAACATGCAGTCTCCACTGCTTCTGCCCAGAATTCTTGTCCTAACCCGGTACCACTAAGCATGCTTCTTACCTTTTCCATCAGTGTTCTGTTCATTCTTTCTGCAACTCCATTTTTCTGAGGTGTGTATGGAGTAGTCTTCTGCCGTGCTATGCCACACTTCTTACAGAACTCTTGAAATTCCTTATTGCAGAACTCCCCACCATTATCTGTCCTCGGCACCTTTATCTTCTTCTCTGTCTGGTTTTCCACCAGAGCCTTAAATTCTTTAAATTTGTCAAAGACTTCAGATTTCTTCCTCAAGAAATATATCCATGTATTACTTGAGAAGTCATCTATGAATGAAACATAGTACACAGACTTTCCCAGTGATGGAACTGACACAGGTCCAAACACATCACTGTGCACAAGTTCTAATATCTTGTTCGCCCTCTTAGCACCAGAAGGAAAACTCACCCGATTCTGCTTCCCATATACAAAATGTTCACAGAAATTGAAATCCAGAGAGCAATTAGACATACCTTCTACCATACCATTTCTATGCAGTATCCGAAGGCCCTTCTCTCCAATATGTCCAAGCCTTTGATGCCACAGCATGGTCTTTTCTCCAGAGACAGCTAGGCTTTCCGCTCCACTTTCAGGAACCATAGAACTGTTACACCCATCAATAATAGTGCTACCTTGTAGCTTGTACAAAGTTCCACTCTGAACTCCCCGCATTAATACCAGTGCTCCCCGAAACATCTTGCGGGCATCTTTCTCGAACACTGTTTTTACACCTACATCATCCATCTTGCTTACAGAAATAAGATTTCTGGCCAATGCAGGAATATGCAGAACACTAGGAAGTTTTCTAATCCTTCAACCTTGCAACTTCAACTTAACCTTTCCACGTCCAACGATTCTAGCCTTCCTATCATCCCCTAGGAAGACATCACCACCATCATATTTCTCATTCTCGCAGAACCACTCCCTATGGGGAGAGAAGTGAAAGGATGCACCTGAGTCAATCAACCATGACTCATGATCTACATGTGTACTTGAAGAAGAATCCAAATACACATCCCCACCTTCATCTGAAATGGTTTTTGCCTCTGCAGAAGGAGCATCATCAGATCCCTTTCCTTTCTCAGGAGCTTTAGATCTGCATTCCCTTTTGTAGTGTCCTTCCTTTCTGCATTTGCAGCACACCTTTACAAACTTTCCAAGAGATTTAGATCTCCCTCTAGATCTATATCTCCCACTCGAAACCTTATTCTTGTTTCTGTTTTGGGACCTTCCTCGTACAGATAAGGCATCTCCATTCTGGCCCTCCATATTTCTCCGTCTCATTTCCTCCGACAGAAAGGCTGAGACAATGTCATCAAAATTCAAGGTAGTTGTATTGCTACCTATCGCAATAACCAGGCTATCCCATGAGTCTGGTAGAGAGCACAACAAACTGATGCACTTATCTTCATATGAGATTTTAATATCAACAGATGACAACTAACTTACCACAGTATTGAAGGCATTCAGATGCTCTGTCACTGAGTCTCCATCCTTCATCCTCAGGTTATACATCTTTTTCCACAGGAACAACTTATTCACCAGAGACTTAGATTGGTACAAAGTCCCAAGTTTTTCCCACAAATTCTTCACCATAGCTTCCCCAGATACATTCAACAATACTGAATCTGAGACACACAACCGTATTGTGCTCTTAGCCTTCCGATCTAGTTTCTTCCAGTCTTCATCTGACATTGCCGTTGGTTTAGTACCTGGATCTACCGCGATCCACTGATCTTTATCCACCAGCAGATCCTCCATCCTGAGCTTCCACAACTCAAAACTCTGACCATTAAATTTCTCGATCTCTATCTTTCCGCCGCTCGCCATCTTCTTTCACCACAAGAATCGATCTCGCAGATCTCCCACTGAACAGGGTCTACCTCAGGCCCGAGCAAAAAACCCTTAGTAGCAAAGGCGTCCCCTTGAAGCCGAAACAACTCTGATACCAAATGTAGGTTTTAACCCTGAACAGAAATTATCTACACACGAATCTTATAACAGAAAATAAACAATAGCGAGAGCATAAAACATAAAACAGATAAACACAGAGATTTTCCCCTAGATCCCAAATTGGGACGACCAGCTTGATTTTTCATTATATTCCTTTTAGTGTTACAACACATATATATACATGTCGAAGCATACATAAACCCCAATCCATTAACCCTGGATTAGAACATAACCGTAGTTCCCTTGACTAGATCTACAAAATAACAGGGGTCAAAAACCATCGTACCCCAAAAACCATGTGCAAACTCATGCACAAAACATGGGTGGGTCTGCTTATGAGTGGGACCACATACCAAAAACATTTTCGCCGGGGCACTGCCGCCCCCCCTGTGACCCCCCTGCTGTGCCCGGTGCAACGTACAGTGCGTGGGGCTACTCGTGGAAAGAATATAACACATACCCAACAGGAAGCAAGACCTCCTATTCATATTCTTGAACAAGAGGGCATGGGGATCTCCCTTTCACAAGAGGATCCACCAATTGATTTGTTTCCCATACACATTGAGGGAGATGAGGGCAGCAGCGTTGTCACATCTAGAGCACATCCAGTGCCTCATGCAGAGGGAGGAGGAGCACATGATCCGACAGGAGGGATTCTTGTACTCTTACAAGAAGTTCCCCAGGATCTCATACATGGAGGTCCAAGCACAATCAATGAGCAACATGATTGTGCAGCATTGCAACTGAAGGAGGAGGTAGGGAGGAAGAGCAGCATCACTTGATGATAGGAACACACCCTTCTCTATTTAAAAGAGCCAATGCAAGGAAGAGGCAGATTGATTTGCACTGTAAGGGCAGGGGAAAATTTTCCCAACCATATGTGCAGTCTACTCTTGACATTAATGTCTCACTTCATGGAGGCATTCCACCCGGGAGGCCACTTGATCTAGAGTTGATGGAAGACATCTTGTCTTTGGACTCACCACTCTTAGATTTTGGAGAGGTGAAGAGTTTGGAGGAAGACTTTGGCATGGGGGTGTCAGAGTAGCAGGCAACATCATAAGGAGAGCTTCACATGCCAGATCACCAGTGCTGTCTCTTAGGAGGATTTATCCTTATTGGAGATCTCAACTTTTGGTAGAGTACTCCAAGGATCTTGGTGCATGCATGATTCTTGATGACCCAAATGGATATGATAGGCACATGGTGGATGATGTGGTCATCTATTCCTATGGCAAGATCTTCTTGAATAGATCTTCTAGTCTCAAGGAGAAGTTGCTACATGCAGCACATGAGGACTTCTCTTCTATACACTTCGAGGCATATTTCCATTTGATGGAGAAGTTCACTTGGGAGGGCATTCAGCATGACAAATTTCAGCATATGGAGAGATGCATAGCACGGATGGTGACAGATAGGATGTCACAACCACCTTCCTACTCATTGGGAGTGAGGGGGTATTTCTAGTTGAGCCATTTCAGCTCAAGACCTCAAGTACATGATGGAGGAGCTATAATTTCACATTTTGTATTGTACTTCTTTTCCTTGTTTGAGCAGCATGATGTAATAAGAAGAATCATCTCTTCTTGCATATTGAATGATGATGTACTTGCAACTACTTGTAGCATTGATCTTGGCTATCTTTTTGATGGTTTGTGGGGGAAGCCACATGTTTCTTGGTGTGTACCATTGACACCATATTTTAACTTCATGTTTTCATCTTATGAGATGACTGTGGCAACAGAAAAGTGGCTGGTAAAGCACTTGTTATTTCTTATTTTGAGGTAGGAAAAGGATGCATTGTGCTGGTTCCATGAGTGGAACTGTGATTCACTCTCCGGTTGTCACTTGGCAACTTGTTTTTATTTTACCTTGCTTTCAGGTATTACTGATATGTTTTTGCTCAAGGAAAGCTTTTTATGGAGAGAGAAACCAAATGGATGGCATGGCACCCATATGATAGCACAGTAGAAGACTTTTTGGTATGGGGCATCATACAAGTTGACCATCATGATCTTACTTCATGGCTTGTGTGAGGGAGATATGAGGCAGCAGCAAAAGTTGTTGTTGCTATGGTTTCACTTGGGAGAGTATGGGAAAAATTCTTCCCATACTTTTCATGAGATTTCTAAGGAGAAGGAAGGCATATTCATGGTGCAAGGAGGATACCCTTAAGCATTGGAGGATCATGAGAGACTTCCATGTCGGAAGAAGATCTTCTCAATTAGTAGCATGATGGTGGATGGATTTGGCATGTGGAATGTCAAAGGAAGAAGTCATGGAGTGACAAGAGCCTTGTTACTAAGGCCTACAGCGCTATCACTTGAGAGCATGTTTCTATTGATAGAGTGTTCCAAAGGGAGTATGCACCCTCTCCTCTTGCATATTTTTATGAGGGGATCCTCATGGGAAGGCTCACTCTTGGACCTCACCTTCAGCTCACACATGATGCATGGTAAGAAATACATTTATGTGCTTGTTGATTACTCTATTGAGTATTTGTACTTTCTCACCATATGTAAACAGTGCATTGATCCACATGAGAGCAAGATTATTTGTGGGTTTCATGGTCACTTTAGGGCCAAATCTTGTAATGTTGATAACCCAACTCTACATGAATTTGGGAAAGTGTTGTATTTCTTTGATTGTACACAATTGGTATATATTGCAGCTTACTACTTTATAGTATATGAGCTAACATGCATAGCTGCAAATTCTTTGAAGAACAACTTGCCACTTGATGCTCTGAATCAACAGTTGAAAGGACTGTGCTGCATCCACCAGAGAGACCATATGTATCATCCAAAATTGCACATAACCTTCAGCCATTTTCTGATTTGGATTCCATAAGGTGATGATGTGCCATTCATCTTGTATGGAATGGTTTGGGTTGACATGACTCATGACCTAGGAGAAAGGGTCCTTGGAGACTCAATCTTCTTCTTTCCATTAGAGGGAAATCATGTTGCAGCCTGAGATCAGCATACCCTCTACACTTATCATCATTGGAGAGGAGGAAAGCATGGGATAGGCCCTCTTGCCTATCATGTTCATTTATTCATCCCACATACATTTCTGGAGCACAAGGTGGAGGATATTTTTCATGAGTTACCATGTTGGAGGGTGACTCACTTCATTTGGATGATAGCATGGGTGAGGGAGGCACTCATTCACCATGATGATCATCACTCCTACTTTGGGGAGTAATTTTTAATCTCCTTATACATTTGCTTCAGGTCAAGAAAATATTTTGGAGGGGAGGATTGTAATGTTCCAAAATTTTAGCCTCAAAGCTAAATGGAACATTAGAGTTAGCAACAGCTTTAGCCGGTGAGTAAATGGGTAGAAAAGCCCATAAGTCTCCTAAGGAGGATAAAAAAACTCCAAATATGAAAGGTGACACTCTTTCTAGCTCAATAAAACACCTCCATGTGTGAATAGGGATAATATCAAGCTAATTCAGTCTACTTTGACCAAGTCGACAACGCAGTTGTGGAGGAGGAGGAATCCAAGGAGGAATAACACAGTTTTGGAGGGAGATGTTTCTTTGGATAGAGATGACCTAATTGAGTGGGGCCAAGGGTAAAAAAACTCATATTTTATATAAGGAAGAGGATGGCAGCATTATTCTTCATGTCTTATATTATTCTTCATGTCTGCTCAGAATTTTGCTCTCTTTTGTTGTTTATCAGAGTAGCAGTGTTGTTTAGCACATGGTGTTCCCGAGTGGGAATCCCACCTCTTTCCTTAAGGAGTCTCTTGGGAGAGTTTGTATTCATCATTCCACATTATTTTTTCAGGCCAAGCTTCAACCAGCTTCATCAGCGCAGTTTTTACCGGAGATTATGCAGTGTTGCTGGGTGCAGCAGTGGAAGGGATTGGAATCCTGGTTTTTGAGCTAGTTTCTCATTGGAGGAAGGTTTCCTTCACTTGAGGGACCTGTTTGGAGAGCTCCAAAGCTGATTTAAGATATGTGGTATCAGACCACACATTTTCCATACATTCCCAGCATTTTTCTAGCTAGGGAATCTGTTATTCTGGAGGCAATATTCAATGCATGGTTTGGTGGCTCCGTTGCAGTGTTTCCTTGTGATTGAGAGGATCATCCTTTCATGGGAGGAATCCCTTGAGGGATATGCATCAGATCAGAAATATTTAAGCCTTTTAAACTCATGTAATTCAGTGTTGCAGTGGTGATTCAGTAAATTACTGAATATCCCATCTTGTATGCAGAGTGTTTGACAAGAAACCCTTACCGAGTTATCTTCTATTTTGTACAAGGAGAATAGATCTCAGTCCTTAATGCACATTTGATTAATACATGAGTATATATTTTGTTTTCCTATTTTCTGAGTGTAAACCCTCTCTTATATTGCGCATTCCCTTATGTAGCAACTTCGGTATTTTGTAGTCTTGGGGTTTTAACACATTTTGGCAATCCTAGGTGTGGGAGATTTGTTTAACCCACCTAGTTTGATTTGTTTCAGCTCTATTGTTGGATTTAGGTTGTGTATTGATTAATTTATGGGATACAAGGGTCCAATTCAGTATTTTAATACAAATGTTGATGGAAATGCAATTTTAGTGTATGATTCATGAGCTGTTCCAGATTTGGAATATTACAATTTCGATCAGGTAGCAATAGATATGGGTGCAAGACCATTCATCATGAAAACATGAGAGCCAAATGGGGTGGAGGACTGAGTTTTATCCACCATTTTAATTTGCTGCGATGGGAATGGTTCTTTGAGAACATCCAAAGTTCCTTGAGTTCCTTTAAGCAGTCGACTCACCTTGTCTTGTCATGGACAGTCCTTGGTGTAATATCATCATCATAAATGAGACAAGGGTACTTCATTTTATGATTAAAACTGTCATCAAAATTAGGTTTCGGAGAATCCTATTTCGAGGCATCGGCTTGGGCTTTAGCTTTACCCTTTTTATTTCCTTTGGAAGCTTTATCTATTGGATTGGACTGGACAGAATTCACTTCCGCGGTCTTACTAGGATTCAGAGGTGGCTGAGAAGTAGTATCAGTGGATGAAGTAGATTTTTTCTTCACATGATTTGGAGAAGACTTACGAGAATTCTAAGACACATAACCAATGATATTGTTGACAGATGGTGTCGTCAGTGCTTTGGTAGTTCCATGTCGTGGAGCATCGAGAAAGAGTTCATACAATGTGTCGGATTGAGAGTACACAAGATCGAGGTACTAGGCATGAGCAATGGCTTGTTCCTTAGTAACACATACCCCCATAGCAATGTCCTTCGCAATCAGATCGATAAAAGAGGTAGTGAACCAATCAGTCATAATTTAGTTAGGAATCTTAAACTTGATCAAGCGACGACACTGCCTCCATTCATGAATATGATAGGAGATATGAGTAGCCCGATCCTGCTTCAAGGATCTGAGGAGGTGCGCCCTAGTTTCATAACGAACTGATAACTGAAAGTGTGTGAGAAATGCCATGGAAAGAGAGTTGAAATATTGAAAGATGTCATGGGAGAATTCAATGTACCAATTTGCAACAGCACCAGTGAGAGTCCTTTGGAAAAGACGTAGTCGAATTGAATTGTTAACCCAAGAGTTAGAGGAGCACAGAAGATGGTAAGTCATAACATGTGCCTGGAGGTCTTCTCCAGACTTGCCTTCAAATTTGGGACAATCACCAGGGATTTTAGTTGGAACTGGAGGCCAATATGGATTATGAAGGATAGGATAATTTGTCAACTTCGACACATCGGGCAGTTCCAACATAGCGAGAAAAGGAAATTGTGGATTGAAAGGAATTGCAGGCCTTTAATAAAGACCAGTATTGGGATTCCAAACAGGTTGGGAGAAATTCTGACCCCATATGTTCTGTCCTGGAGGATTTTTTCCATTGGGTTTATAAGCCCGATAATTCTAACCATACACCAGTTGAGGACCAGGATATTGATTCTGAGCGATCCACTGGGATCCTGTCTTAATAACATATGGATTTTGTTGTGGAATGTAAGCAGTGGCTTGGGGCAGACCTTGTACCATTTGAGATTTACCTTGAGGAATAAAATATGGGCCCTGAGGCTACATAGGTTTCCCCTAGGGTGCAAGTTGATTCAGATGTTGTGGTCGAACAGGTTGTCCCTGGGGTACAAGTTGACCTTCCTGTTGGGGTTGGACAGACTGTCCTTGGGGTAAAGGTTAGCCTGGATGATGAGAGCCACCAGGTTGTCCTTGAGGAACAGCTTGGACCGATGGTTGGGATAAGCCATTTTTCCCCTGAAGACCAGGTTGGCCCAGCTGAGACAAGTCAGGTTGCCCCGGAAAAACAGGTTGGCCCGGCTGTGCAATAGAGGGTTAACTTTGTTGTACAAAATTTGGGCCTTGCTGAATGTAAGGCTATTTCTGTTGCACAAAATTTTGTCCCTAAGATGGATAGGTTTCTCCCTGGGGAACATAAGACACTATCTATTGAACATAAGGTTGACCAGCAGGACCATAGGGTTGTCCTTGTTGGACCAAAGGGTGTCCCTAAAAGGGTTTTCCTTATGTACCATAAGGTTGTCTCTGTAGGTATGTAAACTGGTTGGGGGTAAGCCGGCATTTGAAGCGTTTGAACATACAATGGACCTTTTGGGTGAGACCCATAGTGATAGATGTGATTTCCATGCTCATCGTAATAATGCGGAGGATTGATGGGAGCTTACATCTACTAAGAACCTTGAGGAAAATAATTATGTTTCTGAATGGATAACATGTACTGATCATATGTCAAAACTTTAGGAATCAAATTAGAATAGACAGGTGCACTACTAGTAGGTTGATGGACTCCTAATATGTGAGGCTGTGATCCACTCACGGCGGGCCCAACAGCCATCGTGGAAGTGATAGGAGTCTTCCCACGAATAGCAGAAGATGTTGGTAATGACAGAATCACACTAACAAAAGGTGTGGATGAAGCCACATAGACAGTGGGCTTGGTTAGGAGAGATGTAACAACTGTTGATGTAATGGGAGTCAATGGGGATCCACCTGATACAAATGACCCTTCTGAAGGAGCCGATGTACCCGACCATACTAGATTCTAATACAAAGATGTGACACCAGAAATGATCTTACTCAACAAACAATAACCAATCGGGAGAGATAAAGGTTGTGAGGAAGGTTGACCCGAGACATAAGGAAAATTCTCCGGAGGGAACTGATAGTCTCCCATAGAAACATAAGTCTCTTCACTACTGATGGGACTCGTAGCATCCATGTCAGATGAATACATGTTGTCAGCGAGAAGGAAATGAACAGTGGCAAGTAAAGCACGAGTTAATGGTGATTCAAGTGGTTATGAGGCAAGTGGTTTCGAGGGTAATGGAGGATCTTCTACTTCTCTGAAACCAACCCAAACATCCGGAGGTTTCCAATTGATACCAAATGGTTCCTCAAAAGGAGATTGAGTGGCAAGAGGTAGAACACTCATAATAATAGAACGCCAGTAACCTAAAGGCGTAGCAGACTGATATGTATTTGAAGAAACTTTGGGAGAAGGATCTTCACTACGAAGTAATGAAGGGGATGATGAAACTGGTGGTTCCTCCACCATGACTTTGTCTCAAAAGCAGCAGAGAAAAGAGATAAGAAATTTCAAGGCTTCAAGACCAATGACCTAGGAAGTACTTATGAACAAGCCAAGAAAATAACTTTAATGGGTGTGTGATCGTAGGTAGTTCATTTTTATGACACTGAAACAAAACTCTGCCTTTTCATATTTTAAGATTCAAGAAAAGGGAAAAAGGTGACTCTAGTCACTTTCAGGTTGGATGATCTTGAAAGGACAAGTGCTCGATGATATTTTCAATTTGTGGAGAGTCACAGAAAGATCAAAATGATTACTCAAGAAATCTAAGAAAGAGGGTGTACCAAGGTCCCGTGAACTGCAATATGCACCTTGGAGATCAAATGAAAGAAATGACCAAGGACTTAACATACGTGCAGGTAGTCTCCTCGATTTTTGTGTTCAGTGTATCATGGTTATAGGGTGACAAACTCGGCTTCCTATGGATAAATGATTGCAACCTATGAGGGTCTCCCTTTATATACTCGATGGTATGGGGAGCACAAGTCCATGCTAGCATTGTCTAATACTAGATGGCGAATGTCAGCTAATAGATTTAATGATGTTGGAACACGTCACTAGCCTAGACCTCCAAATATGAGAGTTAAATTTCAATGCTTCCTTAGGTTGATTGAGTTCATTTTAAAGTTGATATTGAATTAATGTTGCAGTTTCAAGGCCTTACCAAATGTAATCATGAATCTCTAATGCACAACTACGTGCAAAAGAACATCATTCCAATTTGATGAATAGCTAGCTAAGAGAGGGATAGTAGTTCACAATGAAGTAGCAATCAATCGAATGCAAGAAGAATTATTCCTAATGCTTCTAACAAAACCAAAACAGAAAAAAAAAGGACCTTCTCTTGTTGTTAACTTTTTAATGAGAAAGCTACTAACGCAAAAGAATGGTTTTCATTTTCCAATAGAGAGAAATAATGAAAATTTTATTCTTTTAGATGAATGAGAAGCAATCCTACACTATTACACTAAAAGATAAAATGATTACTAGTTTTGAGAAACTCAAATAAAATGATCAAAAACCAAGAAACCAATTCAATACGAATGCAAAACACACTCAAAATAGAGATGCATTCCTTCAAACAAAAAGAGGACTTTCAAATCGACTCAGTGAGCAATGTGATATATGCTCAGGGCAACAGATGGAAGGTCAAACAGACACCAAGATGATAGTTCAACGACCCAACGATACGTAGAATTGAAAGAAAAGGTCAAACAATCAGTCAACCAGTTGAAAATATGAAAGACTAGACTAACTTATACACAACTCAGAAGCTCAGTGAGGAGGTGGCTGAAAAAACATCGGAAGACACCTAGAAACCCTAGGATGATGAACCAGACTGACTAGATGAGGGACAAAAAATTGAGAAGAATGAGATAGGAAAGTCAAGGCAATTAAAATGGACTATTTCAAGAGGGAAAAATCAATCCAGAGGCAAGAAAGACTGGAAAAACTCAGGGAGGAAACCCAAATCAAAACCTACAGGATTTGGCATGACTGTTTAGTTGTAATCCGTGCTGAACAAGGGAAAGTACTCCTGTAAAATAGACATAAAATGCTAATTGACACGACTGTTAAGGAAACAACAGTGCTGAGCTGGAAAAATATGGAAAGGATAAAAAGCCACTAAGAAAAGGCCAAAATCAGCACTCTGAGACTAAGTATGATGGCTGGAAACAATCAGACAAGAAAAAAAAATCAGAAAAGTCGCAATACAACCAAATTCAGACAAACAAGAAAAATGCTAGACGAACAATGAGAGACGACAGACACACTGATCCCCAGTATGGTCACCAATTTGTTGATCAGGAAAATCCCCTCTGTGGATAGAGGCGATCCCTCTAGCCCTAGGGTGGGTCTAGCAACAAGGGAACATGCTAGACTTTTGGATTCCTAGCTTATAAATGAAAAACCAAGTTGGGATAGATAACCTACCTTGGTCCAACGCTCTTGTCATGGTTGCAACAATGATCCTTCGATATTTTTCTTCACACGTCGCGATCCTTCAATGATAATGTATGTGTACCTGCACAAAGATCAAGTGAATGATGAAAACATATGAAAACATATTCTCATTTATAGCTATTCGATTGGTCAAGGAGAATCAAACATTTTGCATATGATTGAACACAAAATTGGAACCAAAAAATACTCATGTATTAATGATAGAGAAAATAAGTTTACAACCTTAATGCCTTGATGTTTCAACCTCCTTCGATGGGTTCAGTCGGACGCGTCTCAAGCATTCATTTGGGATCGTACTCGATGAGGTAATGGGCCTAAATTATCTCTCAATAATGGATTCCTCTCTTCCTTATTCTACACAATAGCTATAGTAGTGAATCTTCTGCTAGCTGAACAATTGGAGAAGCAAGTATTTATAGGGGAGGAGGAGGTGGTTTGGGATCCCTCATGAGGTGGAGGAGAGGTCTATCCCTTTGGGGATTTAAACAATTGTAGGAAACAAGAAGCCAAAGGGAGGAACTCAATGTTATTCAATCAAACAAACCATGATGACTCTGCTCACGAAGTTGCTAGGCATGGAAACTTCGTGTATATTTTAAAAACTTTACAAAAACAACTTGGCGTGGGTACCCTTCTGAGACAGAGCACCAATGGGCATGGGGTCTAGTGTTAATTTTTCCATGGGCGCGAGGCCATAAATTCCTACCAACGCTAACCCAAAATCACATTTTTTTGAGAGTCTGCTTGAGGAATGATCAACAGAGGAAATGTTCTTGACATGCCAGGGATGCAATGACACTTATAGCAAGGTATGACAATACATGTAAGTCACTAAAACGGTCCTCCAATTTTTGGGATGGGGATTGCAAGGACGGTGACAAAATACTATGTAACAATCCCAAAGTGTACCCATACTCGTTCAAAGAAGAGTTTGCCAATGGATTTTGTTGTGATACTCTTCTTGCAGGCTGCCAGAATGGCCATCTTAGAGAATATGTCGACGAACATGAAAACACAGTCATTTCCATGCTTAGTATAAGGAAGGCTCGACATGTAATCCATGTATTTGGATTCCCAAGGCCAAATAGGAGTAGGAAGAGGAGTATATAGGCCTCACTTCTTGATTCTAGCTTTGGAAATGGCACATGACATGCATAATCTAATGTACTTACCAACAACCTCTCGAAGCTTCTACCAATAAAAATGCTTCTGCAGCACTCCCTTTGTCTTTTCTATGCCAAAATGTTTAGTGACCCAACTATAGTGCGCCTCCCAGATCATCTTGGCATGCTCACTTGAAGGAACAGAAAGGTGTCCCAGGGGGCATGACAGTGCATCCTGGAGTTGAAAGTATGGAACATTCTTACCTTCCAAGAGCATATGGTATATGGTGTCGAATTCAATATCACTCTTGTAAAGATGTGGTCATCCCAAAGTCTTGCACCCACAAGAGTCGATCATAGTGGTCGGTGCCATAACTAGCGGTCGGCTGAGGCAGTCTGAAACATTGTTGGTGTTGCCCTTCTTGTACTTAATTTTCAAATGGAACTGTTGCAAATATGTGAACCATTTCTCGTGGTGATCATTTTGCAACTTTCCTTGAGTCTGTATGAACTGTAGGGGTCGGTGGTCTATGTGGATGACCATTTCCTTCCCCATAATGTAATTCTTTGATTGTTAGCAAACCTACACAATGGAATATATCTCTTTGAGACGGTATGCTCAAAATTTACAACTTCAATCTATATGTTTTTTTGTGTTATTTGATAGTTAAAGTTTATGATACAAAAATGGAGGATTTACACTAATAAAAGAAATGGAAATATATACATCTGAAATACAATAATTACAACAAAGAAAAATATAAGAAGAAAATAAGAAAATAAATTCAAGTTTTAATAAAGCAACGAGCTAGTCAGAATCTCAGCTAGAGGACCCTAAATTTTGTAGATCATAAGTTGTGATAATTATGGAAAAGGACAAATATAGATTGTTTTTATAAAAATGTATAGTAAAAAATGAGATATGCAAGATAACAGAGTCATATAAAAGATGTTGAGTTTATTAAAAATGAAAAAGTACATCCAAAATCTTGAAAGGCAAGCTTCTACAAAATATTTTGACTGGTCTTAACACAAAACTACTCCAATGTAAATAAAATCATATAGAATAGTTCGAAAAGAAAATCAAGGATGGAAGTTGGTTAAAAGTCCTTCATGCAAGTACATATATGGGAATATTGTCTCTCTACAAAATGATAGATGTTAGCACTGGTAAGAGGTGACCAAATCTTCAAACAACAATAAATAAATCAGAAAAATATAAGATACGTGAAAAATTCCTTGAAAATATTAATGGACTCACTCAAATTTCTCTCCGCTTGATTAAATGAGATAGTTGTCACCATCAATATTAGCATCTAAATTTTAAGAAATTATAATCAAAGGATAGAATGACAACTAAAAATTTTATAGCATACCTCTCTTCATAGTTCTCCCATTCTACCTTCATTGATCCTTCCTCTTTTTAAAGGGTTTCAAAACTGTTTGGGAAGTTTTTCCATTTAAAAGATTGTATTATTTTTAATTTTCTAATATTTTTGATTAGAAAGCGGGAGGAGGGATGTTCTAAAGGCAATGTTTAATAAATTAATTTATGATTTATTTTTAATTTTAACCCTACTAGGAGGGACCCATGTTTCCATTGATTGAGTTTATAATTTCTTTGTCTTAAATACATAAATAAAGATACTTCATTACTAAACATTTTCCCCCACGTGACACCCAACCAAATTCATAATAATATAACATATCATATCAAAGGGGCATGCTCATGTCATCATGTGAAACCAATCAAAATATATGCCACATCATCAAAGTTTCTCCACATGATATCAAAATCATATCAACGCATAAAAATTAAACCTTTGTGTCTCCCATCACTCCTTGTTACTCTATAATTATAATATATATATATCAAATTTTCCATCAGGATATCTATATCTATAGATATATATATATATATATATATATATATATATATATATATATATAGAGAGAGAGAGAGAGAGAGAGAGAGAGAGATTTGTATACATGACAAATAAAGGTTCATATGCATAATGGTGTGCCTCTTCCTTTAAAAAAAATCCCATACCATAAATAAAATAGAGTATCATAAAAATCCATATGTGTGTGCAGTAAATAGCATCCAATCAAAACTGAAGTAATTTCATCATCATAGACCAATATGTCAACAATAATACCTCAACAACATCCATAAACATACTAAAAAAAAATGTTGCAAGTAATTCAGACTATTGTCCATGCATGTGTGATGGAGCATATTATGTTTTTTTCTCTTCTTAGTGAGGGTGATATGTGACAAAATGTAATGATCCATGTGAAGAATCAGAAAGGCTAGTCTAAGTTTTAAGTCTTTTGTCACTCATAACAGGTTGAGGAATGATTTATTTCTTGGAAAACTAGCCAATATGATTAGCAAACACAATGAATTGTTTAAAGACTTTTTGAGTAGATGGAGGATGTTCACTATCAAGTGTGGAAGGTTGTGGTTTTGTGTGGGGAGAGTGGACTACACATGAAGCAACCAATTGTAAATTATGAGAAATATTTTCCTCGAGAGGAGGAGGAAATGAGACTATGGGTCAACCTTGAACTGATTGCAGGTGTTGTCCAGAATGGAAACTTCCCAACCATCATTGTTAGGGGAAATGAGAGGAGCAGATACATGTGGGGGCATAGGGACACTGATACTGCGTACATGATGAACATGGGGAAATTGTGGTTGAGGTTCAAGATGGCCTAAAAGATTAACAACACTAGTGAGGACCAATTGTCTTAATTCTTATGCATCTGCATCGAAATGAATCAATACCCTTGGTATTTTTTCCCTTCTCACACCTAAATTATGGTCTTTGTCTCCTTCCCCGATACCTATTCTCTGACCTCTATTTTTTTTTAGAAAACTCATACTGGAAACAAATTTGCACAAGTTATTCACAGGTAATAAAAAAATATGTAATTCCTTGTTAATTGAACCAATATATCATCTATGAAACCAACATAAGGTAATACACATAACAGGGGAAGGGGATCACATTGGTATTCCAAGAAACGTGTGCAAAATCTCAAAATAAAAATTGAAGGACTATTTTAATTTTCATAGTTGGCGAAAGAACGCACAAAGACAATTTGGAGGTCAAGCAAGTCCATCGGGTTGACATTATTTTGAAATTTATAAAGACACACCTGATTCTTTTGTTTTATAGACACGTGGATTTCTTACAGAAGAATGAAAAAAATTCAATATGATATCCTAGCATAGTCAATATCAAAATAAATCAAGGGTGATGCAAACATATAATTTCAATCTCAATTAATCGTTTCATTGGTAAACAAAAAGACAAATTTAATGTACATGAATTCAAGGAGACACATCATGATTATGTGTATGTTAAAATGAATAAGGAATTTCAAAGAAAGTTCCTTTTTGAGCCAGGTAAATGATCTGAATGGAGTATTTTAGTTTTGTTGTGCTAATTACTCTTTCAGATTCTGAATGCAATGTCTTATGTGTGCTTAAGGGTTCAAGTTCTCTTGCAAATTATAAAGTCTCATGAGTGTTTTTCATGTTAATTTTATGAACAATTTAACATAAAATAAAGGCTGAACAACAGAAAATAAAAGTACCGTACATCACCATACAACACATCAACACAGGTATTTGATGAAGGAGTTCACCTCTCCTGGGCTACATCTCCTTGGTCCAGCTTCGATGGTTTGGGCCTCTATATTATGCTCAAATTTGTAAAATGACCTATTCACAAATCTTTTCTTCTCCTGAACCCTACACCAATGAGTCCAGAATGCCTAAAAATGGTCATCTAGCCTCTTTTTGCACCTAATTTGGTCGAAAACTCCAAAATTTATAACATTTTCATTTTCTCCATAATTCAGGCCTAAATTTAGCTATCTGGAGCTAAATCTGGTTAGCTGGAGTTAAACTGGTAGTTCCGTTGAAATTAGTGGACCACCAAGTTAATCATGTTTAAATATAATTAAGCGTATTTAGCGCTTTAAACCATGCTTAGTGGTAAACATGGATTAGGTGCATTAATGGTGGATTAGTGTTAATTTAATACAAGTTTAGTGTTAAACTCTGTGCTTTGTAATAATTCTCTACTGGTGGTTATGAGGTTTTGGTCATATGAATTGGGGGTTGGCCCCACAGAGTTGCCCCCTTATCACCCCAACATTGAATATTACAGTCATTAAATATATGTGGAACCGCTATATAGTTAAAAACTAATGGTATGGCAGAATGGTGGTTGGATCATGTGTTGTGTGGGTGGTCACGGGGTCAAACCCCAACGCCTCCTCCTTGTATTCAACCAAAAAATTTTATCCATGATCCACCATGGCGGGGGGGGTACGGGGCAACCCCTGGCTGCACCATGTGTCCTCACCCAATTGGTCTGATTTCCAACCAATAAAAAATTGCCAAATAACCAAAAATTTCAACCAATACCATGCTGCCACTTGGCAATCCATTATTTGCCGAAGGAAAATGACAAAAATTTGACCCTGTCATCATGCCACGTCAGAAGTATGTACTGCTGACTAGGCACCTGTCTATTTTTTTTTCTTTTCTTGTTTAGCAAAGCGAACAGAATTCATTTCTGGGAGCATGCAGAATCCATTTTGCATGAAACGAAATGTGCCAGATTTAGAATGATGAGCACTACGTGGTCATTCAGTTCTTGAATCATTCTAAGAAATTTCATTTTTGAGCATAAAACTAAGCCCCTGATCATTTCTCTCCAATAGAAGCTTTTGGACCCAAAAAGTTCATATTCATTTGCTGGACAAGTGAGGGTACAGTTCCCTCACCTTCCCAATTTCAATGCATTTTGATTTTGAAGGATTTGTTCCTTTAAGCCACACTTGAAGATATTTGACACTTCCTCTTGTCGATGTCCTTGTCCTCCTATCAAGTATGGTGTCTTGCTAAAGCTCAACAAAGAAATTTGGGGGAAAATATTCAATAAATGGTAGTTGAACATTATCTCCTTGATATTCAATCAAAGGAGGCTCACACAATCTCAAATTTTCAACATTAACAAGTGAATAAATTTACATGTATGAAGGAAAATCAAGTTGGAAGGCATTTTTACAATCTTTTCCAAAATTTTGAAAGGACCATAACGGATTGGTTTTAGCTTTTGACCTTCTCCTTGAAGCCTTTCCTTTCTAATGTGAAGCCAAAATTCGTGACCAACTTGAAACTTATGATCCACACAATGTTTGTCATGCCTCGCTTTGTACTTGCCTTGGATTTTTTCTAAATGATCTTGCACTGTTTGATGGATCAACTGAATTTATTTGCTTTATCTATGTTGTTATGTCCATCGATAGCTACATCTTTCCCAAAAATGAAATCCAATGGTGATTTTGGAAAGTATCCAAGACATGCCTCAAATGGCGATGTTTGAGTAGAGGAATGGTTTGCACGGTTGTAAGAATGTTGAATGTAATGCAACTGTTCATCCCACAACTTAGAATGTTTGTTGCAATATCCTCGAAGAAGATGAATGATTTTTATGTTGACCACATTGGTTTGACCATCTGTTTGTGGATGAAAGAATGTAATCTTCTTCAACTTAGTGTCCATCAAGTCCCACAAGCTTGACCAAAAATTTCCAACAAATCGAGAATCTTGATCACTTACAATAGATGTAGGCAACCCAAAATGAACCCAAACATTTTGAAAGAGAAGATGAGTTGTTTTTTCAGTTGTAACTTGATTTTTACATGGCATCAATATACACATTTTTCTGAACCTATCCACAACTACATACAAATAATCATGACCTCTTTTTGACAAAGGAAGACCCCCTACAAAATCCATATAAATACTCTCCCATGGACATGAAGGAACCGGAAATGGTGTGTACAATCCTAACTTCCTATTACTAGGCTTACTTACTACACATAATGAACAACCTTTAATAAAATGTGACACACTTTCAAGCATACGATGCCAATAACAATACCTCTAAAGATTCGTCATTTTTTTTCTTACACCAAAATGCCTTGCAATAAGAGAAGTGTGTGCTTCCCTTATGACATTCACTCTCCCACCCCATGGAATACAAAGCTTGCCCAAATGATACAACAAGTTATTATGTACATGGTAATATAATTCGTCAACTTGGTGACCTTGACTCAATTTTGCATAAACATATTGATAGTCATTATCAAATTCATATTGTTCAATGTAACTTTCATGTAAAACAGAGGTATTCTTGAGTAAAGTAGTTGCATTAATAATAGGCCTAGAAAGAATATCAACAAAATTGTTGTATATACCTTTCTTATACTTGATGACCAAGTGGAATTTCTGCAAGAATCTAAAGTGCCTTGACTGCTACAACTTAGCTTGCGATTGCAAGTATTGCAATGGATGGTGATCAGTGTGAATGATAGTTTCCTTTCCCATCAAATAGTGTTTCCACTTCTTCACACTTTGAACCAACACATATAGCTCCTTGTCATATGTAGGATAATTTATCATTGCACCATTAATCATTTCTAAATGGAATTAAATAGGCTTACCATGTTGTAAGAGGACTGTGCCCATGCCATAGTCACTTGCATCGGTTTGAATATCAAAGGGCTATCTCAAGTCCAGTATTGATAGTATTGGGGCTGAACTAATATTTTTTTCCAAAGCATCAAATGTTTTTTTCTGATTTCCTCCCCACTGGAATACCTTCTTAACACTAGTCAATGCATGTAACAGATCTGCAATAGAAGAAAAATTAGTAATGAAATTCCTCCATATTGTGTTATTCCTAGAAAACTTCTTACCTCAGTGATTGTCTTGGGCGTAGGCCAATTCACAATGACCTCAAATTTAGAGGGTTCTATATTTATCTCACCTCCTCCAACAAAATTTCCCAAATACTAAAGAATTTTTACCAAATTCACATTTTTACATCTTCAAAAACAATTGTTCTTTTCTCAAGAAATCAAGCACCTTTCTTATATGCATAACATGTTCTTCTCGTGACTTGTTGAATATCAAAATATCATCTAAGTAGGCAATGACAAACTCATCAAGAAATGGTATCAATACATCATTCATAACTCTCATGAAAGTAGTTGGAGCATTGCAAAGACCGAAAGGCATAACAACCCACTCAAACAATCCTTGTTTAGTTTTAAATATGGTCTTCCATATATCCTCTTCAGTTATTCTAACTTGATGATAACCACTTCTTAAGTCTAACTTAGTGAAATAATTTGCATACCTCAATTGATCAAGAAAATCATCAACCCTTGGGAGTGGATAATGATTATTTATCATGATTTTGTTGAGTGCACGGAAATCCACACACATGCACCATGTTCCATCCTTCTTGGGCGCCAATAAAATCGATGAACCACATGGTAAGGTAGATGGGCGAATGATACCTTTATTCAACAATTCTTGGATTTACTTCTTGATTTCTGCACTTTCGATTATCGACATGTGATACATGCCAATGTTAGGGAGTGGAACATCCTGCTGCAGCTGTATCTCATGTTGGATTACCCTCTTGGGAGGTAACGCCTTTGGTTCCTGAAACATCTGGCCATGCTGACTTACCTTCAAAATATTCATAATCCATATCATTATTTTTTTTGATCATAAGAAGCACAAAATTTTTTCTTGAATTTACTAGCCTCTTCTTTTTCCCAACATTAACTAAAGAGAGGTTTAACTTTTTGCGATGAGCTCTGCCAATAAATTCCACTCCATATTTGAACAAGTGGTACTATTTCTCATCACGATAGAAGATTTATTTCTTGCCATAGATATATGGACTACCCAAAACAATTCCTGATATGTCAATCGGTACAACATCTAACTCAACTTCATTAATAAAGTTTGCGGTAATTGCAAACCAAAAAATACATTTTCTTTTAACTTGTAAATTTGTATCCCTGGTTATCCAACCCAAAGGTTATTGCTTATGATGAGGTAAGGTTTCAAGATTAAGTTTCTTGACTAAGTCTTCAGATATTAAGTTCGCTTGAGACCCACTATCAAATAGTGTGTCAAATTTTGTATGTTTTGAGATCACTCTTACATGAAACAACTCTATTCTTGTTTCTTCACTTGGAGTGTTACTGTGACAATTTGATGAACTAGTAATTCCTATGGATTATTTTCCCTTTGTGACCATGGATGCATTTTTAGTATCGTCTCCTGATTCAGATCCAAGATCTTGTTAGTTGTTGTGTGGTAGGAGTTTTCTTTTGCTTCCCCTTGTTGTTGAATTTCTTAGGCCTCAATTCTAGATGAAGCTTCCAATAGTGGGCTTCATCATGACACTCTTTGGAACAATGATTATATGTGGTTTTCTCCCCTTCTTTATTAATGGATGCACTCTTCTTTTGTTTACCCTTGAAACCCTTTCCTTTTGCACCACCCTTCAATGGTTTCTTTTTACCCTCTTCTTGTACATTTTTCCCTCTTGCCTCAAGGTGTGTAGCTTGCACATAGACCTCATCTAGACTAGTGGGATTAAACATGAGGATGGTATGTTTCAGGTAGCTATGCGAACCCCCTATGTGCTTCAGAAAATTTTCTTGGCTATGAAAATCAACACCTAACATAAGAGCTCTTATCCTAAATCCATGACTGTAATCTTGCACCCTTTTACATTTCAATTGTCTAAAATTTTTCCAACTCATAATATCTTTTTGCATGTAAGCTAGAGGATAGAATTTCCCTTTAATGGCAGCAATAAAATTTGACCAAGACATTGAGATCCTACCATTTTTCTTAATATCCTCTTGTGTCTGTGCTTCCCACCATACAAGTGTTGCACCCTTCATTCTCAATGAAGCCAATTGAATATTTATGTCATCTTATTGAAGGTTATTAATTCTACAATATACCTCCAATTGAATAATTCAGTTATCCAACTTCTCTGCATTCACTTCTCCGTTATACATCGGAAGCTCAAATTTAACATCAATTTTAAGTACGGGTGATTTACCAGCGCCTTTTTAAGTATCTGTATGAACAAATGGAAGGGTTGTGGTAGTGGAAGCTAATGATGATGAAGGTGAATATGGCGGTGAGGATGATGGTGGAGCAAATCATGGCTTATTACCATCTCCATGACCTCCTCCTAGAGAACCCTCTCCTCTTGGAGGCCTTGAAATTTATCCTTGCATCCTTAAATTCCTCTCCTCATAGAGGACCTTAACCATCTCAGTCATATCAAAGAATGCCTTCTTGAATGCTCTCTCGTCTTCTTTCATGGTAGGTTCTCCTTCATGAGACATGCTCACTGAAGACTCAACTTCAACTTGAGGATGTGTTGGTGTTGAAGACTTTGGAAACCTTTTCCTTCTTCCTCTTGACCCAACTACAAGGCTCTCAACCAGCTTCCCTTCTCCTTGTTTAATTTTTAACCTTGTAAGCACGACACAAACTTGCAAACAATTAGATACCATCTTGCACAAAAAAACCTAAATACCTAAATCTATGATACAAAAAATGATCTGAATGGAGTATGTTAGTGTTGTTGTGCTAATTACTCTTTCAGATTCTGAATACAATGTCTTATGTGTGCTTAAGGGTTCAAGTTCTCTTAAAAATTATCAAGTCTGGTGAGTGTTTTTCATGTTATTTTTATGAACAATTTAACACAAAATAAAGGTTGAACAACAAAAAATAAAAGTACAACACATCACCATACAACGCATCAACACAGTCTTTTAATGAAGGAGTTCACCCCTCTTGGGCTACATCTCCTTGGTCCAGCTTCCATGGCTTGGGCCTCTATATTATGCTAAAATTTGCAAAATTACATGTTCATAATGATTTTATGCTCCTGAAACCTGCACCAATGAGTCCAAAATGTCCAAAAATGATCATCTAGCCTCTTTCTACACCTGATTTGGTCGAAAACGCCAAAAGTGATGAACATTCCCATTTTCCCCACAATTTCAGGCCTAAATTTAGATAACTGGAACTAAATCCGGTTAGCTGGAGTTAAACTAGCAGTTCCACCGAAATTAGCGGACCACCAACTTAATCTCATTTAAATATAATGAAGCGCATTAACTTAATTAAGCGTGTTTAGCGCTTTAAACTGCAATTAGTGCTAAACATGGATTAGGCACGTTGATGGTGGATTAGTGTTAATTTAATACAAGTTTAGTCTTAAACATTGTGGTTTGTGATTAGTATCCGCTGGTGGTTATGAGGTGTCGGTCATATGAATCGGGTGTTGGTCATAAAAAGGTGGTACAACATATAATTAGTTGAGACACAGCGTGAGGTTTCGAATGTCATGTCACTAAGCTAGTTAAGCATAAGCCAATACGAATCTGACAATGGGACAAGACCTAATGTCAAGGAGGGTGAGATGGAATTATGGAAGGGAATATAAGACGTAGCATCATCGAGGAGGACGACTAATCTACTGGAAATTCTATTTAAACTTTATCTATGTTTTATGCAAGGGTGGGGACTAGGGTTAACCCCCGACACTCATCCACAAACCAGGGTCAAGGTCTAACCCTAGCCCAAGACCATATTTATACCATATACCAAATTTTGCAACCCAATATATATCGGTAGAGGAGGAGGATACCATATGACAGCCCACAACCATATATTAAAGGTATAACTCATTTTTTTTGCAACCATTGAACTGACACGTATATTACAGCCATAACCATACACAAGGTCAACGGGTTGGGTTTGTGGTTACATTGATGGTTAGTCCTGTCGTGATCACATGCAACAGAGTTAACTGTTTGATGCCATAGTTTAAGAGCAGGGTGGTAACAATGTTGGCACAATTTGGAGCGGTAACATTAGTGAGTTATGTCACCTTGTTCACATGCGCAGTTCCGCAACCCCTAACAACATGCCTTCAACCCAAATTCAAACTGCAACCCGAGTTCACTCCGGCGGGAAACATTTTTTAAATCCTTGATCTTATGGCATTAAATAAGCCACTTGGCGCATTTTTATGTCGTTTAAGGCCGACATAGGAAAATTAAGGAGGCGACAAATTCACTCTGCACGACACGAATCTCACTGACGAGGGGAAAATTTTTCACTCCTAGTGGTTGCAAAAGGAAAAATTTGTAGAAAAATTTGCAGGAAAGTGTGAATTGTAGGACAATTAGTAGAAAACTTCATTGGAGCATAACTCATTCTGTTTTTTTACCTTTTTTGGAGCAGAAACAACCCAGCTAGGGGTTTTTTACTATTATGGAGCCATTGGAGACATTGTTTAAGAATTTTGAGCAGTGTAACTTGATGTAAACACTTTTTTTAGCATAATGAAAGAAGCCCAACCATTGGAAGCTGGACCAGGATATGTAGCCCAGGAGGGGTGAACTCCTTCATCATTTGATGTTTTGTGTATGTTGTTATGGTGCTGATGTCTTCTTTATTTTCTAAAAAATTGAGTTTTAAATCATGGTAATGTGCTAATTAAATAGACATAAGTGTTAAAAACCCTAATCTTTTCACTTTCAAATTTTGACATAAATCCTTAAGCTTCCATATACATATCAACGAGAACATTTAATACGCATTTATGTTATATCCAGTGCAGTTGACATGAAGAATGAGTCACTACAAATAGGTTTGTAAAGAGCTAAGATCAACCAATCATATTATTCATCACAACCTACATATATCGCCAAGTCATCCTTAAGCATAGATTAATACCAATTTCAACCAAAACAATGTTATATTGAAAAAAATGTTGAATCCCATAATTAATATTAGGCTGAAAACATATCTCTTGTGATCACTCCTTGTAACTATCAATGAGGCCACATTATTGATCAATATGACACTTAGAATTGGTATTGTTAACACATGAGTTTAAATGCAAACTTTGTAACAATAACATATAAAAACACATATCCCATAGTCTAAACCATATAGCTTACAAATAATTTTGGTGGAATTTGCCACTAGGACTTATATCTTTAATAATTCACTACAATGTTAGTATATCCACTTCTTTATATACATATGCATCTCATGCATATTATAAAACAACGAGGACTCAATTTATAATGTGCATAACTCTTCAACTAAGTGGGTATACATGGATCATTTCATTATTAATTTATAAAGTATCTCCACCATCACACACACACACACACACACACATATACACACACACACCCCCTTCTTAAGAGTCACATGATTGTGAGACAAAATAAGTCTTCCAACTTAGATTAGCATGTGAAACATTTATATAATTCATAAACATTCTCACAAAAACTTTGTTCAAGTTCACCAAAATGCAAAATGACCTTAAACTTAGAAGATAATTCTCTTTTAATAGGGGTCCCACCTACTAGGTCAATCTTGTTGATTTTTTTTATTGTGATTAGGAGAGCAGTAGTTAGGGGTGACCGCAATGGCTTGTAAAAGTTAATCATCATTGACAAATTTCAACACAATCTAATACAAATTAAAAAATATATATCTCACATATAGTTTTGATAAAAAATCTATAAAAGGTGAATACATCTTGCTCTTTTTAAATCATAATAGAATATATTTAGGAAAAGTAACACTAATGATGTAATTATGGATCTCAAAGTTCTTTGTATTTTGCTTTTTATTATTGTTTTGTTTTATAGAAATTTCATGAATTTAACTTTAATAATTATGTGATAAAAATAATAAGTAATTAACATACTTTTGTTTTTTAAAGAAATTTTCACAAAATTATGATTTTTCATTTCTTAAAGTGAGTTTTTGAATGCATAAATAAATTAACACCATGAAAAATACTTAGGGCACTCATATTATGCAAATTGTAGAACTCAAATTTATCATTCCAAGACCACTAGGGCATTCAGATTATACAAATTATAGCACTGAAACTTACCATTCCAAGAAATTCCTACTAAATTTCTAGGAAAATATGCACCCCAAAAGTCAAAAACTTTGATTAGTTACATTACAATGATAAGTTTCGCTCCTCTATTTACTATGTCTTCTCCATAGAAATATTATTTATGTATATCTCCATGGTAATTATCACTCCTCTTTTTACTATATCAAAGAGAGAATCATTTCAATGCATTTTAATCTTTTATTACTGGCACGATAGCCTTCTCTATCAACCCTCTATGTTTTACAGGAATGACGGTTAACAACTTATGTCCATGATATCTTTGTTTTTATGATCAATATGACTACACAACCATTGTAAACAAGATTCATTATAAAATAATGACTATATCAATTTGTAGAGTCACACATTATTCAATGTTTATAGGCACACACATAAAAATAACTATAGACAAACTCATGTTATTCAAATTATGTCGTATATAACCCATATTAGAGGTAATACTTAGGCTTGCTATAACCATCTTATTCATAAATTGGGCCTTATAGCTATTGAAATATATTCTTAAAGTCCTGAACATTTATGTGTTCCTCTTATGTGGAATCATGAGTGAAAGAGTCAATGTACATAAGAGTAGAAAAAATTGTGAGATCATGTATTAGTGCTCTTAACAACATGTTCACTAACTTGTTAATACTTCCCTTGTTATACTTAATGATGAAATGAAATTGTTGGATCAACAAGCTTTATAAATTCATCATGCCTCTAGATTTTCTAGAGATAGCCACTCGATAATCTATAGTTGACAAAGAGAGTCAACTAGGAGGTTGATTAAGTGGTCAACTATTAGATTGACTAAGAAGCCAACTAGAACATGACTAAAAGGCCAAACAAGCTTTCAATTTTTCAGCTAGTTAGAACATAACAACCAACTCATGAGAAAAAGAAGGAAAAAATGAATGAGTTTGTTATGTGCTTCATACAATATATTTGGACCTCATATTCCTCACTTCAGGGAAGTCAGTTCCATCATGATTCTATATTAAATGGCCCCATGACTTAATATCAATAAATTGTGAATGCGTTTTGTATGGAAATTTTTTAGTTTCTTACACCTATTTATATGTTAAGCTATGCTTAATTGTGTTTGAGCATTGTAAGAATATCTTTAGACATGACCTCTCTCTTCAAGTACTAGCTCTCTAATCTACTTAATCCTCTTAGTCTCTAACATGGTATCAAAGCAAGGGGATTGAGAGTTAGATTTAGCTATGGGAATCAAGGTTTCAACTTGTAGTTTAAACTTTGGATTCGATCAATATATTGAGATTATGAGTTCAAAGACAAAGCCTATGGTTTGAAAATACCACAATTATGAAATTCTATCACAAGATATGGAATGATTGTTGAAGAGTAAAGCATTATGTAAATTTACAAAATTTGTGGTCCTATATCTAAAGTATTTCCATTAAGAGATCCTCGTTGAAAAGAACTGGGATGAGGTTATAGTAGTTATGAACATCTAATTTTCTAGGGATATTTTATTTTAGACAAGTTAGATTGTTTCTCAAATTTTATATGGAAGAATTTGAAGACTCTATGTGATGAAACTAATGAATGTCAAACTATGCAAATTGAAAAAGAGTTGATACTATAGACCCTTTCTCTTTTGAAACAAATAAATACTATATATACCATATAAATGAATTTCAATTGAAATTGGGTGAATGCATAAAGGTTTTTCCCAAGAAAGATAATCAACTCGTAAAGTAAATCTTA
Organism: Pinus albicaulis; assembly: GCA_034641835.2. NCBI lineage: Eukaryota > Viridiplantae > Streptophyta > Pinopsida > Pinales > Pinaceae > Pinus > Pinus albicaulis. The sequence continues at coordinate 1,971,957,076 of CM076575.1, forward strand.
ATGAATCTAAATAAACCATATGTATTTAACATTTCATGCTAATTAGACCTCCAAAAATAATACAATAAGGATTCTACCTTTGACTCTTTTGTGGTTTATTGACTAGGGCATGGGGGAAACTACTTGATGAAAGGAAAATTGATGCCAAACAACAATCCAACTTACTAAAGGGAAAAGGTCAACAAAATTATAGATAAATATATTAATAGAAGAAGGAATACATCTTGTCGACCAAATTAATAAGAAGAAGAATGGTGATTCGACTAAGAAAAGGTAGAAAGAAGAAGATTGGTTACTATTGTGGAAAATTGGAACATGTGGAGAAGGCTTGTTGAGAGATTATCAAGTGTAGTGTTCCTTAAACTTAGAATTGAAAGATAAATTAGGTATATAGATATTATTGCTGCGGAAATACCAACTACAAGAGATAAATACGAAGAAATATGCAAAATGTACCTTTCTATTTTGATAATCAAAAGAAAAAAAATGTTTATTTGTCTTTTAAGTTGGGGCATCATTTTGGTGAGAAAAGCTCCAAAACCCCTATTCCCTAAATCAAAGGAAGTAAAAAATGAAGGGTTCAAATAAATTAAACTTCAAATTAATTAGATTATATGAAGATATAATAACAACTTAGATAAATTAAAATCACCAAATTTGTTCTTTTCATTATTGTTGTCACATCTGATTATAGGAATGATAGCAATGTACATCTTTTAGCAATAAAACTATTTATGTTTTAACCAATTTCAGTAAGTCAAGTGCCACAATACTGAAAGGAACACCATTTCAATATTAGGCAGTTTTAGTGAAGTTGAAAGCATATCAAGGCCATCAAGTGTTATATTTCTCCTTTTGCATCAATTCAAACAATACCATTGTTTTCATGCTCTTTTGATGATTAGGTTTATCCTTCTCAGGTGTTACATTTTTTTGACAAGTATCATGTAATTACATTCAATCAGTATCATCAACTATTCCTTGTGAAAGAAATCACTCCACAAGTCATGTTTAATACAAAACAATACAATCCAACACATCTCCAATATTATGATACTCATGTGTGTTTATACTTTTTTATTTGTGTTCCTATGGGTTTATTCTAACTACCCCTTATTATTATATTAATTTATTTCAACTTCATAGTGGGCCTATCCCATTATTATGGCCACATTATATTCAATATATCTTTCGATACCTCTCTAGGTACCCCATATTATCCTTCTTAAGTACATTATAGTAAAGTGGTCATGGCCTCATGAAGCACCAATTTCTTTGTAGTGCTTTCAATGATCATTATCAAGATGCCCCACAAATCTATCAAAGGACATAGAAGGGTGATGTAATGTTCCTTCTCATCCATCTTTGCTCCAATTAAGTTCAAATAGGTCACATTCATATTAAAGACATTCAAATGCTCAAATACAAAATCATCATCACCCATTTTCAAAGCATACAATTTTTTCATAGTACAAGTTTATTGCCCATGGATTTAACCTAGTATAAGACTCCAAACTTCTTTTAGATGTCTATCATGATGGATTCTTAATAAATAACTAAATAATACTATATGACAAATAAACCTAATAAGGCTTTTGACATTTCACTTCAACATTATCCATTCTTCAGCATTCATAGCAAATGGTTTTTTTCAAGACATTGCAACCCATTGATATTTATCCTTTGAGTAAATCCCCTATCTTGAAATTCTATAGGTAAAAGTTAGTGCCATTAAAGTTATTCATTTCTAGTCTTAGTGTGCTCACCATTTCCTACAATAATATTTCATTCTACAAATTTCACACTCAAATAAAAATTAGACTAAAACAACCTTGTCCCTCATGCCTCGGATGCACAATGATTGGGATTTGATACCAAATGAAAGAAAATAGAAGTACAAAATACACTTCTCACTCCAATCAATGAGAGAATAATGTGCATAAGCAAGAAGCAAATAACACATAAATGTGCACCATTACATGGTGATTTTCAAGAAATGCCTTTTAGGAAAAATCCTTACTCTCTAAGGTAAGTTCAATGTATTATTCAACAACTACTAAAGGTTACAACATACTTTAAGAATCTTTGTACTCCTAACATGAATGACCATCAACATTCAAGTTCCAGATAAATTTTGGGAGCATAATCATAGCTTTAATAACCTCTTTATCTTGCTACCTCCAACCCAAGCATTCAATATATATAGACATATATAAACCATAAACCATTGATGGTTTCTAATTCCACGTGCTAGAAACCATGAACATTGTTTGAATTTTACTAAAAAAATATTACTTCATGCATGTTTTTGTTAACTTCTACTCAAAAATTTCCTCCAATATGAATTTTAGCTTTTACTATAAGTATTATATCACATATAAGATAATGCCATATTAAGGGTTAGAAATCCCATTAATTTTGATCTTCTATAATCATTAACTACAACCAGATGTGTGGCACACATTTCTCTAAAGTTACTAGTCTTGTGAATGGAATAGTGTGCGGAGCTTTAAGAGAACCATTCAAGTTCTTAAGTCCTATATTAACCATTCAAATTCTTAAGTCCTATATTAGTAAATACAGGTAAGATTTTAAAGTGAAAAAAATTAATACTCTATTAACAAAAGTTTCTATCAAAATATGTTTGAATTATAAATTATTAACTAAGATAATAAAGTAAATTATATTTTACATAAAATGATTGTAAATATATTAAAAATTTGATAAAAGTTTAAGTATGAACAAAATTCTACCATAATTTAAAAAAAAACAAAAAAAACAAAAAACAATACTTTTAAAATTTTACTCAATTATAAATCAAATTATTAAAAATTTAATTTAAACTTCAAATTAATACTAAAAATGGTTATACAAAATTAAAACTTTTCTACAGGTCCATCCAAACTTCTTATCTTTCCTTTGCAAAGATGTAATGTCAGCTCACTATTAATACAAAGTGTTGGTGACACTGCGGTCGTCGAAATTCTTTGTTTTGGGTTATGCCATCACAAGGTTATCAAATTGTAATATGCTGTGAATTGTTTATATTAATTGATATTAGAGCATTTTATTTGTTAATGTGAATCTAACTTCCTTAGCACAATTGTATAGTCTGAAATTTTAAAATTTATTTTTCATTAAAATGGAATAACATATCAAATTGTAATATGCTGTGAATTGTTTATATTAATTGATATTAGAGCATTTTATTTGTTAATGTGAATCTAACTTCCTTAGCACAATTGTATAGTCTGAAATTTTAAAATTTATTTTTCATTAAAATGGAATAACACAAACCTTGTTTTTTTGTGAATGCACAATTGTATCCCTGACTAATTATCCAATTTATTATTCTACCATTGAAACTAAGCTGAGCCTAAGCAAAGCCTGATGCTATGACCAAATTGTAATTTCAAACTGATATTAGAATCATTTGGAAATAAATTGCTAAAATACTAAATAGTATTCTTTAAAAATGTGTAAAAAAATTATGGTCCAAATATATTCGAAGATGACTCAAAGGATTTTTAGTGAATAATTTGTTTTCCCCGCGTGGATTAAGTATCTGAAAATATGTTGATTAAGTATCTGGAGATATGTTATAACTGGTTTATGAAATAGATATATCTCGTGTAACAATGAAAGCAAATCTTTTGAAATTACCAATTCTAAAATTCTAGTTCCAATTAAAAACACTGAAATATCCTACAGAAAAAGGGTTATACACCCCACTCTGTGGGATTGAAGGATGATCCACTTGCCACGCTCAAAGCTTCCAATGCCATAGCAAATGAATTCTCACCAGTGTGTCCTCTGTTGCCACTGGGAACTGATGAGACCTTCTTCCCTTGCCTGTGGGAAATCCTCCTCCTTTCTAGACATGACAATGGCCAAATTGAAGACCTGATAGCTGCAACAGGAGGTGTGATTGACAGTGCAAGATGCAGACTAGGTGGCTTGCAGGAATCATTCAGCTTTGCCTTTCTTTCCGTGACCAATGGGAACCAGTTCTCCATTGATAAACTAGCAGATTCTAGTAACTCCTGCCATGCCACTCGGACCCTTCCAATGATTCTGGAGCCTTTCATGCTTCCCAACAGACATGATCCGCTTCTACACCTTAATTCAAACACAAGAAACTCAGATCTAAGCCTCGATACCAGATCCCCATTTTCAATGGCTGATGTGCATTCCACTGATAATGTCTCTCTCCATTCTGGATGTGATGAAGCCAATACTGGCCTAGTATTCATTGTCACAGTACCACCGGCATTTTGTATATAATAGCGAACAAAGAGACTACCAGTATCCTCCTTCACATGCCTTGCTCTGACCACCTCCAACATCAACTGCATACTCTGCTGTGTATCATCAACCTGGATTTGACAATTACTAGGCCGCGGCATGACTAGTTCTTCTCTGCCCATGGCTCCAGTCCTCCAATAACGCTGACCAAATATACTTTCCCATTGCTTTCTAGTTTCTGTGAATGCTTCTCCATGCCTTGTGTGAGAATCAGTGTGAATATCTTGGTCATGTTGCAGAAATTTTCCAAGGAGCTCAACGGTGTCCTTCCTATAAGCCACCGGATTCAACTGGTGAGAGCGCCACATCAATTCTATGTCGTAGGTCGGCACATAACTAGACTCAATGGAAATTGATTTCTTGATGAGGTACAGATATCCTCTGTATCTTTCTTCTGCTACCCTTAGAAGCCTTTCATCTGCAATATGTGGCAATGAAACCTGCAAAAACAAAAATAATTTAGATGTTGCAAAAAGCACTACATATATCTAATTTCTGAAATGAAGTTGGTGTGATTAGAATTAATTTGAAATTCATTTTCTGAATTAATATATTGAAATTATTATTGCCCATGTTTCAAACCATGGGATATAGTTTATCTGAGGGACAAATTAATGATAAAACACACTTGATGATTCAAAAGATCAACTATAATAATCTATTAAATAGTTCTATACCAATGCTTAAATCAATCATAATGAAAACTAACCTGGTGCCAAAAGGATTGCTGCTTTCTCATAGCCCTGGACAAATTATATTGGATTTTGTTGTTCCTCATATGGTGATAATGTGGGGTATAATTAGACTTTGCAGAGCAGAATACATCCAAATCCAAAGCAAATGGTTCGTTAGGATATGCATCTTCCCACAGTTTAGCTGTCACATGCAGGGCAGAATTCCTCTCAGCAGGGGGCACGGTATTAGTAACTAATATTTTTCCATGTAAACGTTGACAGTCCTCTGCATACTGCAGCGGATTAAGCCTGTGGCAGTGCCACACCCATTCACAGTCAAAAGGAGGAACCAATGTGGTCTCAACTTTGGCCCTTGCAAGCAAAGGAAGCCAACAATTCTCATACCTGCAAGCAATGCAAGAAATATGAATCTGCTCAGTATCACAAATTCAACTTTCATGGATTCAGAAAGTTGTTCCAATTGGGCATCTTTATTTTTATTGCAGATTTTGAAATATTTGGGAAATCTAAGACACAATACCCTGTTTGAAATATTTGGGAAATCTAAGACACAATACCCTATTTCAATTCGAGGCAATTTCTTAATAGAGAAGGGGGTTGCGGAGCCTTCTTGAGCTCTTTAGAGCCAGATGTTTGGTTCGGAAACAGACACTGGATGTACGTGACTATACATAAGCACACCCATAGTAGTGGTACTGGTATTTGCGTGTGCTTGGGAAACCAGGAAAGAGCTAATAGTAGTGGTACTAGTATTTGCGATGGAACCATACTGAAACATGTTCCCTCCCCCTAATGAAATAAGACACAATACCCTATTTGGGAATGAAGTTATTTTGGCAAATCTTTTGTTCTGCTCCTCACTCTGAGACTCCTTCCGAGCTTACTATGCACTCATTTTTGTTGTTTGAATATGAAAACAGTCTGCAATGTATATATATAGCACACATAATAGATCATTACTACTATCAGTCCCTGTTCTCCAGATCAGATTTTGTATTGGGTCCATGAAGGTCAGATATCATAGCCTACAATTGTCAAATTGAATGGTGGAAGATGTCTTGCACCAACTCACTAATTATTATGAAACAAGGGCTATCGTCTAGTTTACCATCACTTTTAATCTTGAATGCAGATATTATTATAATAATCATTTATATTTTTTCTATAATTACAGTTAAGTTAAATATCAAAATAGAATGAGATTTTTTTTGTTTTTTAAATAAAAAAATAAAACTACTCTCCACATAACAACTATTAAAGTATACCCATAGGTACCGAATTCTGTTATTAATTAATAGCCTCCTTTCAATAAAGTATGGCAATATTAAGTTGATCAAATGCATATGTTAAAAAATTTGCCCAAAACTCATTTCCTGCTTACCCAACACTTGCTTGTTTGGAGGATAGATATTGCGACGGGGTAAGTATTTCCTGCTTACCCAACACTGGCTTGTTTGGAGGATAGATATTGCGAGGGGGGGAGTATTTCCTGCTTACCTAACACTTGCTTGTTTGGAGGATAGAAGTTGCTAGGGGATGAGTATTTTCTGCTTACTCAACACTTACTTGTTTGGAGGATAGTACTTGTGCAGGATTTGATTTGGGGGATCTATTTTTAATGGTTCACTTAAGAAAAACGCTAGATTTTTGAGTTTTATCTAGGTTATTGTTGAATAAATTTAGATCTCATAGCTAATTGGTTTTAATGTTTGCAAATGGCTTAAATACTATTTAGAGTCACATGGATCTGTTTAATGCTTGTGAAATAATTTTTTTGGTATGTGGAGACCATTTGAAGTCTATTTTTGATATCTAGAATCTCATTTTTTATATTGAACTAGAGCTGTCATATTTTGTTGTTAATATTATTAGATTTTACTTTCATATTTTGACTTATTCTGTGATATTAATAAATTCGATACATTTTGTTTCTTATTATTTCTCCACCTTGAAGTGTTTATAACATCTCACACATAAAAGATCAATATTAAAGAATTCAAAATTTTATTTTTTATTTTTTATTTTGAAATATAATATGTTTGAATAGGTGTAAGATCTATATTCTCAAATTCCTCCCTATTAAATTTGAAAGATTTAATTTACTGGTTAACTCTCAAGTAAAAACCATTAAACTCACTCAAACTAAGTAAAAACCATTAAACTCACTCAAACTAAGTAAAAACCATTAAACTCCTCGAGCTACATAGATTTTAATCACTATGATCTGCTGCAATCTTGCTCCCCGGATTGAAATGGAGATCACAAACTATTAGTCAAAACGTGACAGCCATGATTATATTTTTAATTCATTACAGAGATTTTGCTCCCCAGTAAGAGATCACACACTAGCAAATTGTGACAGCCATGATTATATTATTTATTCGTTACATACAAAATGTGTATGATATTTCATACTCGTTGTAAAGAAAAATGTACAGTCGCACTTTACGTGGCAAGAGTCGAAACTGTTGCAGTCAATGGGAGATTGATAACGATAACTATCCTGTTAAAATATGCATGAGATCTTTCAAGAGAACGCCCCCCAAGGAAGGTGATTCCAGAAAATTCTTAAAATATTGGACTGTGAAATATTGTAATTAACAGATTGCCCATCCATAGCCAGCTGCTCCATCTCATCTGATTGGCTTATTTCTCGTTCGATTATCTACGTTGGATTTCTTTATTGCCCATAATTTACTTTGTGCAATACAGCTTGATGAAATGGAGAGCTTCTGGCTTTGTGATGACAACTAATGTGAACTGAAATAATCCTACTCCTCTGTGCACTATGGCTTTGTTTAATGTATTATTCTCATCCTTTGGCTTGTGGAAGGTTTCCACTCAATTTTATCTTTCTGTTTTTGTGTCTCCATACACTCTTTGTACTCCTTTTGAATGTGATCATCATCAACCAATTGACTTGCATTCAATTAGATATTCCATTTTGTCTGCATCCCACAACAATTTTTTGAGATGACACTATGATGAGAGGTTTGAATCAGCTGCATGTGACTTTATAAACTTATCAATCAATATTATTTAGTTGGATTTTGTTAAAAAAGAAATGGTTATTGAAGTTTGGTTATATAATTGAAAAAGAAAAGAAAGAAGTGTTTAATTGAAGTTTGGTTGTCTTTTTGAATGTGATCATCATCAACAAATTGATTTGCATTCAATTAGATATTCCATTTTGTCTGCATCCCACAACATTTTTTGAGATGGCACTATGATGAGAGGTTTGAATCAGCGGCATGTGACTTCATAAACTTATCAATCAATATTATTTGGTTGGATTTTGTTAAAAAAGAAATGGTTATTGAAGTTTGGTTATATGATTGAAAAAAAAAAGAAGGTTTAATTGAAGTTTGGTTATATGATTAAAAAGAAAAATTCTAAATTAAGTTAAGAATTAATTTCCATGATTTATTTTTAATAATTTGTTTTTTTTTTAATTTTAATATTTATCAAAATTTAATAAAAAATATATTATCTTTTTCTAAATTTATATAATTTTATAAAAATATTCGGAAATATGTTACACTTTGAAAATTCACTCATAACTTCAAGCAATAAACAACAAATAAAAAATATATTTTATAGTGTACAACACAATATTAACTACATCTTCCATGTTGAATAAGTTACTTATTTAATGATTAATTGGAAGCTTAAAAAAATTGGAAATATATTGTATAAAGATGTTTAACCATGTTTCAATCCACAAAGAGGTCATTAAACACCCACACACACACATGGAAATAATTCAGCAACATTATAATTATTTTTATTAGCTTAGAAATGAAATTTGCATGTCCTTTTATAGGCTTACATGTGGATAATAACCCCCAATAAAACATAACTAGGCCAAGTTCCCTTCTTCTCAAAGATTCTCACCATTGAAGCTCTTCTCTAAATTTATATTCATCACACAAAATCACAATAATTTATTAGTTACTTAAGATTGTGTTTTAGTTGGTCCTTTTTCACCACAAAAAGTTGTTGAAAGGTTGTTGTTCTTCCTCTATTTAGCTAGTTGATTGGCTTTCTTTAATGTTGCATGAGTTATAGGCTTATTCATGTTCTTCTTCGATAGTTCTATGCAATATTATCATTGGAATTTATTCTTGCTTCATCCCTTGAAATGGCTTTACCTAGCCCTCTCCATTAGTGTCACATAGATATTTCATAAGGATTAACATATAGTGTAAATATTTTGCAAATATTAAGTTAGGAGAAACATGATATGTGGTAGGTGAATAAAAAGAATCATTCAAACCTTTTGGAAAATGAAACAAAGATTCTTCCTCTTTTATATATGCTTTAAATATAAGCTAATGAAAATAATTGAGCCATACAGTTATTCCCTCAACCTAACAATGGTAATAAAGTTGGTAATTTTCATTTATAACTCCATGAATTGTTCGTTAACAAAATCTTCTCTTCTCAAGAATCCAATAATCTTTTTCCTAGTGCACTTAAACCTGTAGAGATCTATCAAATCACATTATTTTGAACTCTCGACATATGAGTGATCCTTTAACAATTTTTGGTATTTTAATGATCTCCATATTGATGTTCATTCAACTTCCTCACTAGGAGGATGGCTCGTTATTGATGACTCAAAATTTCAGCATCTCACACTCTAGAGAATGTGTCACTCTCTTGAGGAAATTAATTAGCATATATCAAGTAAATTCACTTTCCCTTTGCCAAATCCCATAGCATGGCAACCTCGTCTTTTCCCCTATCGGTGCAAAGTGAGCTGTTAGGAAAATAGAAGCCATGAAAGAAGTTGACTACATGAGAAAAACTATTATTGGTCTTATGGCATAAAGTTAACCGTAATATGTACCAAAATAACAGTCTCATGCTTTTGAATATGGTCTAAAACTGAGATTGAACTTAGTAAGATTAAATGTATTTAATGAAGGATGGCTACTATAAAGCATTGAACATTTTTAACCAACCATGATGAAAATGAGTGCCTTTGAGGTTTGGAATCTATGAACACTAGCCCTTGTATAGCCATGAACCATTGTAGATGGTATCTTCCTTCATTTTTTGTGATACGAACTCTCTCTACCTTCCATTTTTGTATTGTCAATTTGGGCTATGAAGGATATACGTTTTTCACCTCATGTTACTAAACTTTGGTGCATTTTGATATCATTGTGGCATAGAGTTAAGTTGAGTGGCTTGTCCAATTTATGTTCCCTTGAGATACAATTGAAGACAAAAATTTTCTTGCAAACACCAAGTTACATGATGATATTGATCTCTATTGGAAAATAAATCATCTCATCTCCAATGTTGGTACATTATTAAATGAAAGAAAATTACTAGAATGGTCCAAAAAGATTAAACACACTATGAGTTTTAATGATTTGTGGGATGGAATATGTGAAGGAGATGATAAAAAAGGATCTTCCAAACCTACAACAGAGACAGACCTTCCCATATGGAAGAACAAAGACAAGAAATCATATACCTTGATTATTGAATTGATAAATGAAGAGCTAAGCCGCCATATTTTTTCTATTAGAGACCCTTATGGCGCTTTAATGAAATTGAAGGACTTTTATGACCCATACTCATTATTTGAGCTCATATAATCATTTTTGAAGTTCTTCAAACTAGAGTTGACGAATGATGATCCCATATCAATATAGATTGTGTGGGAAAGTTGATTTTCCTTAATAAAATACAAACCAATGATTTCATATCGATTAGCGTCAGAAACATACCATATAATAGTGGATCAATTTGGTTTAAACATGCTACGAGGTTTGATTCTCGTGAACAAACCATTCAAAACCATGGTTACCAAGTTCAATTGTATCAAGCCAAAAAATACATAAATTTATCCATTCGATCTAGTACAATTGTGTTGACAATGATGGATAATCCACCAACACAATGGAGTCTCCCCATATGAAGTCTCAATTAGGCCTCACACCATTTTGGATATGAGCCCCATTCAGACACCGGTACAACTACCATTAGTGTATGTTTTTCTCTTGGATATCAAATGCATCAGCTAGTGTGATACCAACTATAATACATTAGAATATTGAGGATGGGATCCTCTCTGCATTGATATCTTATGAAACATGATAAAAGAACAAAACAAAAACATCATGCGCAACAACATGCCTTAAGGAAGCATCAAATAGATGAAACTAACTAAGGCATAAAAAAATGGAAAAAGTTAGTAATAACCACAATCAACTGCTAAAAGATAGGGAGCTATGGAGGTGAAAAAATGGTGAAACCTTAGTTTTTACTGGTGGAATGGGTGGTGAAATGAGGTGGTTTCAGGTGGGAGGCACATGGGCGGTAGTTGCAAGGTTTGAGGGCGGTCCATGTGGTGGTTCCTGGATGTGGTGAATTTTATCACTATAATAATTCTCAAAGTTGTGAGATTTTGATTTATAGTTTAAAGAATATTAGAGGTAACCACAGACCTACTTTCAAGATTTAGGATATAGCCTTCCTAAGGCTCAGAGAGGGCTCTCTCTATAAGATTTAACTTTGTTTTATATATGATCTTAGGCTAGTTATAAAGGACAATTTGGTTTGGTTTGGTGGGAAAAATCACTTATTGAGATGGATAGTTATAGATCTGTTTTTCCATTAGGAAAATGGAGTCAATGTGTCAAGCATATAGGTCAGGATCAAGGTCTAAAGTCAAATATTTTCAGGGCAAGATAACAAAGTCACTTAAGATCTTTGAGGTTGATTGGTGACGTGGTTCAATCGGGATAAAGAGCAATAAAGCATTCTTTGATCTGGATAAGGAGTGAATAGGACAGAGGTCATTCAAAAGAGGGAGCAATTAAGGGTTCCCTACTCTAGAAATCAGCAGAAAACATCAAAATGAAAACCAGTAAATAACAGAGTGCTTTTAACAAATTCTGATATATCACTTCCTAATTTCACATTAAAAATTAGAACACATGTATGTATGAATGGAAAACATAAGAAGCTTTAACAAATAACAGTATAAAGTACTTCACTTAAGTAGCCCAACACATGAATCCTGAAACATGATGCTTTATTGATTTGATCCAGCCTACTGACATGAAACTTGGTACAAAATCCCTTTAGGTAAAAAAATATTGACTATAGAAATATTCAGCAATTTATTCCACAATAGTACTTCAAAGAGTGAAGTATTTATACAAAAAGTGATACAAAATATCCTAGAAAAATCATAGGAATTTTCTAAGGAAAATAAAATATCTAATACAAAAAGATAGTGACAGCTGCATAACAAACTTGCAAGCTGTCCTATTTATTCAAATTAAATAGTAATGTTGTTTGGATTTAGATGCAACTGGTTGTTGTGTTGCCTTCAACACTGGAAAAAAGATCTTCAATCTGTTTTGAAGTTTTATCTCTCATATGATACTCTTTTTCTGATACAATTTAACCATATGATACTCTTTAACCTGCTTTTTTGACAGCTTTACTGCTATAAAAATATGTTTTTACTGTGTAAAAACAACAACTCTATTTATCTTTGTCTTTCAATGTAAATTGTATTTTACAGTAAACCAGTAAGCTTTTGCAAAAATTCTTCATCAGGTAACTTGATCTTGGTAATTTTTCGAAAATTCTCATCAGCCTCTATGTATCTAACAAAGGTTGGTTTGACCACAAAGAGATTTTTTATCTCATGTTGTAAATAAAAAAAATCCTCAACACTTTTGTGCAACACTTTGTCTGTAGGTACTCCTTGCCAGTCTGCCTTGTTTACTTGATCATTTGCAAAATCTCTGATCTTCTTGTTGTAATCCCCTTGCTTCATTAGTTTATCATTTATAACAAGAATGTTTGGCTAGCCTTTTTGCCTCAATATCTCAAACGTTACCATGAATCTAGTTATGGCCAAATCCATGTTTTGACACTTCTCTTCTAGCTACTTCATCAAGTTTTTCTTTGAAATTACCTTTCTCACTTCAAGAATTGTTTCAGTTCTATCTTTTATCCCTATCTCATCCAATTCTTGTTTTTTTTTAGTGTTGAGAAACTTGATTATTTCTTGGGCTTATTCAGGTTTGGCACCAAGCTCTTCCTTTGTCTTCACAATTTCTTCTTTTGCTACTTTAAGCAAATCCTTTTGTTCATAAATTACCTAAATGGAAGGCCAAGTATCATTGATTGACTCAATGATTTTGGACCACAACTGATTTTTTATGTAATCCATTCGTTCTTTCAAGGTTAAATTTGCTTCAACCTTCTTAAGTTGCTCACTTAATCTTTTGGGTTTTTGTTCCTCTGTTTTACCATTTATTTGAGCTTTCTTGGCATCTTCCAAGTTCTTGATTTGTTCTTTCAACCTATTTGTCTCATTATTCTGAATTGACATATCTTCCATGGCTTTAGTGAGTTTGTTGGACTCATTTGTTTGTTGCACTGCTGAAGTAGATGATTCTGTAGCAGAAGTGGTGGAAAAAGTCATTGGCATAGCTATGGCCAATGGGAATTTTGGTTCCAACTCCTCTGCTAAAGTCGAAGGAACTGCTGTAGTTACCATGGGGATGAATGTAGGAGGAACACTTTGAGTTTTTGTAGTTTCTTTCTCTTGGACAAGCTTGTCCATTTCTATCTCCATTTCCTTAATATGTGCTGTCATTTGGAGTATGAGATTCATCATCTCATATTTCTGATTTGCCTCTTGCACAATTTCTTTTGCTTGAGGATGTTTTGTTGGAGGCAGTTTCAATTGCTTCCTAAGTGTTGCAATGTCAACATTTTTCATTTTCACCAATTCTTCTGCAGCCTTTACATTTGAAGGGTCATACCCTACTTCAATCACTAGTTTTTTTAAAGACATAATTCTAGTGTATTTAGCATAAGAGGAAGCTTTTTCAATCCAAATTTGATCTCTCAAATTGGTTATAGCTTTATGAAGTTTCTGGGCACTCATTACCTTTGTAGTCATAGTAGAATAAATCATTTCAGAGCTTTTCTTATGAAACTCAATTTGATCTAAGGGGTGAATGTTTTCTACTGGTACTTCAAAGTCAACTTTCTTATAATCTGCTACTGTTATAGGTTTAGGCACTGTTGGTTGTAACATTGTCATTAGCAACTTTTTGTTTGTATAGTCAAAGGCTGAAAGTAGCCTGTTTTGATTTCTTGGAGTCTGCCTTAGATACTGTGAATAAATCTCATTTTTTAACTCTTCATTCTTGGCCTTGATTTCTTTATATTTCTCTTTGATATCACTGGCTATATTCTCTGCTTGCTGTGATGAAGATGTCTCTATGCTTTGTTGTTTTTCAATCCTCTGAGTGTTTGAAATATCATTTTCCTGCTCATTCTCAATAACTATAGCAGCATCTGTGTTCTTCTCTGGGTTTTCTTCATCTAGAACCTCAATTGTTTCCTTCTCTTTGTTCACTGGATTGAGCTTAGGTTTCTTATTATATCTGATTTTGAATCCGGTCTCTGTTGTTGTTTCAGCTGTATAGGTGCCTTCTTCTCTCATTCTCTTTGTGGTTTTATCCTCTTGATTTACAGTCTTCAAAGTGTGACTAGTATCACCTTCTTTGATTGTTTCCATCAAAGTATTGTCCAACCATTCTGTTTGATTGGAAAACTGTTCAATCTCAAGTCTTTTATCATGGATATAAGGGGTTAATTTTCATTTTACCCTCATCTTACTTACTATTCCATGAGGATCATAATTCCATAAGAAACTTTCATCGAATTTATATTCCAGCAACTATTTTGTTGCGTCTACACCTGCTTCCCTGTGATTGCAAATGAAAGGACCCATCTGGTTCTTCAATTTGAATTGATTCTTCTTTTTAGCAGCCAAGAAGTTGATAGAGTCTGAGTTTAGAATTTGTCTTATGTACTCTAAGGAAAAAACTCTCATTGGAAAGTATTTTGGCAATTTATAGGGCAAGAGGTTTGACCCATAGAATCTAATCTCTGTGTGATTTTGGTAAAGGTACCAATCTCCAATTCTGCTTTTCTCTGACAGCTGTAATACTTTCTTTATCTCATTACTTACCCTTGGTTGTACACTATTTGTAAGCATTTTTATCAATGGATGAACAAAACAATCTGTGAAATCCACACAAGTGAATTCTGTTGATTCTTCTCTGACTACAGTGGTCCAGAAAATGACTGACAATGGATTACCTTCTATATCCAATTTCTGAAGGGTTATTGGAAATTTATCTGTTTGGAAGTAAAGGAACATATGAAATAAGAAAGATGTATATCTGAAAACTCCTTCAGTAGGAAGTTTCACCAGCTGATCATGGATACCATCTATGTATCCAACATAGTTATAAATGACAGAAGGAGGTTGACCAGGCACAAAAGTAGATATAAAACCAATTATAGAATCATTAGTGTGCTCATCAGTAAAATAACCAAGGATAAAGGATAACATTGAAATGGCATGCCTTGATCCTTCAAGAAATTTGGAAGATGAACGGGGATGGTTAATCTTTGGGATTTCAACATATGAAGGCATGAATGTTTGGAAGATTTGAAATCTCTTAGGAAATTCTAACTCAATATAAAGCTTTGTAAGAGCTTCTATGGATAATGGGACTGCATTGGGATCTGGTTTCAACTGAAGCATTAGTTTTATATATTCTGCAGTAATAGTGAATAATACTGCTTTGTTAGCATCAACCATAGCTCTTTGGTGAGGGGGAATAGTAGGTTTGACATAGTCTAATGAATTTTGGTCACTGATGAGTATGTGGAACTACATATTTGGGTAATTTGGATCCAAATTTGAAGTTCATCTCCCTGATCTAAGGATTTTTCTAGACTCCAGCGATGGAGATCTAGCAGATTAAATTCAATTACTGGATTAGTTATTTTGTAATCAACATCAGCTAAGGGTGTATGCTCAACATCTACAATAGGAGGTTGTAGTGGATTTATAACAATGGTGCTTTTAAAATCCATTTCTGGGTTTGTTTTTGACAATTTTAACCTTCTGAATGTTAAACTCTATTTTTATGGTTTTTTTATACTCTTCTGTAAGCTTAGACTGTTTACAGAAGGTATTTTTGGTTTGACAGAGGTTTCTTGAACAACAATACGTAAACTTTGGTTTTCTATGCTTCAAATCTTCAATTTAGTTCCAAAATTAATCTTCAAACCTTCTTACAGACTCAGAAAGGTATAACAAGGGTTTTTAGCTCATTTCTTAGGTAAGACAAGACTAAAATAGTTTAATTCAAGCACATAAGGGTTTGAGTATTTGCAAAAGATTTGAATTAGTCAGGGGTTCTCTAAGGTCTGCAAAAGGCTTAAATATCTTCAATTTTGATTTAAAAACAAGTTACAGTCTTCAGAACTGTGATTTTATCAAGGTTTTACAGAAAATACATTCTTTGAAGGCAATAATGGTATTTCTGTTGGTAAACGGGCTTTACAAGGCTCAAATTCATAGATATAGCTCTTTCAATGATGGGAAGGTTATTTTCTTTCAAGAATACCTGTTTTTGAAAGTATTTTGACTTGAAATAGGGTTTCTAGGTCATCGGGGAGCTTTCTGAAGCTGTTGAAGTCTTTTGGATGTAGACTGGAGTCTTTATGTGGTCACATCAACAATTTTTATGGATTTCTGGTTCTTCGAGCATGTAAATAGAGGCAATGGCGTCTTTTCTTTCAGTCAGAAAGGGTTAAGAAAGAAAAAAAATGCAAAAAAGTTTTAAACTGTGCATATTTGCAGTTTTATAGATAATTAGGGTTAAACAGTATGTGTAGTTAATGTGAGTGAAGTCAGAAGGGAGGCGGTTTGGCGCCAGGGGTTGAATACCACAAGCGGTTATCACAACATGAAAAGGCAGTAACATGTTTTTCGCAAACGAAGGCGATCAAATTGTTTTGCGCTACATGGATGAGAGAGAAGAGGGAAATACTGACCATTTCGCAAATCCGAAATGGATTATCGACCGTGCTTTTGAAAATGTGATATGGGTTCTGGTTCGTTGGATTTGACAGAGAAGATGTGAACGGTGGAGATCTGCTGATGGAGTTGCTCAGCGGATGGGGCATGGGGCCCGAGAGATTTATATGCGGCGGGATTGGGTTTAATACGTTTAAACATGGTTTAAACATAAATTATAATGTATTAACAGGATATGTGTAATATGGATTTACACAGCAGATAAGGGATATGCAAGTGTAAAGTGAAGTGCACGTAATATTATATATAATATATATTTTAGCTTATGGGGAAGAACATAGTATATATCACGTGGGTTTTAAAACCATAGGTTAAATATCAATAAAGTGGGTTTTGGGGTATTTAATAAATGATTTAATATATTACAGGGTGGATATTATAAGGAATTAATAAAATACTTTAGGTTAATATGAAAATGAATGAGCGGAAATTCATATAAACACTAAGTAAAGTGAATTTTAAGGGGTTTTTTTTCATATTTTCATATTGGTGGCCCCTTTTTACACTTAAACTTAGGATAAATAGCATTTTGTGGTTTTTTGAATGTTTTTGTGTGAAATGAAATTAGTTAAGTGAAGTTTTACTTTCCCTAAGAAAAAAGGTGTTTTAACTTAGGAAATGGGATTTTAATTTATTAAAAGGCTGATAATGTTGAGGAAATGGGTTTTTATGAAGGGAATCCAATACTTATTACCAATCAATTATTAAGCCTTGGGTCCAGTCCCAAAAAAATTCAGAGAAATGCTTTGAGCCTTTTTAACTGAAGGTTTTGAATACAGGAATACTTTGAGGTGAGGGAAGTTAGTAATTTTGCCAGATGATGTTTATCCATTCCTTGTAAAAACTGCTTTCTACCTACCCATAATTTATTCTACCATTTTTTCATTATTTGCATGGGTGCATTAGAGCTTGCAACCCTAAATCCATTTTTCTTTTAAAGCATAAACTATCTAATTCTAACCTTATTTCATCCGAGGGTTTAGATTAAACTGTTGAGTTCCTCATTTATTCTCTAACTATCTACCGGTTTTTCAAGTTTAAATTGTTTGAAAAATATTTATTCTCTATTTATAAACATGAAATTCAAATAATGAAAAAGTTAATATTAAACTATTTAACTCATCATGGATCATGGCATTTTGAACAAGCTGCACATAATCATTATTTTTGCAGTAAAAGAAAAAGTAGTAGCATTTTGACTTGCATCACACTCATGTCTTATTCTTATCTCTTTTTTTGCTTCTGGGGTCCATTTTTTATTCTTTTGATCTTTTCTTTTCAAGTCCTTTGATCTTTATTTTAGGAGTTTTACCCTCTTCATTTTTTATTATTTTCAAATATGGGATAACAACTTACAGAAAGCAAGGTATGTACATATTTACAATACTAATCATAGTCAATTCAAAAATTATGAACCCTATTATTATAAGACCCTAATAGTAGCTCCACATGGGGATGGCATTTCCTAGTGAAATCTCAAGAAATTTGAGACTAGTAGCCTTTGAAGTTTGACTGTGCTGACCTTGTAAAATGTTGTCTAAGCTCTGCAATTATTCATACTTATGATATTTTACGTTTCAAAGCTTAGGGCCTTCTCTCCGGGCTTCAACGTTTTTAGGAAAACATCCAATCCAATCTAAAATATGCAATGTTATGTACAATGGATAAAGTAAACAAAATTAACTATTGGTTATTTCTGAAGAGTAGTAATGCTTCAACATTCTACCATTGACAGGTCCACCTAGAAGATTTGATCCATCCATTTCTTTAAAAAAGAAAGCATTGTTACCTCTGTAACCATAAATAACATAAGGTCCTTTCCATAGGAAATCAAATTTCCCATGTTTAACTTTCTCTTATCTTCTTGAATCCCACTTTAGAAATTTTTCACCAATGTATAAATAATCTTCTTTACCCTTTTTGTCAAAAAAATTCTTAATCTTATCTTGAATAACTTGAGACTTAAGATAAACCTCTTCTCTTGTTTTCTGCAAGTGAATGGTTTGATTAATCCTTCTTTGAATGTCGTTGTTCTCAACTTGTAATTCTTGAATTATCTTCATTACTGGTACTCCTAAGGAAGATGGAAAAACAATATCCATTCCATAAACAAGTTGGTAAGGGGATGTACCAATAGATTTTTTGGTGGTAAGTCTATCTGCCCATAAGGAATTAACTAACTTCTTGTTCCAAGCTTTCTTGTTATCTTCTAGTAACTTTTTGATGATGTTCACAAAGATTTTATTAGAAGATTCAGCAAGGCCATTACCTTGAGGGTAATATGTAGTAGAATGGCCTAGGGTAATGTGGTATTTATGGCAGAAATCAATCATCTTTTTGGATTTGAATGTTGTTGCATTATCATTGATAATCTTTTGGGGACATCCAAATCTTGAAAGTATGTTGTTTTCTAAAAAGGAGATAATGACAATGTCAGTGGCTTGCCTGGTGGGTATGGCTTCTATCCACTTAGTAAAATAGTCAGTGGCTATCAAAATCCACTTATGTTGAGCTGAGGATGGAGGGTGAATTTCACTAATAAATTCAAGACCCCATTGTTGAAAAGGCATTTATGTTGAGATGGGTTTTAAGGGCAGGGGTAACAACTTTTTCTTCCCTTCAAATATTTGACACTTGTGGCAGGAAGTCACATAATTTTTTACATCTACAAACAAAGTAGGCCAGTAAAAACCAGCTATCAGTATTTTGTCTGATGTAGTCTTCCAGTAGATATGTCCTCCACAGTCACCTGCATGAAATTCTTCTAAAATTCTGTCAGATTCTTCTTGAAGCAAACAATTCAGTAAAATTCCACCATGATCTTTCCAAAATAGTACATTATCTATAATACAAAATCTTATTGCCTTTAATTTTAAGGTCTATCTTTTGTTCTTTATAATCTAGGAGGAGATTGTAAATTTAGTAATACAAATATAATATCTGCATACCATGGTGAGTCTAAAAAGGCTTCATTGATCTCTAGAGTCACCAACTCTTCCTGATCATCTACTTGGGCAATAAAATTAATGTTTAAAGCATGACAATTTGATTCAGCCATAAGTTTGGCTAAACATTGACCTTTTATGAGTTTGGTGGGTTTGATTTCTATGTCATATTCCAAAATTGTGGCCATCCACTTACCTCTTTTACCATCAAGACCATTCCGTGTTAAAATGTCCTTTACAACTGCATTTGGAACATAGGCAATGATTTGTGAATAAAGAATGTACACTCTAAAGTATTTGATGGCCTTTACCAAAGCTAGGGTCTATTTCTCCATTTTATTGTACTTTAAAGTGGCATATCTGAGTAATTTGCTAAAGAAATCAATGGGCTTCTCATATCCCTGGTCATTTTTCTACAGTAAAACTACAACAATAGTGTCTTCTGAAGCAAAGGAGAAATAATGAAATCTTTCTTAAAGTCAGGACTTATAAGGACGGGTGTTTTGGTTAAAGCTTGTTTAATTGATTCAAAAGATTACTTGGCTTCAATAGTCCATTTAAGTACTGAATCCTTTTTAATCATAATGTTAAGCTCTCTGATTATTTCAACTAGATTTGAGATGAATCTTCTAAGGAAGTTAATTTTACCTAGAACAACTTGTAACTCTTTAATGTTCCTAGGAGGAATAATGTTAAGAATTGCCTCTATTCTAGCTGAGTCTATTCTAATTCCCTCTTTAGATATAATATATCATAGAATTTTACCTTCTTCCAATCCAAATAAAGTTTTCTTAGGGTTTAAAGAGATGCAAAATTTCCTGCATTTAAGAAAGACTTGCCTAAGATGATCCAAATGTTCATAATTAGTCTTTAAAAATACAGTAATGTCATCTAAATAAATCAATAAGAATTCATGAATCTCCTTTGCAAAGGCTATATCCATAGCTCTTTGAAAAGTGGCTCCTGCATTCATTAACACAAAAGGCATTTTTACATACATAAAAGTGCCCCATAGAGTAATAAAAGCAGTTTTCGCTTGGTCTTCTGGTTAGACTAGAATCTGGTTATATCCAAAAAATCCATTTAACAATGAAATTCAGGAAGAACCAACTACTCTTTGTAGAATGTGATCCATATTTGGTAAAGGGTAATTATCTTTTAAGGACACATTATTTAAATTTCTGAAATCAACACATAATCTATTTTTTCCTATCTTTTTCCTTGTGGGAACTAAATTAGAAACCCAATCCGAATATCTGATTGGTGAAATTATTTGGGCATCATACATTCATTTTACCTCTTTCTCAATTAAAGGCATCAAAACAGGATTTATCCTTCTTAACTTTTGTTTAAAAGGTTTTTGGTCCTCTTTTATGGGTATTTTATGTTGTATTATGCTAGTGTCATAGGATTTTAGGTCCTCATAACTCCAAGCAAAAACATCTTGAAATTCTTTAAAAAGAGCAATGTATTTTTCTTTTTCTTCCTGTTGTGGTAAAACACAACCCCCCCATTTTTGACTTGTTCACTTCAAATAATGGGGACCCTTTCTATAAAATTTTTTGGCTAAGTGCCTTTTAAGATTTTTTAAATTTAATTACCTCATGATTAACTTAATTTTTCATCTTCTTTAGATTTTTGTTTTAATTGCTTAGTTGAAATCAATTTTTTTATATAAGCTTTTCATTGATGCTTGTTTCACCTCATTTGGTCAATTGGTTTGTAAATGACACTCCTTTGAAGTCTAATCAATTATGTCACCTGGGTTAAAAATAAGTAAAATGTACAATATTCCATTTTTGTAACTAAATTAGTTCAATAATGCATTTAGTTTAAATATTAATCCCTAGTTAGTTATTACTAATATTTTTCAATTTTCTACTTATACAGCCAAATCACTAAGCATCGGGATTTTAGAAATGTACTCTAATTTTCAAATAAATTATTAATCTCGAAAATTCAAAATGACAAAGTGGCTGTAATTTAGATAGGAAAATCATCAGTTTAGATAATTTCATAATTTAATCAAACATCATTTAAAATTAAAAAAAAATGAAAAAAATTGATATTTAATATCAAATCTTAAATTAATTAAATTAATTATTATATAAAATATAATTAATTTAATTAAATTAAAATTTAATATAAAAAATAAAATAATACATCGCATCGGGAAAAAAATAATACATCATATCGGAAAAAATAATACATCGCATCGGAGTTTTCCATAGATGCAGCTTTAATGAAACCCCAATGACATCGACCTCCCGAGACCCCGATCGCCAAAGACGCTCATTCATCACTTATTCAATGAAATTAAAAGATCACTCATACGTAGGGAATGTTAGTGTTAGTGAATAGGTAAAAGGAGTGTTAATTTAATATAGTGTAGTATTTTTTTTTTCTATGTAAAAGTAATCTATTAACAAAGAAAAATATTTACAGCAGGTCAAAGCCCGATCATTGCCCAGTGTAGGGGCATTTTTGAACAAAAAACCAGTGATGAACATTGCCCTTCAGGAGGGAAACCAGTGTTGAGTAGTTTTCATGAAAAATCCCACGCAGGGGAGTCATGGAGTTCTGATTTTGACTAACATAGTTGGCAAAAACTGAAACATAAACATCATGACAAACAGGAACAAGCCTTGAAGTAAGGGCAGAAACAGTGCACGAAAAACAGGTAGAGAGAGTGGTGCTACACATCAGGAGCTTCTTCAATGACCCTGCACCAGAGTTCATCTGGTTCCCCATCGTGCTTGTACAGGTCTGCAATAGAATGGATCACCTTCCCAGTTGTAGAAGGAACCTGCACCGTGCTCTCTTGACCCTCAGCATTCCGCGCCTTGCTTGTTTGACCACCAGCAGTCTGCACCTCGCTCGCTTGACCACCAGCATTCAACGCCTCGCTCGCTTGACCTTCATGCGCAGTGTTCACCTTTGGCTGTCCCTGCGTGGCCAAGCTGCCAGTTCCTTGCAAGTTCAAATTCTCAGTGTGCAACGACCCAGCAAGCAGGCCCGAGGACAGTGCCACTGTGTTGCCCAGCCCATCCAGGTCAGAATTGGGAGCAGTGCTTTGAGGTTCTTCGTGGAAAGCCACCGTGATGGAGGCAGTAATCCGAGGACGACTGAGAGAAGAATTGAAGGAGAAATGTGCGGTGTGAGTCTGGGCTGGGGGAGGTGGAGGAATGGGGGAGCCAAGGCGGCGACCCGAGTGAAGCCTACGACCGCGCTGAGCTCTAGACAGACTGACCTCATGGGAGGAAGACGCAGAGGAGGTACTAGGAGTGAAGGAAGGATGCCGGAGCTGGCATCGGGTGGTGCCTCTGCGGCATCTCATTCTTTGCCGAAGGCGCGGCATGAATTCCGGCCCGAGAGGGAGACCAGGATGTAGAGGAAGAACCGGTCTAACAGAGGACTGAGACAATTGAGGATGCAGAGAGAAAGATGCAAACATACAGACACCAGCGAGAGAGAGGTGAATATTATCTCCGAGGTCAATACAACAATTAAAACTGCTTCTCTTACCAGTGGTCGTGTGTAGGCTAGAGAGGCCGGCATCCGGAGAATACCACTGAGAAATAGGCGGGGGAGCATTCTCCATACCCGAGTTTCTCTCCATGATATCAATCAAGATGACCGTGCAACGAAAATTCCAGAGCCATGAACCTACAATAAATTGGATGGAGGGTCGAGCCATGTCACAGTGCATAAAATCATATCGAGAAGCGAAAACAAGATTGTAACCAGCGCCAGGCATAAATTCCATTAAACACCAAGCAGCCATGATTAATAGCCCCGTGTCAGCAACCTTGCAGGTGGGCAGGTGTCTCTCCGTCCTGCACTGCCCCCATCCCATCATCTTAATCATTTGCCTCTGCACCCGCATCCGGGTTAATATAGTGTAGTATTAAGTTTAATATTAAAATAAAATAAAATATATATATATAATAATCTAATCACTCCATCGCATCGGGAGTCCTCAATGATACAACCTCGACTTAAGGTTTCGTGCGATGTGATATGGAGTCAAACCATGATTTTTTTTTAAAAACCATTCTCACTTTGGTATTTTGAATCGATTCAAATTCATGGTTAAGTACATTAACATATGAGTAAAGTGGAGTGTTAGTTTAGTAGTAGGTGTAGTATTAGTTTAATGTTAGTTTAATTATTAGAATAATTTTAATTTAATATTAGCAGAGTGATAAGTTAATAAGTGTTAATATTAGTTTAGTATTAGTTAGTGTTAGTTTAGTTTTGGTTTAATAATAAATTTAATATTTAAATATTTAAATAAATTAATTTTAGATTAGTGAAATTAATTAATATGTAGAATCTAATTAATTTAATTAAATCATAATTAATTATTAATTAGATTAATTTGTTTAGCTAATTATATTAGTTAGTTAGATTAATATTAATTTAAACAATTAGTTTAGTTTATAATTAACAATTAAATTATGATTAATTATTAGATAATTAGAGTCTAATTTAGGATTAATTTTTTAATTAAAATTATGATTTTTAGCCCAGCAACAGAATTTCTAGATTTATATCAGATTTGACTTATCAACTTTGGAGGCTCATAGATTGAGTTTTACTTGGCCAAATGAGGCCCAGGACGACTCATTGGAAAGAGAAAACCAAGGAGAACATTTCTGAGGAGGTTTCACTAACAGATTTGGTCATTTATTGAGTCAAAAATCAAGTAGAAAATCAAGCTCCAAATTTCTAAAACAAAATCAATTTTCTGAGTTTTATTTTCTTCATTTTTCATTTGCCCAAAGCCTCTTTTAATTGCGGATTCACTCATCAATGATATTCTTGGCCAATTAAACTATTCCAAGTATCAAGAGAGCTTATATTTATTTTCAATTATTTATTCAAATAGAATTTGATTGGATTTGTTTTAATGCCAAAAATGATATTTTGATTTTATTGTTGTATCTTAATTCATTTTGATTTCTTTTTGTAGGAAAACAGTAGAAGGGATATGGAGAAAAATATCTCAATCAATAAGAAGGCTCCAGCAATTAAAGATTGGAATTTTGAGAAATTAAAATTGGATTGAGCAGATTTTTCTTCAACAAACTCTCCTCTCAAAATTCTTTTGGAAATATTATAAATAGAAGCTTGTAGAATGTGAAAAGGGGGCTACTCTCCTCTGCAATTCTATACTTCTAAAAGCATTTTTGTAATAGGAATCTAGAGTTGTACGAGGGAGGAGAGAAAATTTCAGATCTAAACATTATTGAGGGTTTTTCCTTATATCTTGAATTATGTATGATGGGCAGAGTTTGCATTTCTGCAGCTCTAGGTCTTAAACCAGAAATTCAAGTAATGTAAAGGAGTTGCTCTAAAGTCCTAATTATGTAATATTTTGGTCTTGGAAAATACATTTTTGTACTCCTTGACTATCTTATTTGTATAAAGGATCACATCTTGTGATTTCATGGTGAATTATTTTTTAGAGTTGCAGTTCTGTACCTTGAAGATTGTTCTAAGTTAAAGCGCATGATTCCTGTAATTTCATGGTGGATTATTTTTTAGAGTTTCATTTATGTATATTGAAGATTGTCCTAAGTTAAAGCACAGGATTAGAATATCAAATTACATCAGGAAGATATCAAATGTATCTGGTATTTCTATCGATTTCGTTTTATTTTCTTTATGTGCTGAAATATTCTCATTAAAATTTGCTATCACTTATATATAATTGTTTCTCAAATATTTATTTATCATATCATTTCTGAAGATAGAGGAATATCATCTTTCATAGTGTGTAAACGATATAAATTTATGAATGCGATGTGCTATTATAACTCTGTTTAATTTTTTAAACAGAGTTATCATTATATGATATTGCATATTTCTTTTAAGTAAATAATACATTTTCATGGTTATTTGTTTAATTGAAACAATCTTTAGGTCGTGTTCATATTTAATACCCGGGTTAGTTTTATATTTATTTGCAAGTCAGATTAATTTCTACATTCTTTTAAGTCCTCTTCTCGAAGAGGAAAAATCTTAGTTGTGGTTTAGTTGAACCCAAATCAGCTTAAGGGTCATTCTCTTACCCGATCAGAAAGAAGAAGTGATCTGATATCCCTGTCTATTGGTAGTTAAAGATACATCTTAAACCAATACCGATAGGGAAAAGGTAACTGGACCTAGTCAAACCAGTCGGAGCCACTACTCCAAATGGAAAAGAAATTGCTCTAAGGTCCGGACCGGGTGGTTATCCCCCAATGTTGTTTCAAATTATGATTTTCAAGGAATTGATGAAGGCATTTTATGCATAATTTTCACTCTCACATTTGCGGAAAAAGCCAGAAACTGGTGCAAATCACTTCCAGTTGCTTCAATCCACACTTGGGAACAATTTGTTACAATTTTCATTTGTAAATTTGACGGATGCGATTATGAACAGGTATGTGATGAAATTGAATATCTACGAAGATTTGAAAATGAGTTTGTTAAAGATTTTAATATTCAATTTCATTTGAATTGTTTAAGATTTAAATTTGGAGATAAGCAGATGGAAGAAGAATCACTAGATTGGTTTGAATATATTTGCTCTCTTCTTCCCATTCCCAATCCATATGAAGTTAGCTCAAACTTTGTTCCATCCCCTTCCAAGATAAATGAGAATTCCAATATGAATGTGCAAATAAATCATAATGAAGTGGTCTCACAAAGCTTGGAAAATATATCTATCCAAATACAAGAAGACAATAGCAACAATTTTGGAGAAAGAGCTGCCTTGAAATCTGAAAATTACTCTGTATTAAATTCAAAAAATCGGACCGCAAATCAACAAGTGCAAGCAACAATCAAAGTAAATAGTAACACACAAGCTGCTGTACAAATTTCTGAATTTTTTCATGACAAGCAAGTGCCAAATTCAGAGAACCAAAGCATAATTATTCAAGAAAACGTGAATAAAAAAATGAATAATCTACAATCTGAAGTTTACAATGACCATAATGTACGAGAGTTCTCAAACAGAGATTTTTTTAAATGCATTGTTTCAGATTCACATTTTTCCCTTTATCCTGATATTTTTAATGATGATAATTTCTCCCCTCTTAATATTAATGATATTTCAGAAACTACAAAGGCTGATCTAAATGAATTACCAATAAGTTTTTATCAAGATAGAGAAACAATTATTGATCATTCTTTTGCCATTAATGAACATGAAATTTTTATTCCTCCTTGTTTTGACGAAATCAAAGAGAATTCTAGAGAATCTTGTGAAGTCGTTTATGATAATTATTCTGACATCAAGGATGATAATTTTTTTTCTTCTCAAGAGAATCCTCATGATAAAATTCAAATAACATCTGTGAATGAGGAACATTTCAATTTTGAAATTATTCCAACCAATCCTCATTCTGGAGCAGCAAATTATCTTCATGATTTCACCATTCGGGAAAACATTCCAATTTGTGATTCATATCATGGTCAAACTCTCATTCCTGCTCATAATCATAATTCTCTTTCTAATTCACAAGTTGGAATTGGCAATTATTCAAATTCCATCATTCTGGCCAATCCTTGTGAAAAAGAAATTATTTCAAAACAATCCCAATTGCGTTGTAACATTAGTTGTACCAATAGTGATTTCACTTTATTTTTTCTTTCACACTTATTTTGTTCAAATCTAGATTTATTTTCGGATTTTATTTTTCAAATTTTTGGCACTCTGTGCTGGTATATTGAACATTTTAATAGTGAACACTCAATTGATGCATTGCCCTATTGGAAAATTGAAGTTTCATATTATAATCATGAACATCAAACGCTATTAATATTTCAATTTCAATCAATGTTAATGTTTTATCACAAGCTTCTATCTTCTCAAAGGCAGTGTCAACAAGAGAATGTATTTTTACAATCTGGCAAGCAATCTAATCCAATTAATAATTTTCCACCTTATTTGACAGATTTCCATCCATTTTTCAATAGCCTTTTCGAAAATTGTTTGGAAAATTTTCCTTCATGGAAGATTGATAATAGTTTAACACTTACACATAACACTAATAATTTTTTCCAGGCCTTTGAATTTAAAAGCTCATATCCACAATCTGGCTTGTCATCTTCTCTTTTAAATATTTTCCAATCCTTAATGGAAACCCATCCAGGTTTTGATGATCCAATTGAAATTCAGTTGGAAAATACATTTCAAAAGAAGATGAGTGTAAATAAGTTGTTAATAATAATTGTACATTCTGATTATATATTTAATTTTCTTAGTTCAATTAGATTTATATTTTTATTACTAACGTTTGAACTGTACATATATGCAGGAATTAAAATGAGAGAGTGGTTAAATTGGAAATATGACTATACTTAGCCATTTTCATGTTTGTGGTTAGAATATAAGTAGAATGAATTTAGTTAGTTTGTTTTGTATAGTTAATTTATTCTTAATATTTATACAAATATAAAATAAAACGAGCAATCAACCCTTGTTATATCATATACATGTTCAGGGAAATATTTGCCTCTTATCAGAAAATTTCTAATTCTTGCTTCCCATTTTTAAATCAAAATTTATTGCAGCAATATCTCTACTCTGCCTATTTTGAATAATGTTTTGACTAAATTCAATTGAGGTTGCACTTGGCACCAATCACCTCAAAGCCATTTTTCTCTATTTCGAAATATCCTCATATGATTTTCTTCTAAAATTTATTTGTTAAAGGTTTTGAGGATATAAAGCTTCATGATCTCATTATCCCATGAAATGTATGACTGTTTATTGTAAGCTTAATTCTAATTTAATCATTATTAGTTAGCCTAACCTTTTGTTGTAATCACATGAATTTCATATTATCTTCTTCGAAATTTGTTAAAATGACTTTAAAGGTGTCCATTTTGCTGTGTGCACACATTCAAATCTGTGTTGATATTTTTCCACAATTAGTGGCTTTATCCCATTTTGATTTTTAGTTTATTATCTGATGCTGCAATGTGCATCATATTTTTTTTATTAAAGACATTATTAAACAGTCACTGTAACAATATAGATTTTTCTCAAGTTAATTCGAAATGAGCAGAGGTAATAAATTGTTGTTGCAATTCAAAGGGAAGCCTATTTTCATATTTATTTCTGGTGAATTTTATGAGTTCTAGATTTCCCGAACATGAATAAAATAGATTTTATTTAGGCTGATTGAATACTTCGATTTAGAATAAATAATGAGACGAGTTTGAACAAAGTCAGAATTTTGATAAATAGAAGAAAGAATTGGAAAATTCATGAGGTAAAATCCACAAACAATTCTCTTCCATGTATGCATTTACATGTTCATTTTCATCTATTAATAGTTTCTCTTACCTTAGTTTGTTTTTTATTCTTGTTCTGTTTTATTTGCAGGTTTTCATTTGTTTTCAAAACTTGAAGTAAGTAGCAAACCCATTTCAAATTTGCAACAGGTTCAGGGAAATTTTATTTTGTGATTCATTAAAATTTGAGCATTCTTTAACTTTACTTTCATTCATTAGAAAACCCAATTGAAATTTAAAACAATATTGCAAGATTCATGTCTGTTTGTGACGGACATAATTTGAGCATTATTTAACTTTTCTTTCATTCATTAAAAAACCCAATTGAAATTTAAAAACAAGATCGTGCAAGATTCATGTCTGAAATATTTCAATCCGATTTTTCATATTTCTGATGCAAGATCTCTCGATGTGCGTTACCTCATTCAATTTTTCATAAAATACCATATCAAACATTTCAGATCTCGAGGATTTTCAATTGAATATATTTCCATTATCTTGAATCACCGATCTTCGACAATTAACTTTATCAATATTGTGATATACACATAATTCAGGACCATTATTAAATAAATCAAGTCTATAAGAAATATCACATCCGCTCAATCATAATAGTGGTAGGGTCATAATTTTAAAATCACCGATGTCTCAAACCCGATGCGATATTAAACTTTTATAATAGATTTATCGAGTCATTCTCCATCGCATATCGAGTATCATATTGTTACATCATGTACTTAATTTTTCCAATCGCCAATCACATATCATATTGGAATAAATTGAAAAGTTTGTTTTTCATCATAAAAGTTCCGATGCTATGAATCATATCACAAACGCCATATCTAATTAGGCATAAGGTTAATGAGTTCCATTTGAAAAGCTCCGATGTGATAAAAGCTTGATCGCAATCGCTAATCGGGTAAATCACATCAATATATCTGCTTGAAAGACCTCCCGATGCGATAAGTCTAATCGCAAATCGCAAATTGGGAGGAAAATTGAATACATCCTTGTGCACTCATTCTAAAAGTTGCGATTCGATAACTCGTCATCGATTGCTCATCACTATCACTTCCACTAGTCGTCGATTGCTTATCGCTTTTCACTCATCATTGATTATTATATCCATTGCATTGCCGATATCGCAATCACTTCATCGTTTTTCATGGTCATGTCACTATTTTGAATCTGCGATGCGCAATGTGCAATGTTCAAAATAAAAATCGCGAGATGCGGTGTGCGATGTGCAATTTACAACATGACTATCCCCGATATAACATTTCTTCAATGGTATAATCACTCCATCTCATCGCACAATATTTTCGCATGATCTCATATCGGAAATTCGCTATTGCAACCCCCGATGTGATAAAATTCAACGCATGCAATACAAATCATCCGATAAGACATTGCATTAATTTAAAGAAATCTTGGATAACTGCTATGATACTAAAGCAATTGATGACAAAATTTGCAACATATTCAAATCATTTTAATTTTTCATATATTTCAGTTTTTAAATAATTCCATAATTAAATATGAAATTCAAGACATCTCTATTTTAAATTTCATTATCTTAAATTTGTTCTTAACTCAACAATTTATAAAAATCATGGAATTTGTATAAAAATTTATAATATTTTGAGAACATTCATCACCGCAAATTTCAATCTCGTTTCTCGATGCATTTGTTTTATTTTCAATTGCCTTGAACACAAAGCATTCAATTTTTACATTTCCATCGTTTGCTTTAGTTTAAATAAAAAAATAATGATTTTTGTTAGAGATTATGTTATTTGCCTTCTTCATATTTTTATTGTCAATCTTAAAAGAAGAAGTCACTAGTATTGGAGAAATTGGTACTCTTTGTGTAAGACCAAATGTAATTATCCAATGGTAAGATTCATGTACCCACTTTCATTAATTTCCATTTCATTACTTTAGTTTCATTTTTGTTTTTTAAATTATGTCGATATAAAAATTTGTTTTTATAGCCTCTTCATAAAATCTTTCAATCATCTCGCCAAATCATATTTGAAGCCTGCGGCTATTTTCCGGTTTTTATTTTCAAGAAGCAAAGATGGGGCTTTCGTTGAAATAGCTACACTAGGAAGTTTTTAAACCTTTAATTGCTTTTTAAAGCATTCCTTTTATTATAAAATTATTAAGATAATGCTTTGAAACAAGAAGATTGACATCAGGCAGAAATTTTTCATTGTGGCTAAATTTTATGATCTCCACGTTATCTAAAGCCTAAAACACTTACAACCCCGCAAGGTATAAGTTTTCTCGGATCTCACATAAGAGGGAATGATTACATGATTATTTTCTTTACTTCATGTTGTTGAGACATTGGTATAAACATACTTGTTAGAGTTTGTATTTCAAAATTTGGATTTTCCATTTCTCTGCCTTTTGCTTCATTTTTATTTTTTGTATGCGTATTTCTTTTTCTCACTTTAGCTTAAGAATTCTTTTCTCTTTGGTTTTCGCTTGATTTTGGTGACTTTGTCATGATACATATTGAAGGCCTTTCTGTTACCTAACAATGGTTGGCATACATAGGAAAAATTGTTATAGTCTCCTATTAGCTTTTTCTTAAATCACTTATTAGAATTTGTTTTTCTTATTATATAGGTAGACATACTTAAGGAAGAGATTACAAAAAAGAGAAGTCATGAAGAATATGAAATCCGAGAAATTTCTTTTCATAAAATTTTAATTATTTTGAGATTTCAATATTTTATTAATATCTTTCAAAATTTATTATCGGCCAAGAAAAGTAATTTTTAACCAAGTAAAAAACACTTACAACAAGGCACTTAACTCAAATTGCTGTCTCTAACTCTTAAGGAGTTAATGATTCTCCCTATTTAAAAGAGTTTTATTTTTCAGAGTGTAACTACAAATATATTTAAACTTAAAAGATAAGAGGTCTCACAAACTGCAGAGGTAACTCTCAAAATCGAATGTGTATTAGCCAAGAATGCCACATGGATTTATACATGGAGGTGAGGCTATTGGGATTCATCTCCCAATGACTCTTGGCCTTCCTTATTTCCTAATATTAATTAATATACAATATTAAATATGCACACCCATCCATAGGATTAGGTGTCAACATTCCCCCCTTTAATCCGAAGGGATGTTGGTGAGTCCAAGCATCGATCCGAACTTTTCAAACTTTTCTCTTCCAAGTGCTTTGGTGAAGATGTCAGCAGTTTGCTCATTTGTGGAACAATGATGTAGATGGATGGTTTTGGCCTGAACATGATGTCGAATTAGATGGCACTTTGTATTGATGTGCTTTGTTCGATCATGGAACTTTGGGTTCTTGGCCAACTTTATTGCAGAAGTGTTGTCGATCATGAGTGGAGTGGAATACATTTGTTTCATCTGCAAATCTTCCAAGATTTTCCGGAGCCACACAATTTCCTTTGTTGCTTCAGCTGCTGCCACATATTCTGCCTCGGTCGTGGAATCTGCTGGAACTGACTGTTTGCGTGATCTCCATGAGACAACTCCTGATCCAAGACTCATGGTGTAACCTGTAGTAGACACCCCTGTTTCTTTGTCACCATCAAAGTCTGAATCAGAGTATCCGATCAAGCTGAAGTCGCCTACCTGTGTATATTTGAGTCCAAAGTCTTGAGTCCCCTTCAAGTACCTTAACACTCTTTTTGTAGCAGACCAATGTCCTTCACAAGGTTTTTGCATAAACCTTGAGAGGATTCCAACAGCAAATGAAATGTCAGGTCTGGTGGTGGTCAGGTAGATAAGACTTCCTACAAGCTATCTATACTTAGTTGCATCCTCAAATTCCTTCCCTTCAATAGATGTGAGCTTCAAGTTTTGTTCCATTGGAGTGCTTAAGGGATTACAGTCATCCATGCCAAATTTGTTCAAGAGATCTCCAATGTACTTCTTCTGAGAAATAAATATGAATTTAGGATGTTGAATTACTTCAATACCCAAATAGTAATGAACATGACCCAAATCAGTCATTTAAAAACCTTTCTTCAACTCTTTCTTCATGGATGCAATATAGCTCTCATTGTTTCCTGTTATCAAAAGATCATCTACATATACCACAAGATATACAACTTTTTTTCCAACTTTCTTAACAAAAAAAGTTGCATCATCAAGATCAAAATGTTTGAAGTCAAGTTTCAGAAGATTCTCGGTCAATTTCTCATCCCAGGCTCGTGGTGTTTGCTTGAGGCCATACAAGGATTTTATAAGCTTGCAAACTTTGTGTTCTTGGCCCTTTACACAAATCCTTCTGGCTGGGACATATAAACTTTCTCCTTTAGATCTCCATTCAAGAAGGTTGTTTTTACATCCATCTGATGGACTTTCCATCCATTCTGAGTTGCTAAGGCAAAGAGAGTCCGGATGGTGGTCCATTTTGCTGTGGGAGCAAAAGTTTCTTCATAATCGACTCCTTCTTTCTATGTGAATCCTTTTGCCACAAGCCTGGCCTTGTGCTTGTCAAGTGAGCCGTCTGCTTTGTACTTGTTCTTGTAGACCCACTTACAGCCAATTGGTTTCATTCCCAAAGGCGGATCAACCAGCTTCCAAGTGCCATTCTTTATCAAGGCATCATACTCCTTCTGCATCGCTTCTTTCCATTCATCATGAGAAGCGGATTCTTTGAAGGAAGTTGGTTCATGATCTGTAGACAAACTCAATTCACGGTTATAAGCAATATCCATATCAACAGGAGAATCATAATTATCTACATCACCTTCGATTTGTTGAGTGGAACTTCTTGTTCCTATTTTTCCAACCTCATCAGGATGAACATTCTCCAGTGTCTTTGTCAGCCATTTGGGAGGACCTTTCTGAGATGGCCCAGGCTGGTCATTTGACTGAGTTTGGATTGATTCAAGATTCAATCTCCCAATTCTGTCAATCACATCATCCAATGTGTCATCCGTGGTTGTTTCTTCATGTGGGGGAGAGAGTGCTTCGGGATATGATTCCACAGTTTGATTCAATATCGGAATCCCCCCTTCAAGGTGTGGAATCACATTATCAAATTCTTGGAAAGACTTTGCATGTGTGAATCTGTCCAGGCAATCAAGTTGCCGCTCAACAACCTTGTCACTCTTGGAAGATTCAAGAAATATGACATCTCTTGCTATCACAAACTTCTTATTTGTTTCATCATAGAGACAATATCCTTTGGAGGTATTGGAGTACCCCAAGAAGATACATTTTCTGCTTCTAGCACCAAGTTTGTTCCTTTGACCCTTGGGTATCAAGGCATAACAGGTGGACCCAAAGACCCTGAAATTCTTTACCGAAGGAATGTGGCCATGCCACATTTCAAAAGGATTTTTGTTTCTAATTGAACTTGAAGGACACCTATTCTTTATGTAAACAGCACATAGAACTGCATTAGCCCAAAACATCAATTTTACATTCTTGAAAAATAACATGGAGCGGACCATATTTAAAATAGTTCTGTTCATTCTTTCAGCTACACCGTTCTGTTGTGGATTATATGGCACAATTGTTTGATGTTTGATTCCATGTTGACGAAGATAATTTTCAAATTCGTTTGAAGTGTATTCTTTTCCATTATCAGTACGTAGAGAGCCAATATGTGTTTGTGCATCATTTTCAATGCATGCATGAAAATTCTTGAAAGTTTGAAAAGCATCAGACTTATTCTTCAGTAAGTAAATCCAACACATTCTGGTGTAGTCATCAATAAATGTCATCATGTATTTGTTTCCATTTGCAGAAGCAATAGGCATAGGGCCACATAAATATGAATGAACAAGTTCAAGTTTTCTATGTGCTCTGGAGTGTGAATCATGAAATGGCTGTTTGCTATGCTTTCCTAGAATACAAGCATCACATTCCTTAGGTTTTCTAGGAATTGTAGGCAGTCCATTAACACCATTTTTCTTCAACAAATGAAGGCTTTCATAGTTTAGGTGTCCAAATCTAGCATGCCATAAAAGACTTGATGGGAATGTACCTTCATCATGATGTGAACTGAATGCAAAGTTTTGAGCATGAGCAGATGAACCTTTCGGCTTCAAGAGTCTCCCTTCTTCTATTCCCTCCATGACAAGTGAGTGATCTGATGCTTTTCTGACCTCTGCCTTGCCATCAAACAAGTGAATTGAGTGTCCTTGCTGCCAGATTTCGACCAGGGACAGCAAGTTTCTCTTCAACTCCAGGAGGTATAGAACCTCATGTAGGATATGATCAGGAAGACCAGGCAGTTTAAGCCTGACTGTGCCAAGCCCTGATGGCTTGAGTTTGGATTTATCTGCGAAATATACTGCTCCATCAACTTTTTTAGTGAATTCTTCAAAAAAATATTTTCTAAATGTCATGTGACATGTTGCTCCTGAATCTAGCAACCAATCATCTCTCCATGAAGTAAATGAAACATCAAATAGGTTTTCAGTTACTCCATTGTTACAATGTGCTAGAACAGAATGAGCTGATTCAACTAGTTTACCTTTGTCTTTGTCATCAATTTTACCTCTGTCTTGATTTGTTTGCTGCTGAGCTTTAGATTGTCTGCCCCCCTTTTCTCTGAAGTTTCTTCTTCGTCTTTTGCCTTCTCTTCCTCTGGATGGACCTGAAGCATGTCTCTTTTCTCTCTGTGCCAAGTAGGCAGCCTCTTTAGAAGATGAAGGGACTGTCATCTTCTTTTGAAGGAGGAGAGAAAAAAAAACTTTGCTGGAAAATTTCTCTTGAAGGAGAGAAAACAAAAAAAATATTTGCTGGAAAATGTACTCAGTTTAAAAGGACAGAAACTCTTTTCGCTAAAAGACTGAATTTAAAAAACACAAGCTCTTTGCTAAAAAACACTGAATTCTGCACCAAAAAAATATATGTAATTTTTTTGTTTTGTTTGGAGAAAAATATAAGAGGTCTCATCACGAGGTTGCTTACCATGATCATAGGGGAAAAATAGGTTTTCAGTTTTGATTTTGGTGACTTTTCCATGATTTATATGGAAGGCCTTTTTGTTACCTAACAATGGTTGGCATACATAGAAAAAATTGTTAATAGTCTCCTATTATCTTTTTCTTAAATCACTTAGCAGAATTTTTTTTTCTTATTATATAGGTAGACATACTTAAGGAAGAGATTACAAAACAAGAGAAGTTGACGAAGTATCATGAAATCTGAGAAATTTCTTTTTCATCAAAATTGTAATTATTTTGATATTTCAATATTTTATTAATATCTTTCAAAATTCTATTATCAGTCAAGAAAAGTAATTTTTAACCAAGTAAAGACACTTCACAGCAAGACACTTTTAACTCTAAAATTGTCATTCTGAACTCTTAAGGAGTTAACGATTCTCCCTATTTAAAATAGTTTTATTTTTCTAGAGTTTAATCCACAAATATATTTAAACTTAAAAGATAAGAGGTCTCATCACGAGGTTGCTTACCATGATCATAGGGGAAAAATAGGCTGACATTACCAACACTGCTAAACAAACCAGGGTAATGGCTTATGATTGCAAACAATTATAAGACAAGGGGTCTCATCACGAGCCAGCTTGTTCAGTCCAATTATAACCAGTGAATGGCATTGTCAACTATCTGGCTACCAAACCAGGACAATGGCTTTTAAGAATTAAAAATAAAAAATAAAATAAATCAATATATATATATATATATATATATATATATATATATATGGATTTATCCGTAGGTCAATAATTCTTAAATAGATGAGATTCTGAATCATTCATGATTAAAAAGTAACCCTGTCGAAACTATAGATGTTTGTTGGCGGCAGTGGCTCTACCTGTAACAAATGAGTACATTTTAAAAGCTAAGTTGTAAAGTGACCCCTGTTTTATCCCTACAACTAATTAAGAATTGATATAGAGTTTTGAAATATTTTAATTTATGAGGAATTTTGAGAAAATTACAATAAGATAATTCTTTCTCTTATTCAAATTATTGAACCTAGTCAAGCATTCCAAAAAATAATTTTCTCTTCTTTAATTATTTTTATTTTAATTTTAGGAAAATTACATTCATATCAAACAGAGATAATTGTTTCTTCCAGTGAATCACCAATTGTTGTACGGTACAACAACCCTCCCATTTTTAACTTGTTCACTTCAAATAATGGGGACCCTTTCTATAAAATTTTGGCTAAGTGCCTTTTAAGATTTTTATTAAGTTAATTACGTCATGATTTTATTTATTTTTCATCTTCTTTAGATTTTTTTTTTTATTGTTTGGTTGAAGTCGATTTTTTATAAGCTTCCTGCTGACGTTTGTTTCACCTCATTCGGTCAACGGTTTGTAAACGACACTCCTTTGTAGTCTAATCAATTATGTCGCCTGGGTTAAAAATTGTGTAAAATGTACAATATTCCTTTTTTTAAAATTAAATTAGTTCAATAATGCATTTAGATTAAATATTAACCCGTAGTTATTTGTTACTAAAAATTTTCCATTTTTTACTTACACAACCAAATTATAAAGCATCAGGATTTCAGTCATTTATTCCAATTTTCCAATTCTCAAATAAATTACTAATCTCGAAAAATCCAAAATGTCGAAGTGGCTGTAGTTCATTTTTATCAAAGTGGCTGTAGTTTAGATAAGAAAAATTCATAACTTAACATCATTAAAATAAAACTGATATTCAATATTCAATTTTAAATTAATTAAATTAATTATTATATTAAATATAATTAATTTAATTAAATTAAAATTTTATATTAAAAACAAATATATATTAAAATAAAAAACAAAAATAAAAATAAAAAACAAAATTTAATCACATTGAATATTTCTAATTACATCGCATCGGATAATCCATCGGATGCATTTTTTAGAAGCTTCGATGACTCTCCTCTTAAAAACCCCGATGCGATGAGTTATAAACTCATTTGCTTTATATACTGATTGCAATGAGTTCATTTGTTTTATGCGATGTGATGAGTTTTTCCGATGCGATTGAGCTCATTTGTCTTTTTGCGATGCGATGAACTCATTTGTATTTTTGCTCTGATGTGATGAACTCATGACAGTCTAAATGGTTAGTAGTGATAATTTAATATTAAATAGTGTTAATATAATTTAACATTAGAGTGTCAAACTCATTCTTATAAGTAAAAGGTAGATAACATTAGTTTTAAAGTTAGTATTTGTTAGTATTAACTTAGTTTTAAGTAAGTGTAATGTTAGTTTGTCATAGGTCTAATATTAGTTTAATTTTATATTTGTCAAATGTTAGTATAATATTAATTTAATATTAATATAGTGGATTGGTAGTAGGTTAGTGTAGTTTTAAATTAGTTTTAAAGTTAGCATTAATATATATTAGTGTTAGTATTAGGTTAGTTTTAAGCTAATACAAGTGTTAGTTTAGTTTTAGATTTAAATATTTAAAATAATTAATTTTAGATTAATTATATTAATTAATATTTAAAATATAATTAATTTAATTAAATTTATTATTAATTAAAATAATTTGTTTATAAATAGTTAATTATATTTGTTAGTTAGATTAATATTCATTAATAAATAGGTTATTAAATAATTAGTTTAGTGTATAATTAAAGATTAAATTAGAATTAATTATTAATTAATTGTAGGCTAACTTAGGATTAGAATTTTAATTAAAATTCTGATTTTTTTTAGTCCACCAACAAAATTTCTAGATTTATATCAGATTTGACTTATCAACTTTGGAGGCTCATAAATTGAGTTTTACTTGGCCAAATGAGGCCCAGGACAGCTCATTGGAAAGAGAAAATCAAGGAGAACATTTATGAGGAGGTTTCACTAACAGATTTGGTCATTTATTAGGTAAAAAATCAGGAAGAAAATCAAGCTCTGAATCTCTAAAACAAAGTCATTTTCTGAGTTTTGTTTTCTTCATTTTCATTTTCCCAAGCCTCTTCTAATTGCATATTTATGCATCAATAATATCCTTGGTTAATTAAAATCATTATGAGCATCAATAAGAAGCTCAAATTTCCTTTTTATTTATTTTTTGATTGGATTTGTTTTAATGCTAGAAATAATATTTTGATTTCATTGTTGCAACTTAATTCATTTTAATTTATTTTTGCAGGAAAAACAATAAAAGAGATATGGAGAAAAATATCACAATCAATGAGAAAGATCTAGCACTTATAGATAGGAATTTTTGAGCAAATAAAATTGGATTGGGTAGAATTTTCTTCAACAAACTCTCTTCTCAAAATACTTTTGGAAAGATTATAAATTGCAGATTGCAAAATGTATACAGGGCTGCTCTCCTCTGCAATTCCAGAGTTCTAAAAGCATTTTTGTAATGGGAATTTAGAGTTGTAGATGGGGAGGAGAGAAAATTTCAGATCTGAAAATTATTGAGTGTTTTTTCTTTATATCCTGAATTATGTATGATGGACAGAGTTTGGATTTCTACAACTCTAGTTTTGAACGTAGAAATTCAAGTAATGTAAAGTACTGTTAGAGACCAGGATCAGAAAAACAGATTCAATTAACTGGTATTTTTGGCATTTCTGTATCAAATACTAGTTTTATTTTTATGTTAATAAAATTGTTGTTTCATTTTATTCATGTTTATGCATTTCTGTTGATATGGATAATTTTTATCAAATTGTTATGTATCTCTGCTCTTATGAATTAAATTCTGATTTCTTAGTAACCATTACTCAGAAATCTATCTTATAAAATTGATTTATTAAATAGTAATGTGTTGTGAATTTCTTCCACATATTATTGTTTAATTATTGGCTTGACTGATTTGATAATCGATATCATTTTTGTGAATTTCTTCTGGAGTGTTGTTGATTTATTATTTCAGTCAAATGGTCTCAATAGAATATGTTTTGGTACTCATAAATGTGAACTAATTAAATTTCTTCGTTAGTTTGACATTAATAAAAAACCAGACATATTTAAATTCTCATCAGTTAATTAATTTGCTCTTAATTAGGTTAGATTTATATCTACCTAATTGAGATAGGATTTAGATTAGTTTCTTTTGCTTGAATTATAGAATAAGTTTTCGTTTAGATTAATTTTTATATTCTTTTAAGTGCTCTTCTCAAAGAGACAAAATCTTAGTTGTAGTTTGGTTGAACCCAAATCAGCTTTAAGGATCATTCTCTTGCCCGATCAGCAAGAATAATTGATCTAATATCCCTGTCTATTGGTAGTTAAAGATACATCGTAAACCAATAGCGATAGGGAAAATGTAACTTGACCTCGTTAAACCAGTCGGAGCCACTACTACAAACGGATAATGAGTTGTTTTTAAGGTCCGGACCAGGTGGTTATCCCCAATGTTGTTGCAACGATTTTAGAGGCTTCAACAGGGTCACAACAATGTTTACAAGGCCAAAAATGGCAAGTAGTTAGCTAAGGGAAGGAGGAAATGAAAACGACTAGGCAAGGAGGGCCAATGAAATCTCAAAAATGGTCAAACTTTTGCAGAAAATTCATATCTACTCTAGATCTTGAAATTACACCCAAATCAACATAAAGCATTTCTTTGAAAGCTCACAATTTCTCCTTGGACTTGAGAAATATATGGTGGATCTTGTCTTCCTAGGCATATATCCACCTCTATAAATCCGCTAGAAATTCTCCAAGGAATGAAACCCTTGAAAACCCTTGAATAATATCCAAATAATTTTGAGATTAAACTGTAAACAAACAAACAAAAAATG
Organism: Pinus albicaulis; assembly: GCA_034641835.2. Classification (NCBI taxonomy): domain Eukaryota; kingdom Viridiplantae; phylum Streptophyta; class Pinopsida; order Pinales; family Pinaceae; genus Pinus; species Pinus albicaulis. The sequence goes on from CM076575.1 coordinate 1,971,997,960, forward strand.
AAAAACCCCAGATCCCAAATATATACAAAAGTACAAAAACAATGTAGAACCCAAAACCCCAAAGGTTAGAAATTTAAAATTATTTTACAAAATAAATTCATATATATATAAATAGAATACATATCTACTGGATTTGGGGAGTATGAGTCCAACTCTGCTCCCATATCAGTAGATATAGGCTCTTCCTAAACAGATCTATCCAATAAGAACAATATATAAAATGTTTCGAGATATAAATGAATTTAAATGAGGCCTACAAGAAATTCTTTGCTAGATAAATCTTGGGGTTCAATGAGGAAGGCTCTTCAGTTTTTATGCCTTGTGAATTGGCTGGTCCAACCGAGGACTTCCCCTCATGCCCAAGTTTTCAAATATAAAAATATCTATGCACACTCAAGATCAAGTTGTTAGATTAATAGAGACATCAAATGCCAATATAATCTTCCAGAATCAGAGATATATGTTAATTCAATTGAATTAAAATTATATCTTAGATCCTATAACCAATGCAAGATATTTGTGCAATACTTTATTCCACAAAGGCTAATGATCAACAACTTCTAAAATATTAATCAACAAACCATTAGGAGTAGTATTACCATAAAAAGTAGGAGAGAAACACCACCATCAATGAAAAACCCAAAGACTTTTTCATTATTATTATTCCAAATAAATTACAAGAGAGCTTCGATAGCCAATACACGATCCAAATATTGGATCCTTTGTGAAGCAAATGGCTTCAAATTTATAGATAAATTCTCCAAATGGCTAGTTGGCTTGATCCCCGTCAAAGTAATCTCGACCAATGATAATATATGATTATCTTTTAATCTCCAATGTCGAAAATATTTATTTTTGAGGAATTTTTGAGTTTATCTTTTAATTCATTTTTAATTAGCTCAAAATTGATTATTTTGAGCTAATTTCCTCAAAAAATTGACTTTGACTTAACCACCAATGCCCAATGGTCCAAATTTTCTTGAAATTTTCAATATTCCCTTGGTGGGTGACCTCCAAAAATTAATTTCTCTAGGACCCACGAATTTATCCTTCTAGAGGATTTATTTTCGCTAGGATTTTAATTTTGACTCTAATTAATTAATTTTTTGGCTTAGGATTTTAATTATTTTTGTGAGAAATTTTAATTAATTGACAAATGAAGGGATTAATAATTTTTTCCACCCTTTAATATTTTAGCCATGGTTCTAAAATATTATTTACATTACATAATTACATTTCAACCCTCAAAGGGGGAACAATTTTTCGTTATAGATCCTCAATATTTTACCCAAATATGCGACTCAATATGATCTAGTAGACCAAGTGATTTGTAATAAAATAATTTTAGCCAATTAGCTTAAATTATTCCCAAATCAATTTTACAAAAGACTCGAATAGAACACTAGGACTCACCTAAGATCTTGACGAAAAAATCCACCCTATACTTGGGGTAAGACTAGAGGGAAAAAATCTCTCGATCATCCATGTTTAGAAAAACAGATGAATTAGTGAGACGAAAAACCTCCTAGGATGAAAATCGTCACCAAAATAATAGGCTTGTAACCTAGGTTGTTACATACATATATGGTATTACTAAGATAATTTACATTACAAACTTGCAGAATGGGTTTAAAACTTTGAAAAACTCATAACTGATGATGATGAATCCCAAATGATCTGAACACTCGAACATGATGAAATCCCTTTGCAAAAAAAAAAGTGTACTACTATAGAGTAGTTTACATGGAATGGTGAACAAGTCCTAATCCCCACAGTGACATGGCCTCCGTGCATGTGTGTCACCACATCAGTACTGCATGGTAATACCCAAGCCTAGTGGGACCAAAATTCAAGTCTACCACATGTATTCTATGTGACCAAACTAACCTCCATGTCACCCATTTCTTTGATGCCCTGCTGACATCATACTAACGTAAGGGTGGCATAATCTTGCCACATTGGATTCCCTAACAGTGTCATGTGTCACCCAATATATAACTACTCAGAATGTGAAAAGGCCATATTTTCATGCCATGTGTCATGTTGTTAGTGTGCCACAACAAAAAACCTACCACTTCACAAGTACACATCATCTGTGTCCCACATGGAATATGCCACCTCAGTGTAAGTCAAGGGTCCCACCGATTCCTGGATGATCCAAATGGAAAGTGTCATCTACCGATGGTATTTACCAATGGTATTTTATGTCAATAGGGGACTAAAAATAAAATAAATAATGGCCCTCACCTTGTAAAAAATATAGATTGGTCAAACATGATGTAGTTTTTTAAATCCTCTCTTATTTTAATATAAAAATATATTACATTTCACAAGTTTTGATGTAGTAAGTGTGTAATTATTTTCACAATGTATTTGAGAATAATTTAAGGAAAAATTGTGTGTTTTCTATCTCTCTTAGGGCTCAATTTTCCGAGATATTACCCCCTCCCCAAGAAGAACTAGATCAGTGGTATCAAAGAAGGTTATGACTCCATGGAAATCAAATTCAGTGTGGGGTAGAAGCAGAATATACAATAGTAAAGGAGGGAAATCAATTGGCTTGAAGCTTATAAATAACCCTAACTTGATAATATACATAGGCAATAACACCCACCCTTTTTTAGGGTTACTGCTTTGCTTGGTCCATCCTTGTGACTTTGAATCTTTTGAGAGACCAATTAATTTGTAGTGAGGATTACACCAAGACCCCATTAATCACTATAGACCCACTTATGCCAGGTATTCCATTTGAATAAATAAAAGGTGACCAAATTAGAGAATTATGCAATGCATGGGCTCATAAGAGTTAGTTAGTTTCTTTCCATATAATTTATTTATGTATATGAAGTCTTAGAGTCAAGGAATGCCCAAGGTGATGGACTCCTATGCTTACCCAAATTCTGTGAACTCTTCGTCATGATTTTCGGGGAGAGCTAGCTAAGGGTGAGTCAACTATAAACACTCTACTCCTCACCACCACCATCAGAACTAGTCATGGGATCATGAGTAGGATTCATTAGGTGGAGTACTAGTGTGATATTTATGTGTAGCTATGGTGGTCAAATTCTCCCTTGCCCCCACGACAACTAGTTGTGTTACATGGGTGGAGAAACCCAAATTGTGGATGTCTCTTACAATGTTTCCTATTCTCTTATAATATTGAAGCTCTCAAAGCTCTATAGGAGCATGTTTATCTTCAAATACAATCCACCTAATGAATATATTGATTCCCTAATCTCAGTCACTACGCATGAAGATCCTGAACTAACTTATGGAGGAATATTATTCATTGTAGCAGTCCTGGGGGTAAATTAACTAAAGTAAGTCTTATTACTTTTCTTTGTCATAGAGGCTAAGGATTTTTCTGTTTCCTCCAAAGCTCAAGAGTGCCACCAACTTCTTCGGCCCCTTGCTCGAGAGCTCCAAGTGAGAGATTTGGTTTTTCGATGCATTGAGTAGGGCTCCCATTCTAAATCGTAGTGATTCAAAAGTTTCTTCTGTCATTTCAAAGACCCTTGATTACTTGGTCCAGTTGTATCCCAAAGAGGATTCAAATTAGATACTGAATTAGAATTAACTTCATCCTTCCAGAAAAAGATGAATTTATATGCGACATTAAGCCCATGACATGAAGAGGAGGTCTACTATACACTAGATAATTTTTATACTCATTTTTCAACTTACCCGGTCCTCAAACACTAGCAGGATGAGGGAATCAAGATGCGAGAAGAGGAAATTGATCCCTTAACATCGTAATCCATCGTTAATCATGAAACATATGCAACTTTGAGATCTACTGGGCTACAAACGAAATATCCAAATCTTGTTTTAGGAAATTAGATTAGGCTCACAAAATCCCTTCAACCATCTAAAAAATAATAGGATGTCAGTGAATGAAGGTTCCAAAGACAAATATATGTTGTAGGTCCAATGAGGAGAGAGGGCAGTATTTTGAGCTTGGCCAACATGAACTAATAAGGAAACACATTGAATTTAAATCTCGTAGATGACAATAGGAAATCGAACAATACCCACCACATTTTCATGTGAATCTCAAGCCCTACTATATTTTCTAGTTGGTGAGGATCAATAAAATTGAATGAACATCCTTGACTCAGTATATGGCCTGAGACCCTTAATTTTAGCTATGTGGAAAACCAATAAATGGCCATGATTATAAATTTTTTCATTGAAATTAAGGGCTTTGTATAGCTAGATAGGTTTTCTATTTTGGCGAACCATTTAGATGCTTAGACTTATGGAATTGTTGATCCTAACAATAGTAGAACTTTTCTTCTAGAAATTGATAGTAATTTCAACATCTTTCTTCACAATGGATGACAACATAGAAGAAGAATTATTCAGAATATTTGGGATGCATATGAGTATGGAATAATAGGATCCATAGAGTGGGTAGAAAAAAAACATGGAAACTTGGGCTCACAAGCAATGTCTTACCTTAATATTGATTGTTCTATTTAAGTGGGTTTTTTGTTGGTTACACACCATAGGTAAACAATATTATAGTTTACCTTACGAAATAGGTGTTTAATTATCATGTTAATGGAGAGTACCATGTTGAAAAAGGGACATCTCCTAAAGTGTTAAATTGTCTAATGTATAAATTATTATACTGCAGATTTGGGGAGCTTGGAACTGACTATGGAAAGCCTATTAGGTGGGATTGAGCTTGGGGAATTGAAATAGAAAGAACAAATGTTAGAGTTTAATATTTGGAGGGACCCTTTAAAACATCTCACTTGATAATGATAATTTACAAAGATAAAACACCAGAAAAGCCACCAAATTTCTACCGTAGCTTAGCATGCCAACAAGTGAACTATTTTTAAGTCCATTTTCTAGGCCATGCATTGTTAATATCATAGTTTTCCCACAAGAATTATAGGATATATCTAACCATACACCTTGTTTCATCATGTTTATGGGTCACCCACAAGCCCATGATTATGGGTAAACCACACAAAATCCTTGTTATTGAAGTCCATTTTCTAGACCATACATTGTCAATATCACAATTAGTCTACAAGCACTATAGGGTATCTCTATCCTCAAACCTTCATTCACCATGGTTATGGGTCACCCAAAATCCCATGGTTATGGGTCAACCATAGAAATCCCTTGCAATAAAAGTTCATTTTCTAGGCCATACATTGTCAATATCAGAGCTGGCCCAAAAGGATTACATGATAACCCTATCCTCAGATATTCATACATCACGATTATGGTTCAGCCACACAAAACCCTTCTCTTCATTATCTCATATTCAATAAAATTTTCTCAGGAGGGAACTTCATGCAATGGGTACCATTACTTCCTAAGGGTGGAGGATTGACCTGAATGGAAAGTGTTATCCACCCTTGATATTTAGCCATGGTATCCACCCATGGAATTTACCCATGGTATTGTAACCTAAGAAGGCACTGAAAACGCTATAAATAATGAACCTCGCCTTGTAAAAAATACATATTTTTAGACCACGATGTAGTTGTTTAAAGCTTCTCTTATTTCAATAAACAATTATATTTCGTTTCACATGTTGGGATGTATTAAGTGTGTAATTGTTTTATCAATTTGTTTGAGAATATTTTGAGGGAATATTGTGTGTTTTCTCTCTCTCTTTGGGTTTAAGTCTCCTATATCATGGCCCCCCACTAAGATCTGGATCACCAAATCTCTGTGCAACAATTATTTTCCCATTTAAGTATGAAGAGAGATTTTTTTTGCACCCTCCCTCAACAGTGCCAACATTCCCGAATAGAAAGGACCCACCATCACACCTTCGTGGCGCAATGAAAATTCTGGCTACAAGTGATAATAATTTTCTCGTACAGTACCCTCTATTAACCACGTGCCATTTCATAAACAATTTGTTGGCATTATGGCATGGCACGATGATGGGCCTCTAAATTAGCTATAATTTAAGGCTCATATGACCATCCTTAGTACATTAAACCTCTATTTTTTATTAGATGAAATTATTTTAGCTTTCATATACTCATTAGGAAATTTTAGAGATAATTTCATATTATGTGCCTAATATTATCTAGTTTTGTAGAATATTGTGAAAATATTGTGCAGATTATGAAGATTTTGAGGCTGATATAATCTAGGGACCTTCTCCCTACTATAGGATGGACCAATATTGGATAATAAATGAATATGATATTCTAAAATTATTGAATATATTTTGGAGCTCTAGTGATTGAGAAAATATAGGAATGTGCTCCCTGTCATTTAATGAAGATTCCAAAAGTTGGGAACTAGATCCACTTTTTGAGGGATTTCAGAGGGGAAATTTGCCTTCTTTCAAGGAAGATGCTACCCTATATATTTTTATAAGAACAAATTTGAATTTTCCTCTAGGTTCATGTATTTCTTAGTCTTCTTGTGGAGAAAACTTGTTATTTAGCAGCTCCACTTTCATTTCTAGCATGGATGTACTTGGATTGATTTTAATAATGAAGTTTGGTGTCATTTTTAGCTTCTAAAGCTTTGTTTCCTTCATAGGACTCTGAGTATTCTTGGGCTTGGCCATCCCAAGAGCCTTAGAGCCCTATTGCACAATTTTGTTTTTCTCTTTAGGTGTCTTTTTCACTTGCATATCCTATTTCTCCATTTAGTGTCCATTCTTCATTTGTTGTAGGTTATACTGCTTAAATGATTGAAGTGAGTTTTTTTGTAGGTTATTTATGAAGTCAAAATCATGATGCATCTTTAGAAAAATATTATAAATTCATATCTATGATTTATCTACATGGATTGATTTACTAGTTCACAATTTTGGAATTTTTAGAAGTATCTTGTAGCAAAATAGTAATAATTTTCTGCTAATTTTATCATGTATTAATGAGCATATTTCGAGTTGATTCCACTTTTTTTGGAGCTTGAATACATCCAAATTAATTACGAAATCTACCACACAACATTTTCACTTGATTAGCCTAGGTATTTGGCCACTTAGATCAGCTTATGAGTTCATTGCTCTAAAATTTCTGGTCTCTAGTAGAGTATTTTTGCTATTTTTTAGCACATGTTAACAAGGATATTTTGAGTTTATTCCACTTTGATTGAGTCCTAAGAAAATTATACTTAAAAAAAAAGAAAATATTTGCTTGATCGGGTTAGGAATTTGGTAGGTTAATTAGATCACTAATTCTTGAATTTTCGGTTTTTAGAGGAGTAATTTTCTGCTATTTTTTAGCACATGTTAGCAAGGATATTTTTTAGTGATTCCACTTGGGTTGGAGTCCTAGGAAATCCTGATTAATAAAATAAATTGTGCCATATAATTTTCATTTTATTTACATGGGAATTCGACAAGTTAACCCGAGAAATATAAATCGTGTAGGAATTTGTTTTCCAGATCTTCCTTGACTAAAGTCACTCCAAATTCATGGTAGAAGTAGATTTACAGCCTATGAATCTCTGATACCAATTTGGTTGAGTTAAGGCTTGGTTAGGTCGCCATTTATATCTTACATTGCTTGCTTCTTGAATGTTGATTTCTACAACTAGTCTAGATTTCCTTTCTGGAAATTACTTTAAGCAAAGTGTGTTTTCCTTCTTGTAAAAGTAATCTAGGACTTTTCTTTCATACAAAATAGAATATATTTCCTTTAATTCCATTTCCTTTCCAGCAAGATAGAATAAGTTTTCTTGGTGGTCATTTTGCTTTACATTTTTGAAAATATAATAGATTTCCTTTTTGTCATTTACTTTCCAACAAAAGTGGAAAAGTTTTTCTTATTTTTATTTACCTTTTTCAACATAGGATTGAAGGCTTAGCTAGATATTTTCTCATTTGAAATTTTTTCATTGTCTTTTTTCACTTGCGTCAAAGAGACTCGGACTAGGAAGAGGAACGTGTATTTTTCACATAAAGTGTCGACCCCTCTTAAGTGTTTATGAACCTCGGGTTTATAATTTGAGTCAATAGCCTCACGAGTTGCAACATTCTTGTTTCAATACTAGGGCTCTTCAATTTCTAGCACCGTTGTTGGGGACGGTGTCAAATAGAGCACTATCTTGTTCTTGGAATGATTCCTTCTTATTTTCTACATTTGTATTTTCTGCAAAAAAAAATTGCATTAGCCATTTTTCATTACATTGCATTAGAATTTTCATTCGGAAATTTTTATATAAAAAAATATATATTTCCTCAACACCAAAAACCCCCACTTGATCATGTGAAGGTATAAGAATAATATGTGTCAAAGAGGTTAGAAGGAGGCATGGAGCAACTCTACTTTGTCAACCCATATCAACAAGGGTCTTATCCTCCCCAACCTTTTCAAACATATCAAGGGTCTTATGTCATTCATTATTTTCACACATATCATCACCCATGGGGTGATCCATATTTTCCTCCATATACATGGTATTATCATAACTAGTATGTCATTCCTCATTTTCATCGACATCAACACAAACCTCCTCAATGGGGTGATCCATATTTCCCTCAATATCCTCAATATCCTCCATACCAAACTCAATGCCACCCATCCCACCCACCTCCACCACAACCACAACCATTTCAAAAACCTACTTCTACTCAAATACCTACACAACCATTTCCAAAGCCCAATAGTATAATGCTCGATCCTCATAATTATGAGATGAAAAATCTCCAAATGATCCTCCTGATCTAAATGACATTAATATTAGATCGATAAGAGTATTCCAAATATAAGATTCATATGTTGTCATTAAAGAACAACATGAAGAAGAAGAACATTAAGAGGAGAATAAAGATTCATGGACCACCATTGATGGAGAGTAGCCATTGGAGACTGATACTGAATAATTTATAATATACTTATCATCAGAAGGATTTATTTTTTCAACGGGCTAATGAGAAGAAAAAAATATATAAGATGTAAATTGCATGGAAAAATATGGCATACAAATGATCCAGATGAGAACGTGAACCAAGGGCATCACAACTATAATGAACTTTGGTTTCTCACAATCACTAAGCAATATCACCTCTCCCTTTTTCAACAGTTCTTCACATCATCAAAGAAGTTGGTCTCTCATATTTAGGTACATTTCAAAGCATATGTTTTGATCCTACACATAATTTTATCGCTCATCTTGTTATGCACATGGCTCCATTGGAAGGATTCCTATACTTGAAAGAGATTTTTTTTTTCAAGTAGGTTAGGATAGCTGAATAAAAGAAAAAAGGAAAAAGAGGAAAATAAAATAAAATAAAAAATAAAATAGGAAGTGAAAAAATTCTTTGAGACACCTAATATTGTCTCACTTATTGAAATCCTCCCTGAGGCGGTGTGATAGAGGAGGATCATACAGGTCCAAGTACAAGTGGCTTGAGTATAAAGGCTCAAAAATCAAAGTGTCAGAAATGTGGCAAACTCAGTGTCAAGTTGAATATCTCGTCCTTCTAATTCCAACGACACAGACGACACTCAATTCTGAGTCTGTATGAAGGAGTTAGGAGCAGTCAAAGTTTGAGGGTTGACTTGGTGATGAGGCAGCTTAAGGAGGCGACAAATTTGCAGAAACCTACCCACCAGATTCTGACCAACTTTGGCCGAATTCTGGGCGAAATTGTGGGACGATTAGTTTCACTCCTTTGCTCAATTTCCAGATTGTTCAAGAAGGTGAAATTCAGTTATAAAATATAAAAAATAAAAAAATAAAAATAAAAATATCTAATTTTGAGGACGGGCCATGACCCCTGCTGTCTCCATCCAACCGCATAACAAAAAAAATGCTATAATAATAGGGTTTGGAGACCATGACACAGTTGGACTCGCGGCCATGTTCCAACGTACCCATATTAATATGGGTGGGTGGGGGTTGTCAACCCCACTGCCTAACCCAACTCACACTGCACGTAATGTAACAAAGCTAGCGGAGTTAAGGGGCGGGCCGCCCAATGCATGCCCGACCCCTCAACGTACTCCACTTGCCATTAACTCTATGCATCGGTGTATTAAAAAAGGAATGACGCAGTTTATTTAAAACGGTATCTGACTTATTACGGAGGGGGCGGGGTTTGACCACTCGACTCCGTCCCTCACATTTGGGATCTCAACCAACTTATCCAATGGACTCCCTGGGGAGTCTGACCACATTTTTAATATATAAATCATTCATTTCAGAAGTGTGTCGAGGCAGGTGAGGAGCAGCACAGAGTATGAGACGAAGTGCAACCATGAGCGCTTTGCAAGAGGGGGTAGAACCATGAACTGAGCCATTTCTAGAGGGGCCAGATTTTCACTTTGTTAGAATCAGGAAAATCTTATATGAATTCTCATCTCTCGGCACCATGAATCCAACGGTGCTGTCCATTTCTTCATCAGAGGTCTCCAATTTTCGGGCACTTTCAGCTATGGAGGTATAAGGGTGTAATTTTTCGTTAATGCTTGTACTTTCATTCTATTCGCCACTTAATGAAAGAGGGCCTCCCCACTGATTGAGTAGGGCCCAGAGAGGTAGTCCCTCCTAGATCAACTTTGATATCAATTCCTTGTCTTCTTGCATGATTTTATGTGCTTCTCTCTTCTTATGTTTATGCCTTTAAAGTTTCATGGTTAAGAGGAAATTTTACATGTAATTCTGTAATACATCTCAAAGCAAAAGATTTTGGATCAAGTGGTATCAGAGTAGGCATTTGTAGATGTGAATTGCATGCTTGTATGCTAACTAGAAAAAAACTACAAAGAGGCGAAGGAATACTAAAGTTTTTTGATCCTGAAGCGAGACATGCTCATCGAAGAAGAAACATGGATGATGATGTTAGACATGAGGAGGAGATAAACTTATGCAAAACATTATACACCATGGAAGATCGGGTCGAGAAGTTTCTCTCTAGGCTTGAGAAACTAGACAAAGCAGGGAGAGAATTATTGAAAGGGACAAGGTTCAGCGAATGGAGATGGTGGAGGAGATCCACCTCTTTCTCCTCCTGCGAATGAAAGTTCTTCCTCCTCTTCTCACCATCATCGTAGGAATTTAGGAAATTCATCTAAGAAACCTTTCTTTAAATTAGATGTGAAATTTGATCTTCCTATGTATACTAGTGAACGTAATGCATAAAAGCTTAACAACTGGATTAGGCAGATTGAAGTCTACTGTAGGATTCAGGAGATTGAGGAGGATGAGGCAAAGATCCAGTTGGCTTCTCTTGGGCTAAACGACACCACTCTTGTCTGGTGGGAGAGAAATTTTCAAGGTGGCCAAAATTTGTGTAACCTTCTCTCCTCATGGTCAGATTCTGTTTCTATAGTGAGAAACCAATTTTACCCATTGGGATATAAGCAAAAGGCATTAATAGAATGGAAACACCTAAAGCAAGGTAGAGGTCAAAATGTACAAGAATTCACTAAAGAATTTAGAAAACAAGCATTGAATTTAGGCATTCCATTAGATTCACCATATATTGTAACCAAGTATATTGGTTCTATGCATAATTACGTAAGACATTCATTATTATTGTTTGAGCCTCCTACCATCAATGAAGCTAGTGTGAAGGCCATGCACATAGAAAGTAGGGGAACGCATGAACAAAGTGACAACCCATAAAGGACTGCAGCAGCCAAAAGAAGGGGAGAAAAACCCTCTTTCACACATTGTGAGAAAGAGGGACATGACAAGGAAAATTTCTGGAATTTGCACCCTGAGTTGAGACCTAAGAGGAATGAAAAAAAGGGGAAGCAAAATACCGCTATCACCATGCAGCAGAACCAAGATTCTGAATCCGAGGAAGATGAGAAGGTCACAACTGCAGGATTTGCACGAGGTATACCAATTGACCTGGGGTCTAATTCCAGTGATGAAATGAAGCTTGCAGCCTTTGGGATCACCGTAGAAGGACCCATAGACTTGGGTTTTGATTCGGGTGATGAAACAAAAATTTCAACAGATATTGTACCAAACATGAAAAGGACACTTACTACGACAGAATTCCAAGAACTTGAAGAGATTAACCAAACCATCCAAGCCAAAAATACTGAGCTAAGAAGGCTCTTATAGGCATAAAATGAAGAAAAACAAAGGTTACTACGCCAGTTGCAAGCTAAGGATGAGGCCTTGGAAAAGTTGTGATGTAACCAACCCGAGGTAACAAGGAATCCTTCAATTTCATGTAATTTTCGTGATGATGAATTCGCTACTTTTGAAATACATACTATAGGGATCAGATCCAAACTATTGAAGAATATGGGGTATCAGGGAAAATACCACGCATCAATGCCCAAGATATCATAAACCCCGTCGAAGTCGAAGAATTTCCGCGTCATGCAAGACTTGGATACACCAGGAAAGAAGTGAGAGAAAGCATCAACACAGCTAGTGACCAGCCAACGAAAGATGATGAAATCACTTCCCCACAGTCTAACGATAGTGAGGGTTCCATGAACACTTTTTGGAGGAACATGATGGGGAAGCGCTCCAAGATGACCCAGAAAGTTTGGAGGAATGAAACGAAGTGGGAGACCAAAAATCCACATGTCCAATGATCCATGCCCCGAAATCATTGATAGAGGAGACAACATGCGAATATGTTCAACAAATGAGTCCACCACATTCATGGTGGTCTGCCTTATTAAGTTGGGTTTTTTAGAGGTAGTAGCTTTTTATGGCCACATTCGTAAATCATACATTGCAAGTGCATGTAAGTGTGATTGTGTGTTTCCCATCACTTCAAAACACAACGATGATGCTTTGGCCTTTGCTTATGAGTAGTTTTGGTTTTCATTGTTTTTATGTAAAATCTTTGGCCAATGAGTGTGTGCTATAAACTCTTGGCAAGGAGGGGATGTTGAGTCATGTGTGGTGTGCATGGTTGAAAATGATGTACTCGTTTTTTGTGCATTAGATTGAAAGTGTGTATTGAACGAACAAGAAGTGTTTTGAGTATGTTAATGCTTTTGGTGGTCCAAAATCTCCTCAGTGGGGAGGAATGATCTAGGAGGATCATACAAGTCCAAGTACAAGTGCCTTCAGTACAAAGGCTCAAAAATTAAAGTGTCAGAAATGTGGAAGACTTAGTGTCAAGTTGAATATCTCATCTTTGTAATTCCAAATATGCAGACGAAACTCAATTCTGATTCTGTATGAAGGAGTTAGGAGCAGTCAAAATTTTAGGGTGGACTTGGTGATGTGGCAACTTAAGGAGGCGACAAATTTGCAGAAACCTAGCCACCAGATTCCAACCAACTCCAGCTAGATTTTGGGAGAAATTGTGGGATGGTTAGTTTCACTCCTTCGGTCAATTTCCAAATTGTTCAAGAAGGTGCAGTTCGGTTATAAAATTTTTGAAAAAAAAAAAAAAAGATATATAATTTTGAGGGCGGGCCATCACCCTGCCCTCTCCATCCAACAACATAACAAAAAAATGGATATAATAATAGGGTTTGGTGACCATGACCCCGCTAGACCCACAACCATTTTCCAATGTACGCATATTAATATGGGTGGGCAGGGGTTTTCAACCCCACCTCCCAACCCAACCCACACTCCACATAATGTAACGGAGTCGACAGAGTTAAGGGGTGGGCCTCTCAATGTGGGCCCGACCCCCCAACGTACCAAACTTGCCATTAACTCTATGTGTCGGGGTATTTAAAAAGGAATGGCATGGTTTATTTAAAATGGTATCTGACTTATTATGGAGGGGGCAGTGTTTGACCACCTAACCCCTTCCCTCACATTTGGGATCTCAACCAAATCATCCAGCAGACTCCTTGGGGATTTTGCCTACCTTTTTAATATATGAAACATTCATTTCAGAAGGGCGCCCAAGCAGTCCAAGAGCGACAAGGAGTACGAGATGAAGTGGAGCCATAAGCACTTGGCAGGAGGGGGGTGGAACCATGAACATAGCCATTTCCAGAGGGGCCAGATTTTCACTTTGTCAGAATCAGACAAATTTTATATGGATTTTGCACGTGTCGGTGCCACAAATCCAATGGTGATGTCTATTTCTTCATCAGAGGTCTCCAACTTTTGGGAACTTTCAGCTATGGAGGTATAAGGGTGTAATTTTGCATTAATGCTTCTAATTTCATTTTATTTGGCACTTAATGAAAGAGGGCCTCCCCACTGATTGAGAAGGGTCCAGAGACGTAGTCCCTCCTGGATGAACTCTGATATCAACTCCTTGTCTTCTTGCATGATTTTATGTGCTTCTCTCTTCTTATGTTTATTTCTTTAAAGTTTCATGGTTAAGATGCACTTTTACATGTAATTCGTTAATACAACACAAAGAAAAATATTTTGGATCACGGTTAGTCGGTTGGAAAGAAAAAAAAGGAAAAAGATTGTAGGTGAAAACCTCCTTTGAGGTGCCTAGGCAAACCTACTAGTTGAAAACCTCATTGAGGCAGCTAGTAGGCATAAAATAAAAATGAGAAAAAAAAATAAAAAATGAGAATGACAAATAATTATTTTCTCTAGGTATATCTTTCTCATGAAGGTGGGTTCTCTCCAACCTCTGCAAGCAACAAGAACAAGTTAGCACCATAAGAAAATGATGATAAAAAATATAGTAAAAGGAATTCAAGCTTAAGTTATCAAATCCTCTACCCAGATGCTCCAACAGGACCAAGTCCATGTCAATCCATCGCCCTCATCCATCTCCATCATAAACTCATCATTCCCAAACATTTCCTATTCATTTTCCTCGATGTCCTAAAGTGCTACAGGAACGTTTTTGTTTTGCTACAGGATTGCCAAAATACATAGAGAAATTTTTTTTGGACCATATCTCAAGAAAGGTGCATCATTGTACTTATTTTTTCATGGGGATATGAATAAGGATTATGATAACATTCTCAATAAATTCTAGCAAATTCCAGTGCATACTTTTCAGGAAATTGGCCTCCATCACCTACAATCATTTTTCATTTTTATTGAGATTCCTGCATCCTTTGGCAATAGTTTTTATGGGGAGATGAATAAGGAGGATGGTAACATGCTAAAAAAAAAATATTTCAATCCAATTTACCATTTGAGAGATGAGTTAAACAACGTTGCTATAGGATTGACATAGAGTGCTACAATATTGTCCCAGATTTACTACATGATTGTGATCGACATTGGGAGAAGGGTCAGATTTGATGATTTCCTTAACATAATGAAAATATAAGTCCAACACACCTCCATCATCCCTCCTCCACACCATTTATATATTTCTCCATCCAAAAACTCATCTATGTTCATAAAAAATCCATTTTTACCCCTTCCTCCACAATTTTCACCACCACCAAAGTTTCTAGTCCCTATCCATGAGCTCGCCATTAATTATCAGAGTTTTTGAATGAATTCCATGAAGGTTTTTGTTATTTTGGAGGGTTATATTTGACTTCTACATAAAATAATCCATCAATCCAATCATGTATAATTTTGCACAAACCTTACAGAACCATGGTTGGAAACACTTGAAAGCACTAGAATGAAGACTTAGCCATCCTAAAGCATTGAAATACCATCTTTGTGATATTTGTAACCCACACAAGTCTTGAGGAGTTTCTAAAGGGTCACTATTCCACTACCACAACATCACTTGATCCACCATCAAGATAAAATGCGTTGACAAGCCTATATCAATCAAGTACATATCAGAAAAAAAAAAAGAAAAAAAAATGAGAGGAAATACAAAGAGCATCAAGCATAAGGAACTAGGATATCAACCATTGTTCCCAAAGAAGCATGAAAAATAAATTATCTTTCAGAATATGCTCAAGGAAAACTTCATATATGTCCAAAAATTTCATGCAAGCACCATAGGATCAACACTAATAGTAAGCAACCTCCATGTAGGAGCATGTGTGCACTATTCTTCACCTCTCCTCTTGAGTGTATTATGCGTATTTTTTTTAATGCATAAGAGAGAATTTTTTGTATGTTGAAGGTGGCCAACAGTCTAAACTACCCTCGAATAATTAATTGAAGCTAACTGCCTCTCTTTTGTCATATATGGAGAAAACAACAAAACTAATGTGGGTGATGAATACAAGGGTGGGCCATTGAGCCTATGATATAAATTCAAAGGTTATAGGTGGGGCTAGCTAGTACAATGTGTTGAGCTCACCACCAAACCAATAAAGGGAATAAAAGTGGACCTCAGTTCCATTTGCACCAAAAGTTCATTCCATAAATGGTAAGATATTCCAACTACATCATCAAGATTCGGGCTAGCTACCATGAGGGGTCCCTTAGACTACCACATAAGAGCTCTAAGGGAAAAAAATAGATGCTACAAGGTAAAATTTCAGTGCTACAAGATTGCACAGAGTTGCTATAGGTTTCAAAATGTGTGCTACAGGATGCATGTTGTGTGCTATAGGATTGACTCAAGAGGTGTAAAGGAGCCCAATCTAAGTAATAATGGCCTTAAAAATCTAGAATATTGAATCAGTCTGCAAGGAAGGGGTAAGTACTTGATCCTCCTCGCCTCTATCAATCTAAAAAGTCTATGAATTCTCGCAAAAATCCTTCACTGCATATCCTATAATAGAACCCTTATAAAAAAAGTAAGTAGGTGAAGTTTTTATCTTCTAAATATGAGCATTATAATAGGAAGATGAACTTATCTTGAGATTTTCATGCAATTTGTTTTTCTCTCCCACCTAACCACCAATAAGTTAAGCAAGCTAGAGCCTCATGTGACACATAAAAAAAATGTATTTTAAGCTAAGGAGGCATGCCACTAGCGTTGGAGTAAAAACCACCTGAGATATTGTATAGGGGGTACATGACCTAGAAATAATTGCTACAGGGTTCGAATAGACTACTACAATATCATAACATATTTCTACAAGATTGAGACATACTGCTACAAGATAAGACAATGTGCTATATGAAAGTCCAAAGAGTTGTAAAAATCCTGATTTTGAGAAAATTTGTCACCAAAACCCTAGAATTCAAATGAGGAGCATCAAAAGGCAAGTAAGTACACATTTTTCCTTGCCCCTTTTGGGCAAAAATCCTATAAAATATTTATGTTTTTCAATATTACATCGTATAGAAATTTCTAATAAAAGTTTGACAATGAATGGAAGATAATGTATGGATGTTTCTTTTGAATTGAACATGATAAGAAGGGAAATTTCAATTTTTTTGAGTTGAGAATGGAATATGACCTCTTCTGAGTAGCAAGAAAAATGTTATTTTATCTCTGTCTCAAAAACCCTCATTGCACAAAAATCTGTAGAACTTATAGCAGAAAGAGAGAATTGTCTTTCCAACTTTGAAAAGTTTTATTGGAGACTATGGGGGGTGGGTGTAACCATAGAGATCCCACAACCAAGACTAATAAGAGAGTAGAAGGAAAGTAGGCATTCACCATCAAAATAGCTAATCCTAATTGAAAAAATCAAACTATAGTGATGAAAATATATTTTCCAAGTGGTCTCTGATCTCTTTCACCTTGTGTCCAGAGCCTAAAAGATGTTGTATAAGGGTAAGTGGAAAAACATAGGCCTAAGGGAAAATTATAGTCAATTTTTGATAGATTTTGTGAGGTGATACAAGATGTTACATGTTTTCTACATGATGTTATAGGTCTGCGATATGATGTTACAAGATGCTTTGTACTACTATAGGATTGCATCCAATAGAATTTTGAGGGTTCCAAAAGTGGCTAAATGTTGGAAAAAGTTAGCATGAGATTGGAAAAGGATGCGGAAAACCTTTCCAAACCTAGAAATATTCAAGAACCCATCTTGCACAATGGGAAAAAGGAAAGCTAATGGTCTCTAGAAAAAATGTGATTTTTTTGTGCATAAACAATTTTGGAAAAATGAGTGAAAATGGAATGAATTTGTCAAGGGATATGGTGTGAATGTAATGGAGATGATGCCACTTGTCCCTACAAGACAACAAAGATAAACGTTAAGTTTTTTTCTTGAAAGTAATATTAAAAAAATGCATGAAAAGAACAACGATATTTTTGTGTTTGTCCTTACATAACCTACAACCAAGCTTATCAAGAGAAAGGACTGAGAAATGTACAAGAGAGAGGCCACGAAGGCCATGAATGACGTACAACTAGGTCATTAAGTTGCTAGGAGGATGAGCAACACTTTCAGTAGAGGGGTATGATGGGCCTCCAAATTAGTTATGATTTAAGGATCATCTCACCATCCTTAGCACATTAAGCCTCTGATTTTTCATTAGATGACATCTTTTTTTCTTTAATATATTCATTAGGAAGGTTTAGATCTAATTCCATATTGTGTGCCTAATATTATTTATTTTTATAGAATATTGTGAGAATATTTGGAAGATTATGAAGATTTGGAGGCTGAGATAATCTAAGGACTTTCTCCCTACTATAGAATGGACCAACATTTGATAATAAATTTATAGGATATGATGAAAATATTGAACATATTCTAGAGCTCCAATTATTGAGAAAATCTAGGAATGTGCTCCTTGTCTTTTAATGAGGATTCCTAGTGTTTGGAACTAGATCCATTTTTTCAGGGATTTTAGAGAGGAAAGTTTCCTCCTTTCAAGGTGGATTATTCCCCGTCTATTTTTATAAGTACCAATTTGATTTTTCCTCTAGGGGTATGTATTTCTTAGTCTTCTTGTGGAGAAAAAATGTTATTTAGCAATTCCACTTTCATTTCTAGCAGGTATGTACTTGGTTTGATTCAAATAATGAAGTTTGGTGTCATTTTTAGCTTCTAAAGTTTGGTTTCCTTCATACAATTCTGGATATCCTTGGTATTGTCCATACCATAAGCCTTAGAGCCCTGTTGTACAATTTATTTATTTTCTTTGAGTGTATTTTTCACATGCATCTCTTTTTTCTCCATTTAGTTTCAAGCATTCATTTGTTGTAGGTTATATTGGTTAAATCATTGAAATGAGTTAATTTTCAGGTTATTTATGAAGTCACAAGTATGATGCATATTTATAAAAACATTGCAAATTCATATCTATGACTGATCTACTTGGGTTGGTTTACTAGTTCACAATTTTGGAATTTCTGGAAGTATCCTGTAACAAAATAGTAGTAATTTTCTGCTAATTTTTAGCATGTGTTAATGAGCTTATTTCAGTTTGATTACACTTGAGTTAGATCTTGAAAATATCCAAATTAATAAAAAAAACTACCCCACAACATTTTCACTTTATTATCCTAGGCATTTTGGCACTTAGATAAGATTACTAATACATTGCTCTGCAATTTCTGCTTTCTAGTAGTAATTTTCCACTATTTTTTAGCACATGTTAATGAGGCTCTATTGATTTGATTCCACATGGATTGAGTCATAAAAACATTATAATTAATAATAATAAAAATTCCCATAGGATTTTCACTTGGCGAGTTTATGCATTTGACATTTTAACTAGCTCACTAATTCTTAAATTTTCGGGTTTTAAAGTAGTAATTTTCCTCTATTCTTTAGCATATTTCAAGAGGGTTATTTTTGAGTGATTTCCACTTGGGTTAGAGTCCTAGTAAATCCTACTTAATAACAAAATTTGTTCCATCTCATTTGCATTTTATTTACTTGGGAATTATGTGAGTTAACTCAATAAATAAGAATTTGTAACAATCCTGTAAAAATTTGTTTTGGAAATCTTCCTTTCCTAAATTCTCTCCAAATTCATGGTAGAAGTAGATTTATAGCCTATGAATTGTATGATACTACTTTGATTGAGTTGAGGGCCGGTTAGGTCGCCATTTAGCTCTTACATTTCTTTCTTCTTGAATATTGATTTGTCCAATTAGTCTAGATTTCCTTTCTGCAATTTACTTCAATCAAAGTGTGCTTTCCTTGCTTCAAAAGTAATCTAGGACTTTTCTTTCCTGCAAAATAGAATAGATTTATTTTAATTCCATTTCATTTCCATCAAGATAGAATATATTTTCTTGGTTTTCATTGTGTTTTACATTTTTACAAATAGAATAGATTTCGTTTCTATCATGTACTTTTTAGAAAAAGTAGAATAGGTTTGCATATTGTTATTTACCTTTTGCAACTTAGGATTGGAAGCTTACCTATATCCTTGCTCATTTGAATTTTTTTCATTGCCTTATTTCACTTGCATCAAAGGGATTCATACTAGGAATACGAGGTGTTTGTTGCACATACAGTGTTGACCCCTCTTAAGTTTGTATGAACCCTGGGTTGATAATTGAAGTTCATAGCCTCACAGATTGCAACATTAGTTTTGCAATACTAGGGCTCATCACACTACATGAATAATATATGGCGAGTAACATGAATTTTCTCATTTGTGCTCCATTACCTCAATGTCTTAGTATCTTTATGGTGTTTCCTTTGGAAATTATGAAGGATTGTTCGACCTAAATACATGCTTATTCTCTGCAAACCAAAACTCGTATTCTTGAGGATTGCATAGTTGTTTCGATGATATTTGATGTAAGAGTTGAGTATTGAATCGTGACCATAAATGAAAGGAAATGGCTCACCATACATTGTATAAATTCATACTCTTTGAGCAGCCATGTGTGGAACTTTAGCAACAAATCTTATTAGTTCTTAGACTCAAAGAGTCCTTTTCCATTATAACATACAACCCATGGATTTACGAACATCAAAAAAATTTAGTAGGGATTAGTTAAACAATTATATGCGATACTTAACATAGCCATTCAATAGTGCCTCCACCCGATTCACAAAACAGGAATCCAGATCCCATAGTGCCTCCACATGTAATCTAGTAGGAATATAGAGCACGTCATGCATCGACCTCATAGCTTTCACAAGAATACAGAGTCCAGCTTTAGGGTCTCCACCTATGAGAACACCAAGAGAAGTACTAGAGTGCCTAGTGTGTCCACTTATTTAAGCAGGAGTCGAGGGTCCACGTTACTTTACCTTCTCAATCACCACTACTTCCAACACATTGTTAATGTGTAGTCTACCTTCTTACAATGCCAACACTATGCTTTGGTCTTCTCGTCCGCTCCTCCGTGTGTCTGTGCTTGCTATTTTTCCTTTAATTATTCCTTCTGAGAGAGTCTCCTTCTCTCTAAATGCCTTCCCTGATTTCCTCTTATGTGTTAACCAATGCCCCCATCCCAAATGACTAGCTTGTCCTTTTCTGAGGCACCTATACAACAATTTTAATGTTTTTACATTTTTTTTTAGTGCAATAGGGATATATGTGGAGATAAATTGCAACATTCAAAGTTTGGCTATTACTTTAAGGAATTCCCAAGCATCTTCTCCTCCCAATTTCTAAATCCATGCCCTCTCTCTTAGTCCATTCATCATTTATAATTTACATCAATTTATATGATCAATTCATATAATAATATTTACATGAAGGGTGACCAAAAAGGGTTGTTACACTCGTCATTCACTACCTCTAAATCTAGATCTTGATATGGCATTCACCACTTCTAAATCTAGATCTTGATATGTCATTCACCACTTCTAAATCTAGATGAAGAAACAAATCATAAAAAATGATTCCATACATTATGATTATTTAAAAAATTCATATCTCTTGGAATTTATAATTTAACGAATAATACTCAAACATGATATTTATAATTTAATGGATAATACTTAAACATGATATGTTCGATATAGTTAAAAATACTTTAATCTTTAGTATTACATTTATTTATAGTATTAAAATTATCACTGAAATTGTCCTAATACCACAACCAGTTGAGGATGGGCCTCAAGAGCAAGGTTGCACACGATCAAAGCTCACTCGAGGTGATTGTGCCCTCTGCTAAGGGAGGAGACATGCTAAAAAATCCAATTAGTTAAAGGATGGTGTGGCCCAAGTCGGGTACGATTCCCCGTGGGTGCAATAATCAGGTAATCCAATTAGTTAAAGGCTCTTGTGGCCCAAGTCGGGTATGATTCCCCATGGGCGCAATAATCAGGTAATCCAATTAGTTAAAGGCCGACGTGGCCCAAGTCGGGTATGATTCCCCATGGGTGCAATAATCAGGGAATCCAATTAGTTAAAGGCCGGCATAGCCCAAGTCGGGTATGACTCCCCATGGGTGCAATAATCAAGTGATTTTGATGAAGTAGATTCCCCCCAATTAGTTAAAGGTTGGTGTGGCCCAAGTCGGGTATGATTCGCCATGGGTGCAATAATCAAGTGATTTTGATGAAGTAGATTCCCCTTAGATGCCCATGGGCCATGACTCCTCAAGGCAGAAGTCAAGCCTGGATCCCCAAGTGATTTTGATGACTTAGATACCCTTGGGTCGTGGCTCCTCAAGCCACACGTCAACCTGAAAGATCATAAACTGGATCTCTAGGTAATTTTGATGACTTAGATACCCTTGAGTCGTGGCTCCTGAAAAATCATAAACAACTTGTGAAACTAAAAAAATTACTACTCAAATTTTAAGTTTCATTTTTTTTAAATATAAATTGAAAACTTAATTCACCAACTACCTTTTGACGAATGATTCCCCACCAACTACCTTCACGAAAGTGCTTCGGTTAGTATTGTGAATTTGAATTGCGTTTTCGTACTGTGTAGTTTGCTCGAATGAAAACGCTTCATTCACAACAACATCTTGTACTCGATAAGATTTTTAATAAGTGTTCGGTATTTGATGTGGGACTTTGATAAGATTTTGAGCACACTGTTTTATTTGAATTGGGTATTTGATTTAGATGGATGAAAATTTGTTAAAATCGTAGTTTCCGATTACATGGGTAGGGCCATGGGAAAATTATTTGTACAAATCTCCATTCCCAACCATATGGGTAGGGACAAGGCCATCGCAAAAGTATTTGGACAAATTTCCATTTATATGAAGGGATTACTCACTTGCTATGTAAGGTGAGCAATTCTTCTTCCCTTTCATCGATGTGTTAGGTAAAGCATTTTGATGTTGGGTGAAAAACAAATTTGAGATTTTAAAATTAATATTAAACGAAATTACATATGTTTGAGATAATTTTAATTTAAAATTAAATACAAAATAATTAAAATGGGTATGTGTTTTTAAAATTGTAAAAATTATATTATAAAAATTTATAAAAATTATTATATTCTAAAAATTTAATAATAATTTTTATTTTTATTTTTAAATATTTAAGGGAATTCATAATTTGATAGTCTTTGATATCTTGAGATGCATTTATCAAGGATCCTATTTTCTAGTCTTATTATAAGGAGCTAAAATACGGACTATGGGTACCTATCAAAGTTCAATAATTAAACTAAGTGACAGGGAAAGTTAGCTATGTTGCCTTGTTGAAGTTAGTGATTTGGCATTAGTTCAAATAAGAATTACATAGATTGATTTTTTATTATTATTGGTAGCATAATTTCAAAGTAACACTATAAATTTAAAATCTTGATGTTGTTAAGACCTAGTTTAAGTAGAACATTTTGTACACAAAAACTTAAAATAAAGAGATTTTCATAGTGCTACAAGTAAACAAAAATAGTGAGTCATAACAACTATTGGGGTCTAACTAGAACCTCTTGTAAATAAAAACATATAATAAAGAGACTGGCTCTAAAAGACCTCGACATACATCAAGATAAAAAGACAAAAAAAGACTATGATGTTGCAAGCGAAAAACCACTGAGTCATAACAACTATTGGGTAGAATCTCTAGGCATTTTTCCTAGATAAGATCACTACACTCATTCGAGGAGAAGGAGATGTTGGTTTATCTCATGGTTTTGTAGTCTATACTATCAATTTTTCCTCTAGCTCTTCCAATGTGATAGAATTATCTAGGTGAGTCTTCCTGTACCTCTCTATTCAAATGACAGTTAACCTTGTGTTATCTGTCATGATTGATCAAATGACGGGAACTCATACAATGGACAATTATAGTGTTAACCACAACCCCCTTCCTTATAATATTCTACTATTATTAAAAGAATATTAATGTAAATAAATATTTAATTGAAACAAAATTTAAAATTATATATCAATATTTTTTATTTAATTAAAAAATAAAATAATAAACACAAAAGAGTAAATTAAGAATATAGTACTTCATTGCCTAAACACTAGCATAGATCTATCTTAAGTACAGATCTAACATGAGCCAAGAAGGATCAAATTTCTTCACGTGAAAACTTTTTTAGAGTGCAAAATACAATGTGTTTTTTTTTTGTTTAAATTGTATTTTTTAATGTTAAATAGAATATATATAAGACCAAATAAAAATTTCAACCATAAAAACTTATTTTGTCTCTATATATAAATATATATTAAATTGATATCAACATAAATCTTCATATAATTTATTTAAATTTATTTCATAATATTTTTGAAAAAAAATAAAATTTAAACATATTTACACTATTTTTTTTTAGTTCTAATTACTTTTATTTTTCTATTCAAAACATAAATTTTTATTTTTATTTTTATTCAAAAAAAACACATTAGCAACCTTTCTTGCAATGGGATGATGATCACATCCCAAACATGATTTAACTTGGGACTTCTAACTGCTCTCTCAAGGATGTCTGATAGGACCTTTAGATGATACACATGCGCATATAATGATGATGATGATGATGATGGTTAACGTCCACTTAGACTGATCTTTGGTCTATCATACTTAAAGAAAAGATTTATTTATTTTGATTTAAGATTTTATTCCTATGCTCAAAAAGCTTGGAGAGAAGCCTCCTGAGCTCACTATAATTTTGACATCGTAAAAGGATAGGAAGGTTAGTATTGTAACAAAGATTATGAAATTGAGCTCAAATCTGGTTGTACTCGGGGCACTCTAAGAGGAAATGATTTTCATCCTCGATGTTCATATTCCCACAGAGATGGCAGATCCTTTCCATCCATGGTGTTTTACGAACTGTCCAACGACCTGTTTCACTATGGAGCTCATGAGAGTTCGTTCTAATCTTGGCTATATTAATTTTCTTCTTTGAGCTAGTTAAAACAGAGAGACACTTTTGATCTTCTAGGGTGGGGTTGATGACCTCCTTCTAATATCTTAATTTTCTTTTAGCTGCTAGATCTTTCTCACACCACATTTTTTCTTTGAACTTATAAGTAATTTTTTTTTTAATGTTATTAATGTTTTGCAATGCAACATTCTCGTCGATCTCCCAATGGTTTAACCAGGCCCTGGTGTCTTTATACCAACCTCATTTAAGCCTTAGGTGGTTTTGGCTGAAATTTAAAGCTATCTTAGGATGTCTATGGTCTCCTATGCTATTGAGCTTGTGCTTGTACAACAGAAGCCTGGTCATAGCTAGGCTCTTGATAGGGGAAAGACCCACTTATATGAGGAGAATAAGATAGGGTGTATTGCTTTTAATTTTAAGGTTATAAGTTATAAAACACTTCTGGATTTGCTCAGTCTTTCTCCAGGATTCTCTAGAGATGTTGCAACCCCAAACCTCACATCCATATAAGATAACAAGAGTGACTAAAGTTTCAAAGAGGAACTTCTTTCTATCCCACATTACAAGGTTTGCCATTTTACAATTATTTTCAAGACCAAAATAAACTTTCCAACCCGCATTTATCCTTTTTTGAATGCCATAGTTCTAGTTGAGCTTGTAATGAATATCAATTCCTAAGTACTTGTAAGAAGACACTTCCTCCAAGTTACTATTGTCATACATAAAATTAGCGTAAGTTTCCTTCTTGGATTTGATAATCATAAATTTTGTTTTGTCAGTGTTAACAGACATACCCATGGTAGAGCAGAAATCCTTAAGAAGTCTAAGTTGCTTATCAAGATCAGATGGGCACCTTGCGAGAAGAACAATATCGTCATCATAGAGAAGAAGGATGGTGACTATCCCAACTAAGATCATGCCAGCACATCCTGCTTCCTCTAAACAACCTTCTAGCTTGTCGATGTAAATGCCAAATAGGGTAGGGGAGGGGGAAACCTTGTTTAACTTTGATATTACACTAAATATCTTTCGACCACCCCTCATTACTCTTTAACTTGGCAATTACATTCTCGTATAACCTTATAGCGGCTGCTCTTAGCTTGAAAGGAACATTTTGCTCTTCTAATCTATTCCATAGGTTGTTTCTAGGAACCATATCGAAAGCCTTTCTAAAGTCCACAAAGCAACAGAAGAGATTGGATTTATTATTGCGACATTCCTCCACAATGATCCGAAGCGTAACGAGATGGTACGTTGTTGAGTGTTGCCTTCTAAAACCCGCTTGGCCTTTAGCCCGCTTGGCTAAGAGAGGGTTGATCATAATTGTCCAATAATTAGAGGGGTTATTTGTATCCCCACTTCTCTGCAAACCAAAACTCGTATTCTTGAGTATTGCATAGTTTTTTCAATGATATTTGATGCAAGAGCTCAGTATTGAATCGTGACCATAAATGAAAGGCAATGGCTCACCATACATTGTATAAATTCATACTCTTTGAGCAGCCATGTGTGGAACTTTAGCAACAAATCTTATTAGTTCTTAGACTCAAAGAGTCCTTTTCCATTATAACATACAACCCATGGATTTACGAACATCAAAAAAATTTAGTAGGAATTATTTAAACAATTATACACAATACTTAACATAGGCATTCAATAGTGCCTCCACCCGATTCACAAAACAGGAATCCAGATCCCATAGTGCCTCCACATGTAATCTAGTAGGAATATAGAGCACGTCATGCATCGAACTCATAGCTTTCACAGGAATCCAGAGTCCAGCTTCAAGGTCTCAACCTATGAGAACACCAAGAGAAGTCCTAGAGTGCCTAGTGTGTCCACTTATTTAAGCAGGAGTCGAGGGTCAACAGTTACTTTACCTTCTCAATCACCACTACTTCCAACACATTGTTAATGTGTAGTCTCCCTTCTTACAATGCCAGCACTATGCTTTGGTCTTCTCGTCCGCTCCTCTGTGTGTCTGTGCTTGCTATTTTTCCTTTAATTATTCCTTCTCAGAGAGTCTCCTCCTCTTTGAATCCCTTCCCTAATTTCCTCTTATGTGTTAACCAATGCCCCCATCCCAAATGACTAGCTTGTCCTTTTATGAGGCGCCCATACAACAATTTTAATGCTTTTACATTTATTTTTAATGCAATAGGGATATATGTGGAGATAAATTGCAACATTCAAAGTTTGGCTATTACTCCAAGGAATTCCCAAGCATCTTCTCCTCCCAATTTATAAATCCATGCCCTCTCTCTTAGCCCATTCATCATTTATAATTTACATCAATTTATATGATCAATTCATATAACAATATTTACATGAAGGGTGACCAAAAAGGGTTGTTACACTCGTCATTCACTACCTCTAAATCTAGATCTTGATATGTCATTCACAACTTCTAAATCTAGATGAAGAAACAACTCATAAAAAATGATTCCATACATTATGATTATTTAAAAAAGTCATATCTCTTGGAATTTATAATTTAATGAATAATACTCAAACACGATATTTATAATTTAATGAATAATACTTAAACTTGATATGTTCGATATAGTTAAAAATACTTTAATCTTTAGTATTACATTTATTTATAGTATTAAAATTATTACTAAAATTGTCCTAATACCACAACCAGTTGAGGATGGGCCTCATGAGCAAGGTTGCCCACGATCAAAGCTCACTCGGGGTGATTGTGCCCTCTGCTAAGGGAGGAGACATGCTAAAAAATCCAATTAGTTAAAGGATGGTGTGGCCCAAGTTGGGTATGATTCCCCGTGGGTGCAATAATCAGGTAATCTAATTAGTTAAAGGCTCGTGTGGCCCAAGTCGGGTATGATTCCCCGTGGGTGCAATAATCAGGTAATCCAATTAGTTAAAGGCTGGCGTGGCCCAAGTCGGGTATGATTCCCCATGGGTGCAATAATCAAGAGATTTTGATGAAGTAGATGCCCCCCAATTAGTTAAAGGCTGGTGTGGCCCAAGTCGGGTATGATTCGCCGTGGGTGCAATAATCAAGTGATTTTGATGAAATAGATGCTCCTTAGATGCCCATGGGCCATGACTCCTCAAGGCACAAGTCAAGCCTCGATCCCTAGGTGATTTTGATGACCTAGATACTCTTGGGTCGTGGCTCCTGAAGCCACACGTCAACCTGAAAGATCATAAACTAGATCTCCAGATAATTTTGATGACTTAGATACCCTTGGGTTGTGGCTCCTCAAGCCACACGTCAACCTGAAAAATCATAAACAACTTGTGAAACTAAAAAAATTACTACTCAAATTTTAATTTTCAAATTTTTTTTAAATATAAATTGAAAACTTAATTTTCACTCGAAAGAAAATGATTCCCTACCAACTACCTTTTGACCAAAGTGCTTCGGTTAGCATTGTGAATTTGAATTGCGTGTTCGTACTGTGTAGTTTGCTCGAATGAAAACGCTTCATTCACAACAACATCTTGTACTCGATAAGATTTTTAACAAGTGTTCGGTATTTGATGTGTGACTTTTGATAAGATTTTGAGCACACTGTTTTTATTTGAATTGGGTATTTGATTTGGATGCATGAAAATTTGTTAAAATCGTGGTTTCTGCTGATTACATGGGTAGGGCCATGGGAAAAGTATTTGTACAAATCTCCATTCCCAACTATATGGGTAAGGACAAGGCCATCGCAAAAGTATTTGGACAAATTTCCATTTATATGAAGGCATTATTCACTTGCTATGTAAGGTGAGCAATTCTTCTTGACTTTCATCGATGCGTTAGGTGAGGCATTTTGATGTCGGGTGAAAAACAAATTTGAAATTTTAAAATTAATATTAAACGAAATTACATATGTTTGAGATAATTTTAATTTAAAATTAAATACAAAATAATTAAAATGTGTATGTGTTATTAAAATTGTAATTATGTTTATAGGTTTGTATATTTCGAAATAGGATATTTAGGTTTTAATTTAATTATTAATGATTATTAAGAGGGTGTAAAAGATTTTTTTTTATAAAATATTTTTGATAGTAGTATTATATAAACAAATGTTATATGAAATGAATTAATTTTTTTTTGGCATGTGGCTTTAATAAGTTATAATATTGGTCCTATAGTATTATAACAAAATTTATTTATAGGTGAATATTTCTAATGAAAAACTTTAATAGTATATATAATTAACTCATATATTATGTTTTTTTAGTGAATTGATCTTAAAATTACATAATTAAAAATTTTGTTACATGTTTTTTTTAAATGTATATATGTTTAACTCAAATATTAATTATTTTTTCTAATTAATAATAATAATAATAATAATATAAAAAATATAAAATTAAGTTAATTTTTATGATTATTTTTAGTGAGATGTATTACAAAGTGTTTAACATATTATAATTTTTGGAGTTTTTGGGGAATATTTTATTTGTTTAAAATCTAGATAAACTCTGCACAATCAGAATCTCTTAATAATGCTAAATCCATATATACAGTCCAATACACTTCTTAAACAATAGAAAAACATAATTTTGCTAAAAAAAAAATCTATTTAACCAAAAACTTTAAAACTTGGAATATTATTTAATTTATATAATTACACTAGTTTTTTAAATCTATAAAAAAATTCAAAATAATACTGAAAGCACAATTTTAAATCAAAACCTAAATCAATTTCCATTTGTGTATTGAAATCAAGAAATTTCTCACAAAAATTTAATAAAATTAAGAAGATGAAGAGGTAAAATGATGATCAGGCAATCTTTCGTGAAAAAGAAGGGACAGGTATGTGGTAATCTGAAGGTCTGTATCCCACACTCTTACGATTAAGCCACGACAGGGGCAATTGGGCCTTAAATATTTGTCTACCTAGGAGTCGCAGATTCAATAAGAGAACAACAGCTGCTGTTAACATTTGTAAGTGGATAGCTGAGAATGGCCTGGGAATTGGGATCTGTTACAAGCATGTCCCTGTGGGAATGCGCAGAGTTTTATATTGAAGCTCTGGTTGCATTGGTGGTGGCATGGAGCTTCTTCAGTTTCATCTACCGCCACAAGCGGAGGCGGCTGCTGCCCCCGGGGCCATTTCCTTTGCCCGTTGTCGGAAACCTGCACCTGCTAGGAAAGCTTCCCCACCAAGCTCTGGCAGAGCTTTCTCTGAAATACGGGCCTCTCATGTCGCTCCGCCTTGGGTCCTCTGCTCTCACCCTAGTCCTCTCTTCCGGCGAAATTGCTGGGGAGTTTCTAAAGGGCAATGATCGGCTTTTTACCGGGAGAAATTCGTCTGCCGCTATCAGGTGCTTTACCTATAATTCCTCGGACGTTGTCTTTGCTCCGTATGGTCCTTACTGGAGGCAGATGCGTAAGGTCTGCGTTTTACAGTTGCTGAGCTCCAGACGCATTGATTCCTTCAGCTTCATAAGAGAAGAGGAAGTCTCAGCCATGATTCTCTCTATTATTAATTCAAACTCGGATCATCCTCAGGATGACCCTCGCCCCTTAAACATTAGCAAAATCGTCTCAGCTCTGACAAATGCTATAATATGCAAAATGGTGTTTGGTAGAAAATATTCAGACGAAGACCTAATCGGCAGCACTGGATTCGATTCCTTGATCAAAGAAATTCTTCTGTTAGCTGGTACTTTTAACATTGGAGATTATATACCATATCTGGCGTGGATAGATTATCTGCGAGGTGTCTACCGTCGCTTGAAGCAAGTGCATAACACACAAGACCAGTTCATGGAGAAAGTACTGGAAGAACACGAGCTGGTTAAGGCGCAGCATGACCCCAACGTCCCGCGAGATATTGTGGATGTTCTGCTTGAAGCCTCTTCAGATCAAGATATGGAGCTCCAGATTACAAGAGATAATATAAAAGCCGTTGTTTTTGTATGTTAAAAATGGATTAGATTTGTGGTAGTATGATACTTTAGAATTGAGGCTTTTGCTATTAGAATATTTGATTTGAAATTTCATTTTCTATATTCATTTAGATGAGATTATTTGTCTTTGACATTTATAATTAATATATTATTTTATATTATTTAGAAATTTATTTGAGATGTTTTGCTTCAAACACATTGACTTTCTCACCACGAATTTTTATTACAAAATATCATGGAAGTACCAAAATAACACCATATGAAACTGTTTATAATGATTCTAAACTTAAACTCATATAATCTGTGATAGATCCAGAAGATGAATTCCATAAATATGATGAGCAATTTATATTTATGATATTGTATTGATGTTGGCAGGATATGTTGGTGGGTGGCATGGACACATCTTCTACAAGCATAGAATGGGCAATGTCTGAAGTGCTGAGAAACCCTGAAGTGCTGCAGAAGCTTCAGGACGAGCTGGAACGCGTAGTTGGAATGCACCGTATGGTACGCGAGTCTGATCTTCCTCGTCTCGTTTATTTGCAAGCCGTGGTGAAAGAAACACTCAGACTCCACCCGGCGGGGCCTTTTTCGATTCGCTCGGCTGTAGAGGACTGCACTGTTTTGGGCTATGAAATCCCCAGAAACACACTCATTTTTTTCAATCTCTGGGCCATTGGTAGGAACCCTAAGTCATGGGGGGAGGATGCCCAAAGTTTTAAGCCCGAGAGATTCCTCGCAGAAGCAGAAGCTGGCTTAATCCACAAAGCTCATGAAAACTTTGAGTGGCTTCCGTTTGGGGCAGGGAGGAGAGGGTGCCCCGGGCAGCCATTGGCAACGCTTGTTGTAGAGTTTGTGGTGGCGCAGTTGTTGCACAGTTTCAACTGGAGGCTTCCCCTGATCAATGGGCATGAACTGGAACTGGACATGACTGAAAAGTTTAATGGACTCACTTTGCCCAGAGCTCATGAACTCTTGGCTTTTCCGACTCCTCGTCTTCCAGTGCTGTAATTGCTACTGCCATCTGTGACCGCAACAACAGTTGTTATTACGATTTGCAAGTACTGTTTTTACAGTAAATTAGAAGGTGATGAAATGCACGGTAGAATGGTCGTGCAATCAAGGTGTGCTGATAGAATTGAGAATTTAATTATTAATTGTGTAGATTTTATAATTAGGATTGGTTTTCAATAATTTAAAATTTAGTTGTAAGTGTGATTTTTTTAAAAAGTTTTCAGTTTTATTTTTTGATTTAATCTGTAAAATTGTACCACAATTCCTATTAAATGTATTTTTGAACTGTTTAGAGGTTTTATTATTCTATTGTTTCTACTATTTTTCTATTTAATTTGTGTAAAGTTAGATGTCAGACTTTTGTCATCCATAATTTAGATAAATATCTTTAAAATTAATCACAACATAATTTAAAACAACTAATAAATGTAAAGTTTTCAAATTTATTTTTTAACTTAAAAATAACTTCTATTCAACACGGCTAATACAGAACTTTTTAAAAGTATGGCTAATACCGAACTTTTTAAAAGTATCTACGATTCTTTAGTTTAATTTGTGCAGTATCTGTAATTTTCAACTCATTTAATTTAACCAGCATTCAATTCTAAAGAATGTATTAATTGCAGCCAGTGAGAAATAATTATTTTAATTTAGTTTAATTTGTTTATTTTGTTTTGCTTTGCTTAAAGTTTGGAGTGTTTAGTAAAAATGAAGTAAACTAATTTTTTTATTACATTGGGATATTTGGTTGTTAAAAAATTGTTTATGATTAATTGTATACATGGATTTATAACGTTGAAAAACCAAATTAGTTACTCTTTGGCATTGTGAACTCAGATTTGTAATTCCATATTAAAAAAAAAAACCATAAATTCTAAAACTTATAAAAATAAAATATTATTTTATTTTTTCAAACAAAATATTTTTATTTATTTTAGTTAAATTTACATATTCCTTTTAACAATTCGCTCGTTTATATATGATTTAAAAATTGGGTATATATAACAAAAAGTTATATTATTTTCAGTATCTTTAATTTTATCAATTAATTCTTTTATATATTAGTTTATATTCATTTTAATATGGATTTATTAAATTTGAAGAGTTATCAATTGTTTTGAAGTGTAAATTATATTTTGAAGTGTAAAATTTTAAAAAATGTTTTTGAAAATATTTGATATATTTTCATGTTTGATATATATTTATGTATGGATTTATGTTGTTTTTTTCTTTATCAACTTGATATTGATTATGGAAGGAGTTATACATCTCTTTTATTTTGAGAAACTTACTAATAAAATGTTTGGACAACATCTTCTTCATTGTTTAAATTGTACTTTTGAATATGTAAAACGATTATATGGGTTGAAAATCTACTTGGGAACTCAAAATGAAATAACAGTGATCTATTTTTAAGTTGTGGTCAAGCTAGGCACCAAATTGATATATGTGACCCCCTAGTTTATGGGACAAAGGATACACTTCCATACAATGATTTGGCTGCTAAATTCTACGAAGGTGTACATACTCTACCCTCGTCTTCATTTGAACCTATGACCTTTTATGAGGAAGTACATGTACAAAACTCTTTTAGAGTGTGTTAATGTCCTATGTTATAGTAATCAAAGTCAAGTTTGGTATTTTTATTATTCTGGTCAATTTGTAAAATCTTACTATGATCTAGTAGAGATCAAGTCTTAGTGTCAATTTAGGATATGATATACAAAATTTTTGAGTGGTGAAAGAAATCAAGTTATTAATTTCTTAAAAAGTCTAAGTTTAGTAAGACTAGGGTTAATGTGTTATCCAGTAATAGATAAAGGTAATAATGGATTTGGTTTTTCATCACTAGGACAAGTTAGTGGTGTCTTTTCAGTCAGTCGCAGGGTCAAACCAAAGATTACATCATACCCTTGTAACCATGAGTTATTTTCACGCTTCTACTTTGTGTGGATCTTGAACATTTTTATTTGAAAATTCATCTTTGAACTTAAAAGAAGCCTTGGATCGTGTGGAGGATTACAAAGAAATGTTCCAGCTTTCAAAAAAACATCGATCACGTTACTCATCCTCCTTAGACGCCCTAAATATCAAACGAGATTTGTTTTGTTTTGGCTACAGGGGATCCATTGTGCTTCTACAAATCAACAGTTTTCTCACCACCACAACCACCCTCACGTTTCAAATTTCCTTTTTTCTCAAACGATTTATGTTGTATGTAGTCTAATTCATCTTTAACAATCGAGGGGAGCGCCTATATGGGATTTAACCCTTAGAACCCTTTAACTCCCTGCGCTTTCCTCATTGCACCTATCTTCTGGTAATTTATTGCGCTACTGTCAAGGGCCTTGAGATTTGATAGAAGATCAGAGATTTGGCACTTTTTCCTATGTATGGAGGTCTAAGAAGGTATCTGAGATTGTCAAAATCATCGATCAACGATTTTGCTCAGTCAGAGACTCCAACCTTTGGTCAAACCCATGCAAGTGAAATTTGTTGCGCTGAGTCAATGAGCTTTTGTTGTAGGTGATAATTTTCAAGAAGGGAGGTTTGCAATTTGTATAGACGATTTTCTAATAGGTATTTGAAGTTTTAGGGGTTCTCTTCCACCTGTCTGACACATTCAAAAGTACAAGAGATGATCATAAGTATGCAAATGATGAATTCGTTGCGCTCAGTTGCTGCGCTTTTTCTGAAGAAGGAAATAACACAACAAATTTGTGGTGCTTCCACATAGTCAACAATGTGACCTTTCAATTCAACTCCATACCTCTTGAAATTGATTTATATGGTTATGGCATGTTGAAAGATGACTTGTATACTGATACAAGTTCATTAATATGCTCATAACACATTAACATTCAAACATTGATTATATAGTATGAAAGGGAAGTTTGTTGCACACAGACTGTTTTTTTCATCATTTGAAAAATCATAGTTTGAACAACCAAAAATGAATTTTGAAAAACCAAAAGAGGTTTTTTTCAAACACGATCTACATAAAAAAAATTTCCTTTAGTTTCCTGAGAAGTATCATATATTGGAAGATTTGAATAGATATTTACAACCTATCTTTTAGATTTCATCATTTCATGTTTTAGTAATGATATTTGGGTGTGCATTATGAGGCGTTGGAGAAGAATTTACAAAAAATGAGAGAGTTTTATCTCACTAACAAGCTCATATAAAAAAACCTCCTTCATTTTTGTAAAATATGTCATGATGCAAGAGATATGAATGAATATTTGACCCATATTTTCCATAAATTCGATTTTTATTTCCTAGCAGGAAGTTCTAAATTTTAAGGTAACTAATTATATTTCCTCGTTAACTTGGGAAATAGTTTTTCCTATATATTTTGTAAATTTCTATGAGAAAGGGGTTGGTTGGTCAGTTTCTAAGAGAGAAAAGGCATTGTGCATTGTACAATTTTATTTTAAAATTTAAATGAATGATGAAGCCCAAAGTCTACTTGTTTAGTGATTCTTGTGTCAATCATTTATGGTGATGTTTACTCTTGTTTTTGTTTATTTATGTTATGCTATTTCCATGCTTAAATTTTACATCTTCAATGCTTAGTTAAAGGAAATTATTTCACGATTCACTTTCAGGTGCACTACTATAAGTAACTAAACATTTTAGTGTCTTTTCGTCCACCATAATATCTAAATTTCATCCTCAGCTAGATGCTTTATATATTATCAATTTCATTATTCCTCTACTCACCTCTCTACAATGAAATTTGAAAAAGACACGATAAAGGATTTCCTACCTTTCCCTTGTCTAAGGATTTTTCATTTTCTCATCATACCACTAAAAATCATTAACTTGATTTGACTCCATACCCAATGTATTTTACCTCTAGTGCCATCAAAATTTTGAAATTATTCTACCTCGATCTATAGACCTAACCTAAAATCCAAAAGCTTTCATAAGAGAGAGCCCTCTCTCATTTTAGAAGGGGTGGATTCTAGCCCTAAAGTTTGGTTTGTGGTTACCTTTGGGTTCATGTCCTTAACCTGGAGGAATTACGAAGTGCTAACATAGTGGTGCCATTGTTGGGAGAAAAAGATTCCATCTTCCACAGGAAAGAACCATGAAGTTTCATATCTATTTACTGATGGTGAACAATGATCATGCAAAAGAATGTTGTGCATTATTCACTGGGAAACTCCATTGTTAAAGAATTCATAGTTCATAACATCCATGGCGACTCCACTATCCAATAAATTCAGAGTTTAAAGTGCACATTCATCTTCTTAATCAATCAAGATGGTAGGGTATGTGGAAAATCATGTTTCTATTGAAGGTTTTAAGGTATATTGGGACAATTTTGATGATGATCATATTGCTGAAGCTTTTTCAAATTTTGTATCTTTTTATTTAAATTCATGCAAATGATCTTCCAGAGATAAAACTCATTCTCTTAGAGAATTTATTCTAAAACTTGAGAGAGATGTTGATCTCTTAGAGGATCAAATACAATCCCACAACTTCCAACATCATAGTCAATGTTTTGAAATATTTTTCCAACCAAAACAAATGGAGGTAGTGTTGCCCTCGTTTCTCACGATGGAAGATTTTGTCCTTAAAAAAGAATTTGACAATTCAAATTTGAAGTCATGGTTTGACATAGAGAATACATCTGAAACATTCAACCTTGATGATCCTGTCATTGAATACCTTGAGGATCATCGAACAAATCATGTATTTTATGATCCTGTAGCTCACTATATGGAAGGTTTTTTCAACTTTTTTTTTCAATCATGTTTTCATTATGGAGACCAGATGCATCTTAAGTTTCCACCACCATTACACTGTCCAATTTCCATATGGTGCAATCACAGTCAGGCAATCCACTTATTTCAATAACTACTTTATTGGATTCGTTGACATTTTTGTATGACTTGATTTCAACAGTTCTTCAACAGGTTAGAGTAGGAAATGGTGTGGAATAAGATTTTTGGGAAATTATTTCTTTCAGATTTAATTTATAGTTTCCAACATGTACAATTTTGGTCAGTTAGATTGCAGGTGATAGTTTGCAAGTTTTATTCTTCGAGGTAGGGACCAACCCAATGGATCAGGCTACTAATCTATGGTATTCTTTGGCACCTCACAGGGAGGAGGCCATCCCCATTGGATCCAATGTTAGTTTCCTATGTTATAGTAATCAAAGTAAAGTTTGGTATTTTTATTATTCGGGTCAATTTGTAAAATGTTGCTATGATATGGTAGAGATCGAGTCTTAGTGTCAATTTAGGATAGGATATATTAAAGTTTTGAGTGGTGAAAGAAATAAAGTTATTAATTTCTTAAAAATTTTAGGTTTAGTAAGTGTAGGGTTAATGTGTTATCCAAGTCATGGAAAAAGGTAATAATGAATTTGGTTTTTTCATCATTGGGACAAGTTCGTGGTGTCTTTTTAGTCAGTTGCATAGTCAAATCAGATATTACATCATATCATTGTAGCCATGAGTTCATATTGCACATCTACTTTGCGTTGCACTTGAACATTTTGATTTCAAAAGTAATCATTAAACTTAAATCCATCGAGCATGTTACTAATCCTCCTTAGATTCCCTGAATATGAAAAAATATTTGATGCATTTTGGTTGCAAGGGATCCATTGCGCTTCTACAAATCAATGGGTTTCTCATCACGACAACCACCTTTACGTTTTAACTTTCCTTTTTCTGAAATTATTTATGTTTCATGTAGTTTAATTCATCTTTAACAACTGAGGAGAGAACCCAGATGGGATTTTATCCCTTAGAACCCTTTAACTTGTTTGAATTTCCTCGTTGCGCCTGTGTTTTCATAAATTTGTTGCACTACTATCAAAGGCATTGATATTTGATAGAAGATCAGAGCTTTGACACTTTTTCCTACGTATGGAGGTCCAAGAAGGTATTTGAGATTTCCAACATAATCCATCAACTATTTTAATCAGTTAGACACTTCAACATTTGGTCAAACCAATGCAAGTGAAATGTTTTGTGCTTAGTCGTTACGCTTTCGTTGTAGGTGATGATTTTCAAGAAGGGAGGTTTTCAATTTGGATAGATGGTTTTATAATAGGTATCTGACATTTTAGGGATTTTCTTCCACTTTTCTTACATGAGATGATGATAAGTATTCAAATGATGATTTCATT
Organism: Pinus albicaulis; assembly: GCA_034641835.2. Classification (NCBI taxonomy): domain Eukaryota; kingdom Viridiplantae; phylum Streptophyta; class Pinopsida; order Pinales; family Pinaceae; genus Pinus; species Pinus albicaulis. The sequence continues at coordinate 1,972,035,872 of CM076575.1, forward strand.
GCGCTTAGCTTCTGCATTTTGTTTATGAAGAAGGAAGTAGCCCAACAAATTTATTGCGCTTCCACACAGTCAACAACTTGAAATTTCAATTTGACTCCAAACCTCTTGAAATAGATTTATATGTTTATGGTATGATGAAGGATAATTTGTAGACTGATACAATTTCATTAGTATGCTAATAAGACATCAACACTCAAGCATTGATTATATAATATGAAAAGGAAGCTAGATACACACAAACTGTTTTTGTCATCATTGTAAACTTCATATTATGAACGACTCGAAATGAATTTTTAAAAATAAAAAGAGGTTTTTGTCAAATAAGAGAATAATAACAAAAACCTCCTTCAGTTTATTAACAGGTGTCATATATCGGAATATTATAATGAATATTAACAACCTATTTTTTAGATTTCATCATTTCATGTTTTAGTCATGATCTTTGGGCTTGGATTCTAAGGAGATAGAGAAGAATTTTCGAAAACTAAGAGAGATTTATCTCAATCACAAGATCTTATATAGAAAACTCCTTGAGTTTTGTAACAAATATCATGATTCAAGAGATATGATCTAATATTTGACCCTTATTTTCGAGAAATTCGATCCGTGTTTCCCAGCAAGCAGTTGTAAATTTTAGTGTAACTAATTATATCTTTGGGGAAATTGTTAAAATCAACCTCCTTAGCTTGGGAAATAGTTTTTCCTATATATTTTGTAAGTTTCTATGAGAAAGGGGTTGCTTGGTCGGTGTGTGATAGATAAAAGACAATGCGAATTATATAGTTTTATTTGAAAATTTTAGTGAATGACGAAGGTCGAAGTCTACTTGTTTAGGGATGCCTGTGTCAATAATTTATGGTGATGTTTAATCTTGTTTCTATTTCTTTATATTTTGTTATGTCTATGCTTAATGTTATGTATTTAGTGTTTAGTTAAAAAAATATATATATATAATTCACTTTCAGGTGCTCTGCTATAAGTAACTAAATATTTTAGTGTTTTTTCCTCCACCATAATATCTAAAATTCACCATCAGCTAGATGCTTTAAATATTATCAATTTCATTATTTCTCTACTCACCTCTCTACAACGAAATTTAACAAAGACACCACAAATGATTGCCTATTATGCCCTTATCTAAGGATTCTTCATTTTCCCATCATACACTGAAAATAATTATCTTGAATTGACTCCATGCCCAATGGATTTTCCCTCTCCCCTTCCATCAAAAGATTGAAATTATTCTACCTCGATCTAGATACCTAGCCTAAAATATAGAAGATGTCATAAGAGAGAGCCCTCTTTGGGTTTGGAAGGGCTAGATTCTATCCCTAAAGATTGTTTTGTGGTTGCCTTTGGGTTGCCCTCCTCAGCCAGGAATAATTACGAAGTTATAACATAGTGCAAAACTAGCTAAGAATCAACCTTTTAAAAACCTCTTTTAGAGTGAAAAACTAACTTAGCACTTGAAAAATCAAAACTTAAGATAAGCACTTTGATACTCAAATTGTACAAACCTATTTTAGAATGCAAAACTACCTTGATAATTGAATAGATATGGGGTTAAGATGGGAATTTGATAGATTAATGTTAAGATAAAACTATTTTAGAGTGTAAAACTACCTCAATACATGATAGCTGTAGGTTAAGTGATGGTATAAGTGTCCTTAGAAACACAAATTTTATTAATTAAAGGAAAATAAATGTAGGTAAAGATGCAAGAGCTTACTATTAGGGTCCTATGATTCATAGGTTCAATTTATGATTGTCTATTCTCTTTCAGTTGATGAAATTGTAAACAATATTGTATTCTACAAATGATTTACACACACACACACACACAAACACACAGATATATATATATATATAAAATAGAGAAAAATAGAATTAAAAAATAAAATCAAGAAACCCCCAAAAGGAATGTCTAGGAGTGAGCAAGCCTAAATTCCACTTAGGAAATTGATGGAAATACTGAGGGGGGGGGGGGGGGGGGTGAATGAGTATTCCTTTCAATTAGATTATTAGTTAATCTTCAATTATTATCAGTGTTTGTATAATGATAGCAACAAAGAAAAGGAACACAAATGCACATAGTTTTTAAGGTGGAAACCCACTCTGGGACAAAAACCATCTAATGCTTTTCTAATAATTATTTAATATTTAACTCCAATTGAAAATAAAGCTCCAACTTCCTAGAATCTAGAAAAGAATTCTTCTCCAGCTCCCACTGGATGGATGCTCCAATGCCCGAGATTCTTCAGTAGTCAACTAAACGGATGCCCTAACACCCAATGAGCTACAACTCACCCTAGCACCACCCTACCACACTGTAGAAGAATAAAATAAGAATGGACTCCCGTACCAGGGAAAATGGTCCACTTTACAATGATATAGAATGATGCATAAGAAGAAGAAACACTAGACCATAACCCCAACTATGACACAACCACCTAATGATGATCCTAGACCTCTCGACACTGCCTCTTCAACTCTTGGCAGATAGACACTAGTACAATTTTTAAAATAATGTATTTACAATGACTTAGTACAATGATACCTTTACAGTGCCTGTATGCAGTGCTGCCCACTTGAAGAGTTCATGTGATGAACTTCTTGTTGTTTTTTTGCACCTTGGTTGCTGCTCTTGTCATGCTACCATCTACTGCACCTTGCTTTGCTTTGCTGCCCTAGAAATTCTGGTCCTTTGCAGCCCTTGACAACATATGATCTATCTTTTTCTTGCCTTCTAGGAGCTCGATATTGAATATGGTGTATATCTGTTATTTCAAATCCCCAATATGTGATTTCTAGTCTTGTAGTAGTCCTCTGAGTCGTCTTTCCAATGCCATAGGTATGACCCAATTTGGATTCTTCAAGAGAGAGTTATGCCCAATCTCCCACACTACCCTAATTATGGACTGTTTCAGTAGAGCGAACTTGTACATCATGCCACATGTCACTGTTTCTTCATTCAGCCCTGAAATTGATAGAGTGAAGACTACAATCTGTGCACTATCTACAAAATTTTATAGAATTCCAATCTGATACTCAGAGAGAGAGTTATGATGATTTTCCCAAGGTCACTTCTTTGAGATGAATTTCAGGAGCTTGCAAAAACACTAACTTCCACAGATCATATCTCTGAACATATTGCGCATCTTGATTTGAAATTTTTATAGGAGATTCCTCAAGATTTTGGCTTCGCCTCATAAAAATTTCAGCTTCTGACCCTTCGTAGAAAAAAGATTAGAGTGAAAATCCCACTATAACCTATTTCAGATAGTCAAATCCCTTGCATAAAGAGAATACGAAGATCACAATTTATATAAATGCTTAGGTTGAGAGGGGGTTCAACAAGTGAACGTGGGAGGGACTTGAGGAGCTTAAAAAATATTAATTATGACTTTTCAATGACCCATGCCACAACCCCATGGGGTTTTAGCCCAATAACTCAGGATACAAACATCAAACATGAATATCTCTAAAACCGTGAAGAATTAAGTGGCGTGCCATATATCAACAGAAACATATCAACAAGAAGAAACCATCAAAAGTATTCTTGACCCAGAATATATTAACTTGGTAGGTCAAAATTTCCATGCAATATTGGGGTAGCCCCTGGTGCTTCTTGGGTTGACATCAATGACAACCGCTGATCAACAATCTCCCCCTTTGGCATTGATAGAAACACAAGTACTCCCCCTGCGATCATGACACCACTTCCTACAAAATTCTCCCCCCTTTCGACATCAATGGCAAAGGGTAACTCCCCCTGACACACAACCATCCTGCGGACCTGTACACACTTCCACTCCCCCTTTATATTGTGAATAAGGAAAATCTAATGATAACTTGGGAGAATCCCAAGCTTTTGGCAAAGATATTCAAATGCTTCACGAGGTAAAGGTTTAGGGAAGATATCAACGATTTTTTCTTTTATACCAACATACTCAAGTTTGATATTATTTTTAGCGACTTATTCTATAACAAAATGATATTTGGTTGGAATGTGTTTTTTTTTTGAATGCATGACAAGATTCTTGGAGATGTTGATGGCACTGGTGTTTTCACAGAATATGGGAATAGGCTCACTGAATTGTACTTGAATATCTTGCAAAGTTTGTTTCATCCAAAGGACTTGAGTACAACATGTTGTCATTGCAATGTATTCTGCTTCTGCTGTAGATAACGAGATTGAGGTTTTCTTTTTTTCTCAACCATGATACGAGTCAACCACCTAGATAGAATGTTGCTCCACTAGTACTCTTGCAATCATCAACGCTTCCTACCCAATATGCATCTGTAAAGGCTTGAATAATGAGATTGTTACCCCAGGGATACCAGAAGCCATATTATTCTGTGCCCTTTAGATATCGAAGAATTCTTTTGACAACAATAATGTGTGATTCTTCTGGTGCTTCTTGGAATCTTGCTACTTGTCCAACTGCTTGCATAACATCTAGTCAAGAAGCTATTACATATAGAAGACTACCAATCATAGATCTGTACAATGTCTGATCCACATCCTTAGATTAGTCATTTATGCTCAATTTGCAACCTGTTACCATTAGAGTAAGGATAAGTTTGCAATCTTCCATTTTGAATTTCTTGAGCATTTCCTTGATGTACTTGGCTTGAAATATAAATATTCCTTTCTCTTACTGAGATATTTGAAGCCCTAAGAAGTATGTCATCTCACCAAGTAAAGACATCTCGAACTCACTTTGCATATTTGTAGAAAATTTCTTACTTAGTTGATCATCATTGCTACAAAATATTATATCATCCACATATACCTCAACGATTGTTAAATTATCTTTATCTATTTGTACATAAATATTGCTATCAACAATACCTTTCTTGAACCCTTGTTGACATAGATATCCATCAAGACGAGCATACCATGCTCTGGGAGCCTGCTTGAGATCATATAGAGCCTTCTTTAACCTGCAAACATAGTCTTCTTTTTCTGATAGTAGAAAACCTTCATGTTGTTCGATGTAAACTTCTTCTTCTAATTCTCCATTCAGAAATGCTAACTTAACATCCATTTGGTAGACTTTGATTTTTCTTGAAGATGCATAGGCGAGAAACATTTATATGGCTTCCATTCTGGAAACTGGTGAAAATGTTTCGTTGAAATCTATTCCTTCCACTTGTGCATAGCCTTTGCAAACCAATCTTGCTTTGTTTCTGGTAACCTGTCCATATTCATTCAATTTGTTCCTGAACACCCATTTAGTCCCAATGACATTTTTATCTATTGGTCATGGAACTAATTCCCAGATGTTATTCTTCTCGATTTGATCCAATTCTTCATTCATAGTTGCTACCCAATGTTCATTCTGGCTGGCTTCCTCAAAACTAGTAGGCTCAAAGGTTGCTAGAAAACCAATGTGAGCTTGTTGTGACGAACAAAGTTGTCGACCTTCATTTATGTCACCAATGATTTGATTTGATGGATGGTTCTTTTGAATCCATTCTTTTGTTCTCTTTGGAGGAGCTTCTTATTGTTGTTATGGTATATCTTGATGATCAATATTTACTTATTCCTGGTTGATAGTTGCTTCTTGTTCTAGAATTTTATCTATGTCTTTTTCAGCCTCTGTCTCAAGTTTTAAAGATTCTAGATCCTCATCATTATTTGTTAGAACACCATCTTTTTCAAATGTAACATTTATCCTCTCCACTATTTGTTTTCGTCTTAGATTATAACCATTATAGGCCTTTATTTTGCATGAGTAACGAACAAAGATACCTTCACCAACACGTGTTTAAAACTTACCCAAATTTTGATCTTCTCTTTTGATATAACATTTGCTTCTGAAGATTCTGAAATATTTTACATTAGCTGGTTTTCCTTTCCATAATTCATATGGGGTCTTGTTGCAATTATTTCTAAGAAGACTTCGGTTGATAATGAACAATGTCATATCAATTGCTTGAACCCAAAAAATTTCATCCAATTTTGAGTCCTTCAACATTGTTCTAACCATTTCCTGTATGGTTCTGTTCTTTCTTTCAACAACTCCATTTTGCTGAGGTGCTCGTGTTGTTGAAAATTGTCATTTTATTCCATTTTCGTCACACTATTGCTGGAATAATTTGGAAGTGAATTCTCCGCCATTATCTGATCTTAGACCCTTTATTTTCAAATCAGTTTCATTTTCGACCAACTCCTTGTAGATCTTAAAGCACTCAAATGCTTCAGATTTTTTCTTTAGGAAACTGACGGTTGTCATCCTGGTATAGTCATCTATCACTAACATGAAATATAATTCTCCATCTAAGCCTTTTGTTCTCACAGCACCACATAGATCAGTATGTATCAATTCCAATGGATGTGATGCAAAGTGTTCTTTTGTTTTAAATTGGATTTTTTTCTTCTTGCCATGTCGACAGGCCTCACATAGTGTGTTGGAAGGTTTTAAGTTTTTCGACATTTCTCGTATTGCTTCCTTTTTGCTTATCTTGATAAGATTGTCAAATTTTATGTGACCCATTCATTTGTGCCATGACCAACTATCATCTTCTTTAGCTAGTAGACATGCTTTAGTTGCTTCATCCAGAACATATATGTCGTTTGGAGCTCGACTTGTTGTAGCCACAATTTTACCATACATACCTTTCCTGATTTCACATTTTGTGGAGTTGAATAGCATTGTGTGTCCTTGATCACACATTTGTCCAACACTGACCAAATTTTGATTCATGTTTTCAACCAATAGAACATTCTTGGCTATAAAATCTTTGCTTCTGAGAGTGACGGTACCTGATCCTATAACATTTGAAGATCCATCATTTTCAAAGGATATGATTCCATCCCTCTTCTCTTTAAGAGATAAAATTTCCTTCTATCTCTAGTCATATGCGTTGAGAAACTGCTGTCAACATACCACACATCTTTGTTGTTTTGAGCCTTGAGAGTGAGAGCACAATTATCAGTCTTCTTCTTCTTCCATGTTCGTTCATTCTATGGCTTCGAAGATTCTTCTGGAGGATTTTCAAGTCTGCAGTCTCTGGCTATGTGTCCAAAGTTCTGACATTTGTAACATTCCATATTATTTCTTAAGTGTTCAAATATATTGATGTTTTTTTGAGCCCTAAGAGGTTGATATTTGAAGGATCTCCTGGAATTGTATTGGTTCCTAGGGTATGTGCGACATTCTACAGCTTTATGACCAAATTTTCCAGATGAATAACAATAGCCATAAAAAATATGTTTGTACCTGGATGGAAATCTTTGTCGAGGAATCATCTTCCAAGGATGTTCTTGTGAATCTTGTCCAATGAAGTCTAAATTCATGTCAGATCCCATAGGTTCATTGTATTTTGTTTTATAAGGTCCTGCTTCTTCTTCATTGTAATCGAGGCCAGTTCTGTCATTGTAAGATCGTTGATTGTTGATGATTTCTTCCAATGCCCTTTAGCTGTTGGCATAGTTTTGGACAATTTTTCCCTTCTTCACTTCCTTACGCAGCGAGACTATTTCAGCTTGTAATGCTTCCCTTTCTTGGTTTCTTTATTCCAACTTCTTTTGAACTGACTCTTCAATACATTTGTGTTCTTCAACTTCAATTTTGAGACCTTGAACTTGTTCTTCAAGAGTATTGGAACAGATTTTCTCAGCCTTGAGCTCTTTTATAAGCCTGATTGCCTCCTTAAAAAATTCTTCTATGGTCAACCCTTCTTCTCCATTGTTTGATACCTCTTGTTTATTGTGCTTGGCCATAAATAATACTCTCTCATTGGCTTCTTCTTCGCTATTACTGTCTTCATCAGATGATGAGCTATCTTCTTTAGAGAGAAATTTCCTTTTAGATCCTTTCCTTTTTTCTTGCTTGTTGAATTTCTTAAAGCCTTTATTTCCTTTTGAGTTCCCATCACTTCTGTTCGGACATTTTCCTGCGAAATGCCCAACCTCACCACAGCCGAACATATCAATGGAAGTTTAACTTTGAATTTTCCCTTACCAATTTTTGGTTTTCTCGTAAAGTAAGCATATTCTTCATCTGAAAGACCTTCTCCATCATCTCCTTTTCTTCAAACTTGCAGGTGCATGTCTTTTCAATTGAAGGTTGTTTGTCTTTATAGGTTTTCTTAGATGCAACGAATGTAGTTTCTAGATGTGAAGTACCCTATTCTTCATCAAGTCTCATTTCATATGCTATGAGAACTTCATGTAATTCCTCTTTGTTGAGTTTGTCCAGATTTGCACTGTATTCTAAGACTAATACCTTTGGGTTGAATCTCCCTGGTAACGTTCTAAGAATGTTTCGTATAATAGTCTTCTCATCAACTGGCTCTCCCACTCCTTCTAGATTATTGGTTATTTCATCGACGTATTGGAAGTATGCAACAATGTTGCAATCTTCTTTCATTCTGAGTTGCTCAAATTTTTCTCTATAGATTTGAAGCTTTGCTTCTTTGACATTTGAGTCACCTGCATATATATTCTCAAGCTTGTCCCATACATTTTTGGCATTTTTACAACCCAACACCTTATGATAAGCAGATTCAATAAGTCCGTTGATAATAATATTCTTTTCTTTTGCATAATTTACCAAATTCTTCTTACCTTGTTCATCCGCGGTTGATGTAAATCCATTTTGAACAGTGTCCTATACTTCGTAACCTTGCGCCAAGAGATAGACCTCTATTCTTCCTTTCTAGGGTGCATAATTGTTTTCATTGAAAAAAGGTACACTATTCTAGGTATGCTCCATGACCTCCTTCCAGTTTTTAAACTGCTATTGAAGGAACCAAGCTCTAAAACCAATTGTTGGAAATACTGAGAGGGGGTGGGGGTTGAATCAGTATTCCTTTCAATTAGAGCATTAGTTAATCTTCAATTATTATCAATGTTTGTACAACGATAGAAGTAAACAAAAGGAACACAAATGCACACATTTTTTAAGGTGGAAATCCACTCCAAGACAAAAACCACCTAATGCTTTTCTAATAATTATTTAATATTCAACTCCAATTGAAAATAAAGCTCCAACTTCCTAGAATCTAGAAAAGAATTCTTCTCCAGCTCCCACTGGATGGACGCTCCAACACCCGAGATTCTTCAGTAGTCAACTGAACAGATGCCCCAACACCCAATGAGCTACAACTCACCCTAGCACCACCCTACCACCCTGTAGAAGAATAAAAGAAGAATGGACTCCCGTACCAGGGAAAATGGTCCACTTTATAATGATATAGAATGATGTAGAAGAAGAAGACACACTAGACCATAACCCCAACTATGACACAACCACCTAGTGATGATCCTAGACCTCTCGACACTACCTCTTCAACTCTTGCCAGATAGACACTAGTACAATTTTTACAATAATGTACTTACAATGACTTAGTACAATGATACCTTTACAGTGGCTGTATGCATTGCTGCCCACTTGAAGACTCCATGTGCAGAAATTATTGTTGTTGTTCTACACCTTGGTTGCTACTCTTGTCATACTACCCTCTACTGCACCTTGCTTTGCTTTGCTTCCCTAGAAAGTCTTGTCCTTTACAGCCCTTGAAAACACATGATCTAGCTTTTTCTTGCCTTCTAGGAGCTCGATATTGAATCTAGTGTATCTCTGTTATTTCAAATCCCCAATATGCAATTTTAGGTCCTATAGTATCCCTCTGAGATTTATTTCCAATGCCATAGGTCTGACCCAATTTGGATTCTTCAAGGGAGAGTTATACCCAATCTCTCAAAATGCCCTAATTATGGATTGTTTCAGTAGATCTAACTTGTACAGCATGCCACATGTCAATGTTTCTTCATTCAACTCTACAATTGATAGAACGAAAACTAAAGTCCGTGCATTATCTTTCTCTTTTTACAGAATTCCAATATGATACTCAGAGAGAGAGTTATGATGGTTTTCCCAAGGTCACTTCATTGAGATGAATTTCAGGAGCCTGCAAAAACACTGACTTCCACAAATCATATCTCCAAAAATATTGCGCACTTGGAACTAAAATTTTTACAGGAGCTTCCTCGGGATTTCAACTTTGGCTTTTAATTATTTCATCTTCTGAACCTTCGTATAAAAAATGTTAGAGCGAAAATTCCACGATAATTTGTTTTAGATAATGAAATCCCTTTCATAAGGAGGATATGAGGATCACAATTTATATAAATGCTTAGGTTGAGAGGGGCTTCAACAAGTGAACATGGGAGGGATTTTAGGATATTCAAAAATATTAATTATGAATTTTCAATGACCCATGCCACAACCCTATGGGGTTTTAGCCCACTAACTGGGGGTACAAACTTCAAACATGAATATCTCTCAAACCGTGAAGAATTACGTGGCGTGCCATATATCAGTGGAAACATTTCGACAAGAAGAAACCATCAAAAGCATTATTGACCCATAACATATTAATTTGGTAGGTAAAAATTCCCATGCAATATTGTGGTAGCCTCTGGTGCCGCTTGGGTTGACATCAATGACAACCATTGATCAACAGAAATAAAATGCATCAGTTCATTATTTGAAATTTTGAATAAATGGGTTGCTACCGAAAATGCCACATTGTTGATAGGATAAGTAGAAATAGTTAGTCTCTCACATCGTTTAATCGTGATTATACTATTAAAAAATAGATTAGGATTAGTAAATAAGTTAATAAAATCATTTAAACGTGGATAACAAATAGAAAAGATAGACAAAAAATGCTCTTCTAGTTAAAATATCACATTGGTAGGAAAATAGGTGATTTTTTAGAGTTATTTAGTGTTAATTTGGATTATTTTAAAGTTAATCATGCTCTGAGTGCATGTAATAAAGGAAAGGATATGAAATTTTATGCAAAGTTCAAAGCTTATGATAAAAATTAACGGTTGAGATGATCCACCACCCAGATCAATGATGGGGGAGTGATTTCAGGCCCCCTCGAGCTCCATCACATTTTTCTCATGGGTTGGGGGGGGGGGAGTTTGAAAAGGGTGGACCCAAATCCTAACGTGTCACCCTCATTTTATTTATCAACCCCCCTCCACTCTCCTCATCGCGTGCCCCACCCCACCCCCCATCTAAAAATACTTATAGGGTTGATCACCTACATGACCACGAATGTCCTTGCATCACGATGCCTACCCGACCCCACTATCACTTCGCCAACCTCAGTTGACCTCCTCCACTCACCATCCGCCAACTCATACTCACGAACCTCACTCCCACATATCCCCCTTTCGTTTGGTTAACCACACCATTCACTCACTCCCAATCAAACATCGCCACCTGGAACTCCCATGCCCCATCAACAAACCCTTACAAACATAAATGTTTCCCACTCCTGCACAATGGACTTGCTCCCCCCTAATGGTAATCCTGTAGCAGTAAATTAAATTTTTTATCTATTTTACACAAACAACCAGTAAATCTCCATTTTCTTACTGTTTTTCATCACCATCTTAATTCTACAAATTTCCAAGCATCACAAGAACCAGTAATATTCTTCGTGATTGTAATTCGATCCGTGACCCCTCATCTACCTCCACAAGATATTTCCCAATCAAGGTAATTCCATCCATTATCTATCCCTCTCATTCTATCTAATATTCTGATAATGGCCCCAAAGGGTAAATTCCATAAAAAAAAAGGGCATGAAACCCGATGAGAAACCAATGTTCCCCCCTCTCCCTAGACCTGGATCATTTTCCCTTTGTTGACCGTCAATATAAAGTTGCAAACACCAACTGTGAATTTGAATTTTTTGAACTTCACATTTGGTTGGAAAATATTTTCCTAGACAAGCAAGATGAATTGGGCATATGGGAGTATTCCCTGCCACAGTTCATTTTTCCACAAACTCATCAATTTCCTGAGCTCATTTCATGGTGTCACAGGAGTTATGTTCCATCACATAGGCCCATTTTTAACTGTAATGGTGAAGTTCTCCTCACCATCACAGCTGAGGCTATTTCACACATGATGCAAGTAAACAACCCTGCTTCTTCCAAACCATTGACTATATACTCTCTTACAAAGTTATACAAGAATTTGAATTTCCCACAGAGAGCTAAGATCTTTGAGATCTTTCTCCCTGAAGATGCCCAACTGCCTGAATCAACCCTCAATATTCTTCTTCGATGTTTCCATAAGTAACCAAGAAAATTATCACCATCATTTCCTATATCCTCGATTACCACTCAGACCAGTGGGTTTATGAAGCCATTATTGGCTTCCTCTCCATTTTTACCACTAAAGAGAAGCTTATAATTTTTAATTACCCTTATTTTATTGTAGATGCCATGCATGATCAATTTATTAAGTTTCCATCAGAGGGAGATTTCAAATTTTCTGCATTGTAAGTTTATTTGTTCATATACCATCAAGCAGAGATATTTCCTTTCACTTCATAGAAGATGGATGAGTAGTGTAATTCTCAATCAGTGATACATTGCAAATACTTGGTGAGAAGGAGCCACACAGAATTCTCTTTCTCAGAATATGTTGAAAAATTCTTATACATAGTGGCTTGCCTCCTAAACAGTGAGTTGGAGCCCAAGAAAGGGGTAGATATTCATAAAGTTTTGCATCTAAGTGATCAGGTAAAGACATGTGACTTGTATTTATACTAGAACTACACATAGATTAGGGTCTATGGGTGTGAATTTCCACCCTGTAAGCTGCCAAATTTTGTACCTATGAGAATTTTCTCATTAGATTACATTAGACAGATGATACATATGGATGAAATGCATTTTGTGGCTACCACGAAGAAGGCACAATTTAAGATTAAAGCACGGGTTAGCTCTTTTTCTGCAATACCAGAACAAATGGTAAAGAGGTTGATTTTATGTTGAATCAAATGAACTTCAAACTGAGCTTCGCTTGTTCCTATGACCCTTTTGGTCTAATTTCCATCCTGAGAGTGGAGAAAAAGAAAACACCCTACATACACACTCCTCACCCAGAAATAGAGCAGTACATGAAACAAACTAAATGGGAGAAGAAAACACTGCATGAGGCCAAAGAACGGGTCATTTCCAAAACAATATATTAGAATCCTACACCTCATGAAAATCAAGAGAAATGGATAAGAGAAGAATACCCCGTCAGAGAAATTGGAGCTAAGGAGTTCCTGATCTAAAAGAAGAAGTAGAAAACCAATTCTGCACCACTGTTTTAGCCAGCGAACAAAGAACATGAAACTATTATTATGACAGACCCCCATGTGTCTAAAAGGGAGGATTATATCTTCACAGGCTCCCCTTCTTCATCAAAATCTAAAAATCCTACAAAAAAATTCACAAACAACTGATTTGGCTCAAGACACTATGGAGTCCAATATTTTTTCCAAGTACAATGCAATCAAGAAAATGAATGATTTTCTTAAAGCCTCAATGTATACACAGCTTTGGAAGGATAAATTGACATTGTAGCATAGGCTTATTTCAACCTTTGACATTGAGCAAGGAAAAATGTAGATTGCATTCCTTGAAGCAAAAGCGGAAGCTCCTAGGACACTAGTACACTAAAAAGAAAATGTATTTTCATTTGATGCAAAGAAAATCCATCCAATTGATCATATGGAAATGCCTTAACAAGCTAGTGAGATGATGTATTCTACACTAACCAAGGCTGCCATATCATCTTCTAGGATACAGGTATCGGTAAAAAACACACAAACAGAGCTCAACTCGGAAATGATTTTATCCTTAGCTAAGGATACCAATCCGAAGTCACTTGAAGAATTGGTGATCAAATGGGGATACAATCCCAATGATGTGAAGGAAGTAGAAGAGATAGTGAAAAGAAAAAAATTGTTATATAGAAGCATTGAGAAAAAAAACTGAAATTTACTACCACAAAGGATCCACACGCTAAGGAAGTTGGAGAGATAGAGAAGGAGAAATAAGACATGCTCAAAATAATTATTGAAAAAAACAACCAAATCAGAAATATGGAGGTGGAGTTGGAGAAACTGCTCAAAGAAAAAGAGTAGGTAGCACAATTGGCCACAGTCCCGCACACAAGAGTTCTGATTGTAGTAACCACAACTCTAGGTGCATATACATCAACTTTTGAACCAAGATAGAAATCATACCCTACAAGTGAATTAGTGAAAGCCATGGATAATATGAAAGCTAAAGATACTGTCAGAATAGAAGCTAAAATTTGATACCTCTTATGTCTCATGGTTGCAGAAAATCCACCAACTTACGTTAAAAGTTGACTAGTTGCAAAGTGAATCAGTAATGGTTCATACTCTAGCCCATGCCAGAGAAAATATTTGGACAGAGATAAATGAGGCCATCAAAGAGATATCTCCTTCCATTCAAACTGTTTTTGAGCAATAGGAGCTAATACAAAAGTCAACCAAGGTACTAAAGCAAATCAAGACAGATTTGAGACAGAATCCTAGGGAAGCTACAACCATCATTAAGCTATTAAATTCCAAAAATACGGAGGAATTAGAGTAGTTAGTGATCAAAGATAGGATAGAGACCATACTAGAAGTGAAGAGGGTGCACACCAAAAGAAACCTCATGCTCCATCTAGAGAATAAGTGCCAAAGTTTAGATACCACATGTTATCACTCATAAGTTTAAAAACTTTAATTGATAGGGTTCTACGTGTCATTAACCTAGGTTCATGTAATCTCAGTGATTTTCATGAAATGAATGAAAAAATTGCATTTGGTGATGTCTACCCTAAGTCTAAAACCCACCTCAAACCATGTCATATCATTCAAATCTACCTCATCTCATTTAGCTGTCATTCCCGCGCTTTTAAATCACAAAATATTTCACTTGTCAGTTTTATACAGTGTCGTAGTGAATTATATGGTAAATCAATATTTTTCACTATGAAACTGCTTGGAATGGTTTTCGCTACGAAACTGGGTTTTTCCTGCAAAGAGTGTCAGAGCAGTGTGAGGTGTCAAATTTGTATGGATGAAGACAAAGGTGAGGTCAGCTAAGTTAGTCTTCATAATTCCCAAGCATGCAAGATCATATTTTGTCTCATCATTGTTTTTTTGTGGTCACATGTGTCATCATCCTCCCTTAAGTTGGAAAAGTACCTTTTAAAAAAATCACCCAAGCTCCTCTCTGTCATTAACCCTTCAGCCTTTGCATGTATCAGTGATTTTTCACCTTGGAAGAGTCCAACCCATTGCAAAACAACTCTCTTTCAATTTTTTTCTTTACAGGTGTCACATGTTTAAGAAGGCAGCTTGGTTATAAAGGAAGATGGCCATGAATAAGAAAGCATAAAAAGGAGGATATATGCTTATATAGAATCCCATGGACCGTGAGATATTCATGGAGGACCCTAGCTTTGCTGAAACATTCACCAATTCAAGTTTCTTGAATTTATGCTGGAGCTACAAGAGAATTTGTTGTGTTTTTGGACTGTGTGAGCAGTAAATTTCAACACAATTTTATGGATAAACAGAGATAAATTCAACAATATTGAGATAGTTTATTTTCAAGAACAGTACAAGGAAAAATAACCTCCTTCAATTTTCTCACAGGTGCTACCATTTTGGATATTCGAAGATGTCTCTAGGACCTATTTTCAGAATCCAGAATTTTCATGTTTTATACATGTTTTTATAATATATATTTTGGACAATGGGAGATGATTTTCAAAAACAAAGAGAGGCTTTTCTTTAGAACATTCTGATATACAAAAAAATCCTCCCATTTTTCAACATCTATCAAGGATAGGGAGATAGGAGCTCATCTCTGAACCCTATTGTTTTAGAAAAAATAGAGTCATTTTATTGGTATTTAACTTGCTAAAGGTGAAAATGATGCTTTTTGAAGAGGGTAAGAGGAAATTTTTCCTTATCATATTTCATCATATAAATTTTCAGACCTACAAGTGAAATTTTGATGAAAAGGGGATAATTTTGAATTTTCTCAATAATCAGGTAGTTTCGTAGCGAGTTCCAGGCTTGACGGCCAAAAACCGCTACGAAATTTCTGAAGAATGCTTTTGGCCTCTAAAATTAGTTTTACAAAGAACTAAGGAGGTAGGTTGACTGTATTTAGACATTTTTACCGAACAAATATTTTTGACTAGAAGTTGTGACTGAAGGAAGGGTGAAAAGACCGAAACCAGCTCACTACTAAACTACGCTACGAAACTGCCTAAAGAATACTCTGTTTTGCATCGCGGTGTTTTTGAAGGATTTTTGAAGGTTCAAAGGACATATGGAAGACCAGCAAGCCACGTGGAGGCATCCAAACAGATAGGGAGGCATCTCAACAAATATTCATCACTTCACATATGTACCACTCATACAAAACAACATGAAGACAAAATGATAGTTATTGTTGATCCTTTCCTATATAATAGGACAAATGTTGCTAAATTCTCGGAAAGTGTATTTATGTCTTAGTCATGGAGAATGTCATTCGAGCATCTGATTACTATCTATGTAATTGTCCCACTATTGCAGATAAGTGAGTTTAATAAATGAAAGGTGGAGTTATATTAGGTTTGTAGGTCTTAAGTAATTAGGTGTCATTTTTTAGTTCCAAGAATGAAGTTTATGGTTAAGATAGGTGTCAAAGTTGATGGTTCGATGGTCTAGCCAGTTGGGCAGATCCTATGTAATGGAAAAAAGCCTATTAATAGGCAGAACTATGAAGGAAAGATGGGTTGGGAAATTTTATTTCAGAAGACTAATTTGTAAAGCTTTGGAGTTTCAACAATATACAATGACAGTACAAATTTTCTTCACCTGAGATTATTATTATGTTTCAATGAGTTATTGCTCTATCTTTCTTAATGTTTCCTCTGATGTCTTAATGCTTGATTACTCAGAATTTGTGTTTCTCATGCTCTGACTTCCTTTAAGCATTAAGCTATGGTATATCTCTCTCAATATTTTTCTTTCAATATCTTGATGTCTCATTACTCAGAATTCGTGTTTCTCATGCTCTGAATTCCTTTGAACATTAAGTTATTGAATATTTTCTGTGTGCATTGTCCTTTCATTGAATCATCTATAAGCCTCAGCTTCCACAAGGAAAGCCATTGTCACTAAATTCTCTTGCACTCACTCCATAAGCCTAATGGTAGTAAACCTTATACATTTTTCACCTGCATACAAACACATTCAAAATATTATTACAGAGTCAGCCATCTACTTTCAATTTTTTCATTGAATATCCTTTATCTTTTTTAGAGAGCCCTCTCAAACTGGAAAGGCTAATTTATAGTTGCAAGTGGTTTGAAATAGTTACTCCAAGTTGGCCATTGAAGAAGCCCAGCAGGAACTAAATTTGGCGATAACATTTTGGCACCGTTGCTGGGGATCGAAGGTGTAAATTTTCTCCGGGAAGAATGAAAAAGTTCGCTTTGACTTCTGATGGTGAACATAAGCCAACACAGGAAGGTTGTACTATTCATCTGGTGACTCCATTGTTAAAGATCCCGAGCTTCAAAGTTTAGAGTTACTTCACTGGGAAGAATCTAGATTTTAGAACATTCATGGTGATCCAAGATGATAGGGTATGTGGAAAACCCTTTATATGATGAAATGTTACAAGTGTAAGAGATGAGTTAGCAGAATTTTAGATACATGAACATTTCTCAACAATAGTATTCTTTTGTTTGAAATCCAGTCGACTCACACCTGAAAATAAAATTTGTTTTCTTAGTTTAGTTGCTGAAAAATTAGAGAATTAAATTAAAATATTGGATGTTCAAATTGGATCATTTGATTTCCAAGATCCTAAACAGTTCTTGGAAAGTCTTCCTCCTCCAAAAAATGAGGAAATTGTTATACCATTTGACTTGTAGATAAAGGAGGAATGTGGTTATGAGCTTGATATTGTAGAGTTGGAATCAAGGTTCAGCCTTGATGAAGAAAATGAAAAGGATATCCAGGATTAATTTTTCAATGAGAGCTTAAAAGGGATATCAATAAATTATGTCTTCTTTGATCCCATAGATGATTACATGGAAGAGTTTTATAATCCAACTTTTCAATTATTTTTTCACTATGAAAAACAAACCCATATTCTCTTACCTTTATCATTTTAGAATACAGTTTGCTTTGGGTTCAAGTGTAGTCAAGGGGTTCAAGTATCAGATTAGCTCATTCACTGGCTTTATTGGAGGTTTCATGTTGCTTGAAACAAACATGAAGATTGCAGTTGCTAGGGTAGGTAGGAGTGTGTGTGAATAAGCTCAAGTAGTACGAGCAATTTTTTAATATGTACAGATTTGGTTTTTTAATCAGTAATCATCAAGATTGAGCCCAAGGAGAAGCTATGAGAGTTTGAAGAAGGCTTTGTGAATTTTAGAAGTTTTGTTTTCAACAAGGATGGCAATGGAACTACATGTTCTTTGTTGTATCACAGGGGCACACCATCCCCAGTGGAGCCACTATTATCACTCATAAGTTTAAACACTTTCATTGATAGGGTTCTACATGTCATTAACCTAGGTTCATGATGTCTCATAGTCATTTTCATGAAATGACTGAAAAAATTGCATTTGGTGATGTCTACCCTAAGTCTAAAACCCACTTCAAACCATGTCATATCATTCAACTCTACCTCATATCATTTATTTTTCAGTCCCATGATTTTAAATCACAAAATATTTCACTTTTCAGTTTTACACAGTTTCGTAGAGAATTATATGGAAAATCAGAAAATTTTGCTACGAAACTGCCTGAAACGGTTTCACTACGAAACTGGGATTTTCCTGAAAAGAGTGTCAGAGTGGTGTGAGGTGTCAATTTTTGATGGATGAAGACAAAGGTGAGGTCATCTAAGTTAGTCTTCATAATTCCCAAGCATGCAAGATCATATTTTGTCTCATCATTGTTTTTCTGTGGTCACATGTGTCATCATCCTCCCTCAAGTTGGAAAAGTACTTCTTAAAAAAATCACCTAAGATCCTCTCTAACATTAACCCTTTAGCCTTTGCATGTATCAATGATTTTTCACCTTGGAAGACTCCATCCCATTGCAAAACAACTCTCTATCAATTTGTTTCTTTATAGGTGTCACATGTTTAAGAAGGAAGCTTGGTTATAAAGGAAGATGGCCATGAAGGAGAAAGCATACAAAGGATTCTCTATGCTTAGATAAAATCCCATGGACCATGAGCTATTCATGGAGGACCTAGCTTTGCTAAAACATTCACCAATTAGAGTTTCTTGAATTTCTGTTGGAGCTACAAGAGAGTTTGTTGTGTTTTTGGACTATGTGAGCAGTAAATTTCAACAGAAGTTTATGGATGAAAAAAGATAAATTTAGAAATTATGAGAGCGGTTATTGTCAAGCACAAAACAAGGAAACATAACCTCCTTCAATTTTCTCACAGGTGCTACCAGTTTGGAGAATCAAAGATGTCTCTGGGACCCATTTTCAGAATCCATAATTTTCCTGTTTTATACATGTTTTTATAATGCGGGTTCTGGATAGTTGGAGATGGTTTTAAAAAAACCAAGAGAGGTTTTTCTTCAGAAAAGTTGTATATACAGAAAATTTCTCCCATTTTACAACAAATATCAAGGATAGGGAGATAGGATCTCATCTCCAAACCCTATTATTTCATAAAAACAAACATTTTATTCGTAAATAAACTTGCTAAAGGTGAAAATGATGCTTTTTTAAGAGGGTAAGAGACAATTTTTCCTTATCATATTTCATCATATCAGTTTTCAGACCTACAGGTGAAATTTTGATGAAAAAGGGATAATTTTGAATTTTCTCCATAATCAAGTAGTTTCGTAGCGAGTTCCAGGCTTGAAGGCCAGAAAACGCTACGGAATTTTTGAAGAATCATTTTGGCCTCTAAAATCAGTTTTATGAAGAACTAGGGAGGGAGGTTGAATGTATTTAGGTATTTTTACCTAACAAATGTTTTTGACCAGCAGAGGTGGCAGAAGGAAGAGTGAAAAGACAAAAACCAGCTCGCTACTAAACTACGCTATGAAACTACCTAAAGACTACTATGTTTTGCAGCAAGGTGTTTTTGAAGGATTTTTGAAGGTTCAAAGGACATATGGAAGACCAAAAATCCATGTGGAGGCATAAAAATAGATAGGGAGACATATCAGCAAAGATTCATCACTTGAAATATGTACCACTCATACAAAACAACATGAAGACAAAATGATAGTTATTGTTGATCCTTTCCTAGATAATAGGATAGTTGTTGCTAAATTATTGGAAAGTGTATTTATGTCTTATTCATGGAGAATACCATTCAAGCGTCTCATATCTATCTATGTAATTGTCCCACTATTGCAGATAAGTGGGTGTAATAAATGAAAGGTAGAGTCCTATTAGGTTTGTAAGGCTTAAGTAATTAGGTGTCTTTTTTAGTTCCAAGAATGTAGATATGGTTAAGATAGGTGTCAAAGTTGATGGTTCGATGGTCTAGCCAGCTTGGTAGATCCTATGTAATGGAAAAAAACCTATTAATAGGCGGAACTATGAAGGAAAGATGGGTTGGGAAATGCTATTTCAAAATACTAGTTTGTAAAACTTTGGAGTTTCAACAATATACAATGATAGTACAACTTTTCTTCACCTGATATTATTATTATGTTTCAATGAGTTATTGTTCTATCTTTATTAATGTTTCCTCCAATGTATTAATGATTGATTACTTAGAATTCATGTTTCTCATGCTCTGACTTCCTTTAAGAATTAAGCTATGGTATATCTCTCTTAATATTTTGTTTTCAATACCTTGATGTCTCATTACTCAGAATTCGTGTTTCTCATGCTCTAACTTCCTTTGAACATTAAGCTATTGAATATTTTATGTTTGTGTTGTCCTTTCATTGAAGCATCTACAAGCCTCAACTTCAACAAGGAAAGCCATTGTCACTTAATTCTATAGCACTGACTCCATAATCCCAATGGTAGTAAACCTTATACATTTTTCACCCGCATACAAACACATTCAAAATATTATTACAGAGTTAGCCATCTACTTTCAATTTTTCATTGAATATCCTTTATCCTTTTGAGATATCCCTCTTAGATTGGAAAGGCTAATTTCCAGTTGCAAGTGGTTTGAAATAGTTACTCCAAGTTGACCATTGAAGCAGCCCAACAGGAACTCAATTTGGTGATAACACCACCATTTAGAGATTTCACAAGAAGATGGAGGTGTTGAACAGGAAAGGAATACCAGAGCTAATTGATGCAAGAGAAAAATTAATAAATTTTAATGACTACTAGGAAAATCTAGACATTATTTCCCAAGACACATACATATTTGCAGGTATAAATGGTCATATTACAGGGAAAGCATTCATGGAGGCCATTAATTATGATTTGTTCGTCAATCATGAGTTGAGACATATATTCATCATCGATCCCACTTTTCAGATATACACAGAGGTTGATCTTATAACAATGGTTCAATGAATGATATTCCAAGGATTTAAAGTTAACCACATAGGAAAAGAAAAATTCATGAACTTTAGTTGGAAATCTGAGCTTGGGAGTATGTATGGGCATACCATGGTACTTCAAATATTCTTGAAGAGTCCTCATGAACCAATGGGATCAAAAGTGTAGGAATGGGCTAGAATTCTGATTATTTATCCATTTTTCTTCTATTCTCTCCATCTGAGACTTTATTTAATGTCGTTGTAGGTCGATATCTGGAATAATTTTTCATTGCATCCCTAGGAACTTGAACTTTTTTGGCATGGTTTCTCCAAGTAATAAAAATAATATGGTAGCAAACTTGTTTCAATTTCATGGTGAAATTCCCATTTCATGGTATTTAGCCTTCAAAAAGACTAATTCAAGGATTGACCTCCACGATCATTCTTTAACCTACAAAATCTACATTTTTTCGGTGAGATATGGTCAAATTATGAAGGAAAAGAGTTATGATGATTTTTTTCCTCTAATAAACATAAAAATGTTAACAAAAATACAAGTAGTGCATATCAAATAAATTTACTAAAGGACTTATTGGAAAATATTCGTTGTTCCCTACTAGGGAGTGGTGGCAAACCTAGACTACTCGAAGATATTTTGATGATAAATTTTCCATACCATGTGTGATTAGGGAGATTAAAAAGTGAAATTGAATTAGATTGAGAGGGATATGTCCAATATAAATGGTTTTAAAAAACTACTTGAAAGAATATATCAAATATGTTGGGAAACATGTTTCAGGGTATGTTGTTTCTAATTTCCATCCTAGGCCAGCAACCACAAGTTTTTTCGAAAATTTATCATTTCAGTATCGATCAAATATTCCCATTTCCTAATTGAATTATACTACAGAAAGGAAATCCTTATGTGACACAGAGTCTTGGTGGAATATGTTTCTATTAGTTAGCCCTAAATCACAACTACATGGCATCCTAGACATCCTAAGTTAGGATCTAGCGCTCTGTTTCACCAATGGAATTAAATTTGGAAAATTCTTTAGCATACATATTCTGTTGCAACTATTACAGACATATGTACTAGCCAAAATCCATAGGAATCATCACCTTAAACAAAAATAACTATGAGTTTAAAAATAACATTGCAAAAAATTAAAGTACACCTGCTTGCAAAAGTAAATAAAACATACTATAATAGAATGAAATCAATCAAAACGCTAATCACGCATAAAAAATAGAAATGTAATTAACAACAAAAATTAAAAATAAAGAGCATTAGAACTACCACAAAAGCATATAATATGCACATATAATACACATCATCTTTACCATGGAGTGGGCCACTTCTAAGGGTTTTTCCTATATGCTCATCTATAAAATCAAACCATGAAATCTATAGATAGTCACACATAAAGAATAAACAACATAAATTGTATTTCTAGTGGGAAAATATTACAAAAACATTGGTAACTGAGACATTGATGTCTGGTTGATATAACATGAGAGATTATCTTTTATGACCAAAAATATAAATAACAACACTTCCTATATTCCCAAAATCTTTTGTTGAAGTGGTTGTAGAGGGATATGCTACAACTAGGTGCAAGTTGGTCAGAAACACTTAGAATCATATTATTCTATTCAATGCCTTGTATCAATTACATTAATAAAAACTTAGGGATGGTGTTTTTCATACATAAAATAATAACTAAACTCATTATTGGTCAAATTAATTGATGCACAAAGATGCTTCATTTGTTTTATGGGAAAGATATAACTTGTTAATATATGTTATAAATTACTTGAACATGTGCACATATGTTGTTATGATGCCATCCTACATTAACAATGCAAGCTCTAATTAATCAAAATGATGCTCTCTTCATTTCATCACAAGTACCTTATTTTGGTCACATAAAAAATTGTTAAGTCCCTATATTAATAGTGTAGTCCCTTATTATGTTAGTGTAGCCACCCTTATTGTTATTGTTGTACCCCTGTAACCCCCATATTGTTATTATTGTGCCCTTACATTATTATTTTTAGGTCGGCTAGGATTACATTGTGGCCCCATGGACTCCTATATATGAAAATGAGGTTTTGTCATTTGTATCATCCAAGAATTGTTCATTCATGTAATGTATTGGAGGTTTCCCCCTCGAGGTGGCTTATTTCTAAGGCGTTGATATCTCTTTTCTTCTATTTTTGGAGCTGGTTTCACAACATTTGGTATCAGAGCTTTGGATTCTAGGGTTTCGCTGCTCCAAACATGTCATCGTGGAATTTTCGCTGTAACTTTTTTCTACGAAGGTTCAGAAGCGGAAATTTTTAGAGTGCGAAGCCGAAATCCTGAGAAACATCATCCCAAAATTTCAGAGCTTGGTTCGCAATATTTTCGGAGATATTATCTATGGAAGTTAGGTATGTTTGCAGGATCCTGAATTTCACTTAAAAAGGTCATCGCAGAATTTTCACTATAACTTTTTTTCTACGAAGGTTCAAAAGCTAAAATTTTTAGAGCGCAAAGCCAAAATCCTGAGGAACATTTTCGCAAAATTTCAGAGCTTTTTTCGCAATATTTTCAGAGATATGATCTGTGGAAGGTAGGTCTTTTTCAGGCTCCCGAATTTCATCTCAAAGAGGTGATCGTTGGAAAATCTTCATAACTCTCTCTATGAGCATTGGATTGGTGTTATGTAAGAAATGACTAGAAGAAAACGGACTGTGGTTTCCTTTCTATCAATTTCAGAGCCAAAGGAGGAAACAGTGACACGTGGCAAGTCATATAAGTTTGATCTATATAACCAATCCATAATTAGGTCGTCGTAGGAGATTGGGTGCAACTTTGCCGTCAAGAATCCAAATCAAGTCAGATCTATGGAATTTGAAAGAGAATTCATAAGGCTACCTTAGTGCCAAATTTCAGACAATGAAAATCTGAAATCACAGAGATAATTCAGTTTCAATATCGAGCTCCTCAAAAGCAAGAAAAAGGTGTGTATTTGGTTTTTAAAATTGCATAACGGTTGTTTGAAAAAGCAGTTTGAAGTGATTCCAAGGGCATATTTTAGATTTTTTATCAGTATTGGGTTCTATAATGCCTCCAAAAGATAATTCCATAACCATTAAGGCCTCAAAAATCTATACTATGATGCATGAAGAGGAAGAATTGTAGTATGAGATATCAAAATTATGGTACCAAGTGCAACAAATTTCGATCTTACGAAGAGCAATCGAAGATGACATAGGTGGTTTAAAAGCAGAAATGGAGGCTAAGTTGGATGGTTTAAAGGATCAAATAATAACTAATATTGATGATAAATTAGTGGAAGATCAAATCGAGCATCAACAACAATTTCTCCAACTCTCAAAGGATAACCTAACTTTGGTGCAGAATATAATGAAACAACAGGAAGATCAACATCACATCGAAAGAAGTTCTGAAGTAGTCATAGAAACAAGAACTCGACAATTACGATCAATTTCAAAGTATCTCAGTAAGTGGAAGAACTTTCCTATAGAATATTCCACATGGGAGGATGAGAATTTTATACAGAAGCATCAAGTAATAGTCAAGCGTTGAGGACAACACTTGTTTGAAAGAGAGGGGCATGTTAAGTCCCTATATTAATAGTGTAGTCCCTTATTATGTTAGTGTAGCCAACCTTATTGTTATTTTTTTACCCCTATAACCCCTAGCTAGACAACACAACATTATCCATTGGCTATGTGGCTTGACCAAGTGCTTCCAATACTTGTCCCAATCCAACTTATCCAATATTTTTATGTTTTCTTCCTTCATCTTAGACATTTCCTACCACTGTCTTATCAAATATTTTACAACAGGTCGAGAACCAGGTGGGCATTTATCAATCATATTAGCAGCAAAGAGGTTTTGGCTGACTGTTTCAACAATGTTGTTGGAAACATCCCTAGCCCTGCAAATTGCCCTTTTAGCTTGCTTTAACTGTATGTCCCAATTAGTGAACAAGATTTCTTCTTTAGAATCTTTAATCTTGGGAAAATTTTCCTTTCAGACTTAAATAATATCTTTCCCGGTGACGTATTGAGAAACATTATCATCAATTTCATCAAATTCATCAAATTTTATCCTATGGTGAGCTACTCGATTCATCAGTGAATTGGTTGTTTCACACATCAAATATTTTACAACAGGTCGAGAACCAGGTGGGCATTTATCAATCAGATTAGCAGCAAAGAGGTTTTGGCTGACTGTTTCAACAATGTTGTTGGCAACATCCCTAGCCCTGCAAATTTCCCTTTCAGCTTGCTTTAACTGTATGTCCCAATTAGTGAACAAGATTTCTTCTTTAGAATCTTTAATCCTGGGAAAATTTTCCTTTCAGACTTCAATAATATCTTTCCCAGTGATGTATTGAGAGACATTATCATCAATTTCATAAAATTTGATCCTATGGTGAGCTACTCGATTCATCAGTGAATTGGTTGTTTCACACAACTCAATTATGCTAGATATTTTTTGACAGAAAACAACTTGTTGTTGGGCTAAACAAGTATTTCATTCTAAATATTCCTTTTTAAATTCACCCACTTTAGGATTATCTTTCAATTTTTCAACCTTGAATTGTAGTTGGTGTATCTGATCATCTGTAGCACCAACATCAAATTGGTGTTGTAGCTTTAGTTGATTCAAGATTTTTTGGGGCTATGACACTTGTGCTTGTAATTGATGATTAATTCTTTGATTCTCTTCTAGAAATTTGTGTTATAATTGAAGGATTATTTAATCCTTCTCTTTGACTAATTTTTGAACTTCAGTGGCTTTGTCAATGGTGGGAGATGCATAAGCACCTTCATACTGAGTTAACTGCATTAGATCTTGATATGGATATGCTTGTGGGTCCTTCAAAACTATTTCCATAGAGACATCCCCAGGAACAAGGGCCTATTATTGTTCTATTCTTCTCCTCTTCCTCTGTTTAATCATGACAACATTATGTCTTGGGTTGTAAAAGATATCCAAAGGAGATATTTCCTCGATTTTCAACACAATTTTTGATGTTGGGCAGGTTGATATAACTTCTACTTATTCTGTACTAACAGATTTATCAGTTGACATAGTAGTAAACGAGTTTTGACTTTTACCATGAGGTGTTTCAAATTTTTCTTGATGATCAATGATCACCACTTCTTGGTCTCCCTTAAGTTGTTGATAAAATTCTTTCCAGACTTCATCTAAGTCATTGGAAAACATTGGATATTTAGTTCTAGTTCCTGTAGACTTATCTCCTTTTGTTCCACTAAGGACTTCAGTATCCTTATGGGGTTGTTCCTTTCCCTATTCTTTTTTCCACTGCTTCTGCTCTTCTATTTTGTGTTCTTTCTATGAGATAGACCTCTAGAATATTTAGAGGAATACATTCCAACCTTCTATTCATGTAATGCTTGAACTTTGCTAGTTGCTGAGGATCAAGGTGTGATGTCGCAAATTTATCCACTGTTGAATAAGTATCGACCGACTCAAACAAATCATCAAAAATCATCATTTTCATGGGAAAATGGCTTGATTTTCATTTGAGTTGTGAAATTAAATACAACTTGGTCTAGGTCATGTTGCCAGTTAGAGATTGTAAATAATTTCAAACATTGGATTTTATTAATTTCTAACCCGACATGTTTGAAATTTTCTAAAGCATAGACACCACAATAAATAAGAAATGAAGGCCATGAAGCTTTCTTTGCTTCTTTCAAAACTTTGGTTAATCCATGACCCACTTTCTGATATTAAATTTCTCTTACGAGAATTTTGTTTGGAATGTATAATGGGAGGAATGTATAAATAACTCTTCCCCAAACCATTTCCCAATGGATGTGAAGTCATCTTGGGATTATTTAGACAATCTAGGGGCCTTTTAATCAAACACAACTTGAAATAGTGGGAGCATAACTCCATGGAAAATCTTGTAGAAATCTGTTTTGTATTTAGATTCCCATAGAATATTATGATAAACATGAATGTGAGTGGGGTCTTGGATAGTCCATTTCCAACCCATGGTTGGAAAATATGATGTAAAAAACATTGCATCCATAATGTAGGCACTCATATAGAATTGGTGAAGGATCTTAGATGAAATGAAACAATTTTTCCTTTACTCAAGAATCGGGGTAACAATATTGTTTGACAAAATGGTTCCCCAGTCCATGATGTAGGAGTCTGTGAAGGCATCCATAAGGGGAACCCATTCAATGGGGAAATTACTGTTATAGGGTTGGCCAAAAAGTATAGACATCATAGCGGAAGTATAACAGTAGAGACCAGCAACCGAAGCAGTGGGATACCTACCCTTATCATCGTGTTTATTCTTGTTAGGGTTACTCCTCCATTTCTTTATGGGATCTGATTGCGACTTATTTTCCTTTGCAAATTACACTAGGAAATATTTATCATACACCTTCTTGGGGTCTCCAATATGGTACATCTTCTTCAAATTTTAAGTCCTAAACGACCATATCATTGTGCCTCTACTTGTTAGGAAGGTTCTATCTCCGATGTTGAGGTTGTCAATAATCCATTTCACCATATTTGTATATGGTAGAATCTTGGGGCATGTGGCAATTATGTGTATAAAAGAGTTGGCAATGTTGGAAATAGTAGCTTTTGAGGTATCAGAAGCATCTGTAGTAGTTTTTCTTTCAACCCTCCAGGGTTTTTCGTCTTCAAACAACATATATATTGCTTCCCAAGAAGCATAACTTCTTTTTGTTGCGCATGTAGTATCTGTGAATATAAGTGACATTTTGTTGCTTTGTTAGCAGGAGACACAAGATTAGGGGGAGCCATGGGTTTCTTGGACTTCTTTGTGGCCTTAGAAATTTCAAAGGAACTTTGTTTGTTTGGACTTGCCTACAAAATAAGAAGAAGAACGAGTAAAAGGGGAAATTTTGTCACAATACGAGAGCAGTGTAATAATAATTGAAATGACGACAAATAAAACTTGGCATGCGGAGTAATCTAAAACATTAATTCTTTTGTGGAGTAATCCTGATGATGAGCCACACTGGTTGGTTTGAAACGCTTCGACATTGTTCATTGTAATGTGATTATTACCGAAAGATTTCTTCATAACTTTATTATAGTTATATAGAATGGTAAAAAGTTTTGAACAATAAATATTTTTATATAATATTATTCATGTGAATAATAATATAGAATAATATAGAATAATAAAATTAATTATAATAAAAAACAGAGGTTTTGTATATGAAATTGCCTCATTATAAGGAAGTTTCATACATCATAATGGTTATGAGTTTAAATTTAAGTTTCATGTATCATAAGGGTTATAAATTCAAATTTAATGGAAAGTCCCTTGCCTTCACAAACAAAAAATTCTTATACACAAATTTGTCTCAAAAACAAGAGAGTCTCATTCACCAATTTATGTTTAGCTTAACCATAACATAAAATCAAAGTATTATTATATATCATTATATACCTATAATTCATTTAAAAAAAACACTTTTAACCTAAAGACATGATAAGAACTTAATATTATTTTTATTATTACTCTTAACCTATGTTAATTATATGACAAAATAAGTGTGTTATATATACATAAAATGTCAGCACCAAGGGTTAGCTCAATTGGTTGAGTCTCCGCTTGAAAGCACACCTAGATTGAGAGGTCATAGAATGAAATCTCCTAGATGCCTGCGGGGTTAGGCCAGCAGTAGATCCTATCAGCAAGATTTGTTGAGATTCTTAAGACTATGGATCTAGCCGGTACAAGTGTGCGGGCACATAGGAACGTGAATCACCAAGAATATATATATGTGTGTGTGTGTGTGTGTGTGTGTGTGTGTGTGTGTCTGTGTAATGTGTTAAAATTTTTATTTATAGCATAAATCATATTATAAAAAAGTAATAATATTTTTTTTTCCATCTAAGAGAATTGATAACTTGTTTTTTTTGGTAAATTAGGCTATTCTATTAATTCGAAAACATAGAAGTTACATATGCTACAGGCTGGGTTGGCAAGCTACACTTAGCTAATCCCAGCCTTCGTTACATGGTTTCTAGGCTGCCTCGGGGGAGGAAACCATCTTGAACAAAACTTAAAACAGAAAATTACATTATGCGCAGTAGCGGTGGCATATATAAGTAGCACAAATTAAACGGTAGCAAAAAGGCACCGATGGAAAGCTTGACAAAAAAATTGGGAGAACTGTGCAACTGCGTAGGCTTCACTTTTCATCTTCATCATCACTGTTGGGGACCTCCTCCTCAATGGGGCAAGCAGGAGCCTGTGTAGCAGCTTCCTCCGCATCTGCCACTGTACGCCTAGGATTGTGGACCAGTGCACAAAGTATGGGGGGATCCAGATCTATGCCATTGGGGACACGTGTCTAGATGCCATCGAAATCCATCACCCAGACGTCCAAATCCTCATCTTCCTCCTCCTGAACCAGTAGCAGATCAATTTTGCGGCACTGGAGGTGCTGGGGAGAGATGGTGGACTTCCGCGGGCCACGTATTCCTCTCTATGCAGTGTGCCCAGGAGCTTCTGCATTCTGCTCAGGATCAGGATTCTAACGCACAAAAGTGTTGGAAGAGGATTCGTCCAATGACTCTAGACGCTTGTTGTCGCCACGATGATATTGGCGAGGGAGGGGCCCTCTTTGTCCTCCTAGGATAGTTCTCTGGTGAAGTCTAGGAGCCAAAAGGAGACTGCATAGCACGATGCTGAGAATAGAGCCTCGCAGCGTTCTAAAGTCAGGGAGAAGCCAGAGCAGAGTTAAAGAGGCAAAAGGCAGAGATAACAGACTATGTATTGAAAGGGGCTGAGAGCTCATATTTTTAAAGGGTCTAGGGTGTGTGCGAGGAGGATAGAAATGAGTAGGCTTCACACGCATCTGCGCGCTATGATTGATCACCTAAGAAGGCTTGAGGGAAGGGGGATGGCTGCAATATGGGTTAATCATGGTGATCATTTATGGTGATAGATGTGAGGTGATGCTTTGGACAAGGTGACGCAGTACACGTCCTCTTGTCATCATTTCTGATTCTGTGAGTCTCGTGCAAGTGGCTAATGGTTTAAGGATTCACAGCAGGTGAGGTTCTGTGCAGAGGATCTCTGCCTCCCGAGGAGTGTGGGATGTGATTGTCAAGCGTGTCAATTCTGTCACCTGCATCCGGGGAAGAGAATTGATAAATTGATAGAAACCTAATACTCTATTTCTTATTACTCTTAAATTATGGTATAACTAGCATAATAATTGTGTTATATATGCATAACATTTATATTTTTTAGAAATATTTGTAACATAAATCATATTACAAAAATTTAATAACATTTTCTTTTGTTTTGTTTTCAAGATTTAAAATAATTGATAGGATTGAGACATCTATGACTCCTAACCTATATTAGTTATATGATATAATAATTATATTATATATACTTTTTTTTTCTTTTTAAATGGATTATATTATAAAAATTTAATAATATTTTTTAAATTTTTCTTTCAAAAGATTTGAAGGAATTCATAATTTGATAGTTCTTGATACCTTTCCATGCATTTATCAAGGATCCTATTTTCTAGCCTTATCATAACGAGATAAAATATGGACTATGGGTACCTGTCAAAGTTCAATAATTAAACTAAGTGGCAGGGAATGCTAGCTATGTGGCCTTGTTGAAGTTAGTAATCTCGCATTACTTCGAATACGAATTACATAGATTGATTTTTTATTATTATTGGTAGTATAAGTTCAAAGTAACATTAGTAACATAAGTTTAATTACCTCATAAATAATGAAGTTTCATACATCGTAATGGTTATAAGTTCAAATTTAAGTTGCATGCATCATAAGGGTTACAAATTCAAATTTAAAGGAAATTCCCTTGCCTTCACAAACAAAAAAGTCTTATACACAATTTTGTCTGAAAAAAAAATAAAGTCTCATACACCAATTTATGTTTAGCTTAGACATAACATAAAATCAAAGTATTATTATATATCATTTATACCTATAATTCATCAAAAAAACTCTTTTAACCTAAAAGACATGGTAAGAACTTAATATTATTTTTATTATTATTCTTAACCTATGCTAAGTATATGACAAAATAAGTTTGTTATATATACATAAAATGTGTTAAAAACTTTATTTATAGCATAAATCATATTATAAAAATGTAATAATATTTTTTTTTCCATCTAAGAGAATTGATAACTTGATAGAAACCTAATACTCTATTTCCTATTACTCTTAACTTATGTTATTACTAACATAATAATTGTCTTATATATGCATAAAATTTATTTTTTTTAGAAATATTTGTAACATAAATCATATTACAAAAATTTAATAATATTTTTTTTGTTTTGTTTTCAAGATTTAAAAGAAATCATAACTTGATAGTAATTAGGTGAGACTCATGTTAGGATTGAGACATCTATGACTCCTAACCTATATTAATTATATGATATATTAATTTTATTATATATACTTTTTCTTTTTATTTTTAAATGGATTATATTATAAAAAATTAATAATATTTTTTTAATTTTTCTTTGAAAATATTTAAAGGAATTCGTAATTTGATAGTCCTTGATATCTTGAGATGCATTTATCAGGGATCCTATTTTCTAGCCTTATCATAATGAGCTAAAATATGGACTATGGGTACCTGTCAAAGTTCAATAATTAAAATTAGTGGCAAGGAATGCTAGCTATGTGGCCTTGTTGAAGTTAGTAATCTCGCATTACCTCAAATAAGAATTACATAGATTGATTTTTTATTATTATTGGTAGCATAAGTTCAAAGTAAAATTAGTAACATAAATTTAAATTCTTGATGTTGTTAAGACCTCGTTCAAGTAGAACATTTTGTAAGCAAAAACTTAAAATAAAGAGACTTTCTATGCAAGACATTGATATACATCAACATAAAAAGAAAAAAAAGACTATGGTGCTAGAAGTGAAAAAAAATAGTGAGTCGTAATGGCACAACCATTGGGGTCTAACTAGAACATCTTGTAAATAAAAAGTATAATAAAGAGACTCGCTATGAAATACCTCGACATACATCAACATAAAAAGAAAAAAAAGACTATGATGTTGCAAGAAAAAAGCTAGTGAGTCATAACAACTATTTGGTAGAATTTATAGGAATTTTCCCTAGCTAATCACTATGCTCATTCGAGGAGAAGGAGATTTTGGTTGATCTCCTGGTGAGTTCCCAATCTATACTATCAATTTTTCCTCTAGCTCTCCCACTGTGATAGAATTATCTTGGTGATTCTTCATGTACCTCCCTATGTAGTCTGTAATATTCAAATTACATTTAACCTTGCTTATGTGTCATGATCAATGAAATGATGGAAATTCATACAATGGACAAGTATAGTGGTAACCACAACCCCCTTCCCTATAATATTCTACTATCATTAAAAAAAATTGAATATAAATAAATATTTTATTGAAATAAAATTTAAAATTATATATCAATATTTTTTATTTAATTAAAAATTAAAATAATTAACAAAAAATAATAAATTAAGAATACAGTAATTCATTTCCTAAACAAAAACATAGATCTATCATAAGTACAGATCTAACATGAGCCAAGAGGGATCAATTTTCTTCATGTGTAAACTTTTTTTAGAGTGCAAAATACATTTATCAGGGATAGTCGTTGATATCTTGAGATGCATTTATCAGGGATCCTATTTTCTAGCCTTATCATAACGAGCTAAAATATGGACTATAGGTACTTTTCAAAGTTCAATAATTAAATATCTTGAGATGCGATCCTATTTTCTAGCTTTATCATAATGAGCTAAAATATGGACTATGGGTACCTATCAAAGTTCACGTTTTATGGAATGCTAGCTATGCTGCCTTGTTGAAGTTAGTAATCTCACATTACTTCAAATAAGAATTACATAGATTTATTTTTTATTATTATTGGTAGCACAAGTTCAAAGTAACATTAGTAACATAAATTTAAAGTCTTGATGTTGTTAAGACCTCGTTTAAGTAGAACATTTTGTAAAAAAAAACTAAAATAAAGAGAATTTCTATACAAGGCATTGATATACATGAACATAAAAAGAAAAAAAGACTATGGTGCTATAAGTATTGGGGTCTAACTAGAAAATATTGTAAATCAAAACTTATAATAAAGAGACTAGCTATGAAAGACCTCGACATACATCAACATATAAAGAAAAAAAGACTATGATTGTAGGTTTGAACCCTGAACATAAATTATCTACTCACGAATCTTATAACATAAGATAAACAATAGCGAGAGCATAAAACATAAAACAGATAAACACAGAGATTTTCCCCTGGATCCCAAATCGGGACGACCAGCTTGATTTTTCATTATATTCCTTTTAGTGTTACAACACATATATATACATGCCGAAGCATACATAAACCCCAATACATAAACCCTGGATTAGAACATAACCGTAGTTCCCTTGATCGGATCTAAAAAAAATACCAGGGGCCGAAAACCATCGTGCCCCAATACCATGTGCAAAACCATGCAAAAAACCATGGACGCGGACTACCCACCGGAAATTAAGGACCAACCCCAAACCCCGACAGGGGGGGCTACTGCCCCCCCTGTGACCCCCCGGTTGCTTATTTGTGGAAAGAATATAACACATACCCAACAATGATGTTGCAAGCAAAAAAACGAGTGAGTCATAATAAATATTGGGTAGAACCTCTAGGCATTTTCCCTAGGTAATCACTATGCTCATCGAAGGAGAAGGAGATTTTGGTTGATCTCCTGGTCAGTTCGGAGTCTATACTATCAATTTTTCCTCGAGTCTTCCTGTACCTCCCCACGTAGTCTAGAATATTCAAATTACATTTAACCTTGTGTATGTGTTATTCAAATGACATTTAACCTTTTTTATGTGTCATTATCGATGACATGATGGGAACTCATATAATGGACAAGTATAGCGGTACTCAGACAATGGAAAAGTATAGTGGTAACCACAACCCCCTTCCTTATAATATTCTACTATCATTAAAAAAAAACTAATCATGATCTTAACCATAGAAACACATGCTCTTAACCATACAAACACATGTCATAAACATAAATTACACTTTTATTCCCTCTTTGAAAACAACTCCCCTAGCTTCCACTCTATACTGGTATGCAACATTGGATTGAATGTTAGAAGATTGAAGATTTTTAGGCCATCAGATTAATAATTAATAGTTAAGAAAAACTAATAGTTAGAGTTGGTTGCTGAACTATTTCTTGATAGCTTAACCGTTTCTTGATAGTAAGTTAAACGAAAAACTGCAACAACAAAAACATAATAATAATAATAATAACAATAATAAGGCATATATATATATATATATATATATATATATATGGAGAAAAGGGAGAATGCATTCTTAAAATTTGTATCTCCAATAATGCACATGGAAGGAAAGTAAGTACAAATGAACATGTACAGAGCCAACCACTTCATGTATAAGCAAACAAGTCTAGACATAATGCTCTGGGTGGGTTATAGCAAATTTCATTCCAGGCCTTGCCTGCTTTAGGTTTATTATTTTTATTATTTACTCCCCCATATTCCCACAAATGAATGAGAATTGTGCTACAAGTAACATATAAACCTATCCCTATATTTAGACGATTATTTTGTGCTTTAGTGAGGCCTGATGCATAGTTTTTGCTTGCATTATGTGCACCAAAAGATTATTGGACATGTAGATGACTCTTCAATTTTATTATAATAGAGGTGCTTCAACTTATTATTTATGTGCATAGATAAAACTTCTTTAAAGTTTTCTCACCCTAAGTTTAATTTATCTCTGATTTCTAGGTTATTTTCTTGAAGCTTTCGCGAATTTGTGACATAACTACTTGTAAATATCGTAAAATGATTCCTCGTTTCCTAGCTATTATAATAGTAGTTGATGTACTAGTGATACTGGTTGGTAGATGAGAGTTGAAAAGGTAGCATGGTTTCACGCAGGTCTGAAGCATTGTGGAAAGAGTTGTAGGTTTCGTTGGGTGAACTATCTTAAACCGAACCTCAAATGTGGTAACATTTTGCCGGATGAAGAAGACCTTATAATAAGTCTTTATAAAATTCTTGGTAATAGGTAGGGAAAAAATGTTTGCAGTCTGCAGTTTCTTTGATATATGCTCATTTTTTCTTCTATCATTTGGCATAACATTGATCTTAATATGTATTTTGTGCGGTAATTGTGGGTGGGCATTAATTGTTGGTCGTATACCAGGAAGAACTAATAACAAATTCAATAACTATTGGAATACACATTTTAACAAGAAAGCTCATGCCAATGCATGTATTGGATTGATGTTCGTTACACCGACATAGCCAAATATTAAGGAACCGACCGTGAATTTCCTTACTCCAACAATTTCCAACCAGCAGGGTGAGAGAGAAGAAGTTATTGATTACCCTCTAATAAAATACCTGAAGAAGGGATCGATATCTCCAAGTTATCCAACAAAACAAGAGCCAAACTCTTCTTCAGATGCGAGACGCCTTGCAGGTGTATCGAATCCTTTCAAGTTAAATTTTAATATCCTTCCCTCATGGGCCTATTCGAATTTCCTACATGATGACTCTAATGCCACTTTTTTTCCTAAGCCCATCAGTTTTAATCAGGAAAATTCTTGTCCACATTCTTGTATATTGGATACTGAAAATTTCTTCCCAGATTATAGTGACCAGATGTATTCAATCCCTTAAAGTTATTTTCCTTTTCGTGAAGTTGGCGTACATTATGATGCCCTTTCTATCGTACATCTTAAATACATCTCTATTTTATATTTTTGTGTGTTTTAGTTTAAATATAACATTAATAATTTGGAATTAGAAAAAGGGGAAAATAGAATTAACTAGTTTGTTTTTAAATAATGATGTGTAATTTTATTCTTTGTGTCAAACATGATATTATTGGAATATGTGTGGATTTTTTATGATATTATTTTATTTTTTATAACTTCTATAATATTCATGGATTTTGGATTGATGTAAATTGTAAAAATTATAATTCTAATAACAAATTGATTAAATAAAACATGACAGTATTAGAAGAAGTGTGGATTTTTTATAGTATTATTTTATTTTTTATAACATCTACAATATTCATGACTTTTGGATTGATGTAAATGGTAAAAATTATAGTTCAAATAAAAACTTGATTAAGTAATTTTTTTAACTCAATATAAATATAAAATAAAAATAAAATAAAATTTGTTATTATAAAAATTACTTTAAATATTAAAAGATAAATACATCTTCATATTATTTTATATATACATTGAAAATTTTAATTAGTAAATACATTTTCCTTACCATTATCTAATTATTATTTTAAATGTTTTTTTTATTGAAACTTTTGAAAGAAAAGAAGAAACATTTGAATTTCACCATTCCAAAAGTGGTATGTAAAGAAACTTGCCCTTCACATCTAATTGTTGTTAACAAGAAAATCCAACACCATATGGACATAAGTTTTCCTAAAGTGACGCATGAGTAAATCATTCCTACATGTTCTAATGAAACTCTTGGAGATAAGGTTTCCTCATAAATATGACTAGAGGAAGTGGAAAATAACTCTTTCATAGTTCAAGGAGCATATCTAAAACATTCAAGCACTACTTGAAAATACTTGGTAATACAAAAGGAAAGAAACATGTTGGAGATTATACATCGAGTATGGAAAATGGCCAGAATGCAGCTCAATATGAATTTAAGGAAGCTCATGTTTCTAATGAACATCATAGAAGAGGGGAGAGATCTATGATTTTTCTAGCATTAAGGGATCCCTTGTCGAGAATTCTTATGCTTTTTGATGAAAAGAAACATATGAAACAAAACCCATCATATATGGAAGAGGTGTGATGGAAACATACTATTGAATATGCTATCATACAAAAGAAAGGAGACATGGTGAAGAAAAGTTGTCCACATAGATTGGTGTATGCAAATTTCTAATTTCTACTTAAAAATATTAATATTCCATTTTTCAAATTTCACATTTTCATGACAAATTAGCACTCTTTGAATTTCCCCTTTTCTTCATGGTAAAGATTTCTTTAGACATCATGTTTTTTATAAGAAAGGAATATTATAATAGTGTATGAGAATTTCTATTTTCTAATTAAAGAAGTCTCTAGCAGTGCAATTGGGCTTCAACATGAACTTTCAAATAGATAATAGATTGTTTCTGTAGATGTTGGAGAAACCAAATAGAAAAAGAAATATAATTTGAGGGTGCATCCTCTAATATTTCCTAATAATTTAAAATCTTTCTCATAAGGAATGCCTTAAGGAGAATTGGAGACCTTGAGACCTAAAAACCATGAAAGGAAAAGTTGGATTAAAAAATAATATATCGAGTGTAGCACTAGTGCATTGTGAATGGAAGATTATGTAGAGAAGTAAAACAATGTCAGAGTTGATTAGAGTGGGCTTGGAAATGAGTTTTGGTGTTTAAAGGAAAATCACTATAAATACTCAGCGAGAGATAGATGCAAAAGAACCGATTAAAGTTGTGGTTTTGAAGGGGGCACAAATTTTTACACACTGAAAAATGTGCATAAAGAATGCATTCATGCTGATTAAAAATAAATTCACAAAGTAAGTAATCCATTGTGGATCTGAAGTTCATCCATTTCTAATGTTATTTTATCACATTATTTATCATAATTTATTATATAATTCCATTTCATAATTATTTATTGTCTTTTGGAAAAATAATACGTGTTCTCCTTTATTTTAATAAATTAATGATTATTATGCATGATTTTTCCAATGATGGTTTATTAATGAATTTGTTATAACATAACTCACTATTTTAGCCTCAAATATCTCTTCCAAATTGCAGATTTGATCTTCAGTTAACAATTAAATATTCCAACTCAGAAATTCGTTGGAATAACAAGAGACAGTTTTGCGTTCAAAGTTTCGAGCAAACGAAGAAGAATCCTGAAAATCCGAAAAATGGGTTTTGTGCAGAACGGACCAAATTAGTTTTCCTAGAAGAATTTTTCCAAAATTCGGTCTTGAGTGAGAGAAACACAGGGTTCTTCGAAGGACATATTTGGAGATTTTTTGTTGTGGTCGTTTTCCAAAATTGTCCCAATTTTAATTGCCAGATTCGACTTGTGCCAGCTGAATCATGATGAAAAGATCTTTCACATCTCATTTTTCTTATTGATATTTTGTAATCAGTCTATTTCCCTTTGTTTTTTTATGTTTAAAAGGACACAAATTAGAGAGGGGGAGGATAGAATACATAGGAGATAACACATAAAGGGTTGGCTATGTAGGGAATGAAGATCTGTAATAGAACATTTCATTGAGTTAATGCAAGTTATCTTCATGTTACTCTTGTAAGTTTGTGAGTACATCACAAACCTGATCAGAGAGTTGGGCCCACTCCCCTGATCAGGTGTTGCATTCTTTCTGTACATTGTTAATTTTATTTTCTGTTTTGCATATTTCGTAATTGCCGTAACAGTAGATCTAACTACTGGTATCTTTATTGTTGTGAATACATTGCAAGCTTTACAATGTATTACTGCCATTATTTTATTGTTGTTACAATGATTTTTACTTTGTTTAAATTATCAAATCCACGCTTGATATCAGAATTGTGCTATTGTATCTGCACATATTGTGCACGTTAGCTTTAAAATAACCAACGCACCCAGATTGATAATTAATGTGGAAAAGGATTTGAATATTTATTCACACTTGGACACCAAGATTTTGGCACCATTGTCGGGGAGGCTAACAAAGGTGCAAGAACACGATTCATATTGATCTAAGGATCAATCTCTCGTCCTAGGGAGGGAAATTCTACCCTGCTCTAGGTCTTAAGCGTAGTTTTTCTGTTTTTCTTTTTGATTGATTTATTTGGAACCAATCTCTCATCCTAGGGAGGGAAATGTTGCCCTGCTCTAGGTCCTGAGCATAGTTGTTCTATTTTTCTTCTTTTTTGATTGATTTCTTAGGAACTGATCTCTCATCCTGGGGAGGGAAATGTTATCCTGCTCTAGGTCTTGAGCGTTAGTCATTTTTCTTTGTTTTTATTTCTGTTGATATCTTAGGGCCTAATCTCTCATCCCGGGGAGGGAAATGCTACCCTTCTCCATGTCCCGAGCTTAGTATTTCTTGATTTTCTTTCTTTCTTTATTTATTTCTGTTTAAACACCCAATCTTTCATCCTAGGGAGGGAAGTTTCAACCTGCTCCAGAACCTGAGATTTAAGAATTGTTTGAATTTTTTTTCCTTCATTTGGTTCTATGAACAAAGATCTAAACAAAAAGGCATAGGATGAGGTCAAGGCAGAAAGCATCAACACAATCTGGAACTCAGTCACAGAACTTTAGGATGCGACAAATATGGGAAATCAAGGCTATATTGAAGACTGGTTTCACTCTGTTGTTTGCTAGCAACATCACTCCACACTTCAACAACTCTTGGCACTATCTTTAACAGGGAAGTTGGTCTTCCATACCTGTGTATTTATTAACATATATTTTTCAAATACGGGTATGTGCATACTTAAGGCATTATTTCGAAAATGGCTTCACTGGAAGTACTCTTATA
Source organism: Pinus albicaulis (assembly GCA_034641835.2). Lineage (NCBI taxonomy): Eukaryota > Viridiplantae > Streptophyta > Pinopsida > Pinales > Pinaceae > Pinus > Pinus albicaulis. The sequence continues at coordinate 1,972,075,859 of CM076575.1, forward strand.
TGTAAGTATATTTTATTTTTCGAAGTAGTGTAGTGTAGTGTAAAATATAGAATGAATAAATATATAAATAAATAAATTTATTTATATGTAAAAAAAGTTATTTTTGTTGCAATACGCTGTGAAAATTAACATTGGTGATCAATATTCAAATTCATTTATGTATGTAGATGAGCTATATTGAAAATAAAATTTCTACAAAAAATCATATTCATTTTGATCACCTTCTTGGAAAAATTCATTTATTATCATATCTTATGGCTTGCAGGCGTGATGAAAATTCTGGAAAAAAAGTAGGGACAGTCATGTTTTGAGGGACCAAATGGGCATATTTTCAAGATCTGTTTCTATCCAACATATCCTTTCATTTATACTTTCTAACACAATTTTAATCACTCGATTTCAAGTTGAAATGAAGAAGTTATGACCAAAACAATGACAGGATGTCTAGTAGACAGCTAAGGAACAAAGTTGGGACAATCCGTTTTTGGAGGCTTAAATGAATGGATTTCGGAAAATGTTTCTATGGTATATTACCCTATGAATATAGTTTACAACACAATTTTAATCACTTTATTTCGGTGTCGTATGAGCAATTTATGACCAAAATACTGACTGTTTATCGTAAATCAACACTCTTGAAACTCTGTTTTCTCAGTTGTTCACTAGCGTATTTGACCCATTAATTATTATTTTCTAGAAAAAATGTTTCTATTGGAGATATATAAATGAATATAATTTAATATCAAATTTGAATCGGTTCAATCTGTCATCAAATGAAAAAGTTATGCTTTAATTATCAACTGTTGGTCTCAGCTAGAAAATAGAAAATGACTCTGTTATGCAGGTTGTTCTAAGAAAATTTAACATACCATTACATGAAATTTTTAAAACCTATTTCTATTGGAGACGTATCTTTGAATTCAATTTCATTTTAATTTGGAATCACTCAAATTGGACGAAAAACAAAGAAGTTATCATTGAAAAATTGTTGGTTAGTATGGTTGGCCACCACTCTCTCGCAGGTAATGAATTAATTTTACTTTGTTATTTTTTTCATGGATTTGTTTTATAGAGTAACTACTTGTTTTTTTTTCATATTTCTTGGAATAGGAGAGCCCGATCACCTCTCTTCTTCCATGATTTCATGTTTTTTTGTAGGTAGACACTCATTTTTTGCAAGTTCGAGGAGAATAAATGAGGTCAATTTATGAACAAGTGATTCTTCAAGGCAATGATAATGAAATAAAAACATTTTCCTCACACAAAGAAAACAACATGAATACTTTTCATCAATTAACGAATTTATAACATGAGAAATGAGGAATTGATTTCCATTTGAAAATCCAAGTCATTTCTGAAAAAGAAATTTTCCATTCATTCACCATTCACAAACAACATTGCTGCACAAAAAAAAAAAAAAAAAAAAATCATAACCATTGTAACTTAAGTTATTTATTTATTTTCTCATTTCTGTTATGTTTTTATGCTTTAGGTATTGTTTACTTCAAAGTCACATTTTTTTTTTGTTTTGTTCTCAAAATAAAAGGAGAGATTTCTTAAGTTTCATGATATTGTTATTGTGGATGTTGCTACTCGTGATGATGTTACTCCTTCGATGTTGCTACTCCATGATGCTATTACTCCATATGCTGCTACTCGTGATGTTGTTACTCCTTGGATGCTGCCACTCCGTAATTTTGTTACTCCTCAGTTACTGTTACTCCTCGGATGTTGTTACTTTGGATGCTACTACTCAGTATGCTGCTAATCCTCGGATGTTGCTACTCCACGATGCTATTACTCCTTGATGCTGTTACTCCTTGGATGTTGCTACTCCATGATGCTGTCACTTCGGATGCTGCTACTCGTGATGTTGTTACACCTTGGATGCTACTACTCCATGATGTTGTTACTCCGGATGCTGCTACTCATGATGTTATTACTCCTTGGATGTTGCCACTCCATAATGTTGTTACTCCTTGGTTGTTGTTACTCCTTGGGTTTTGTTACTCTAGATGTTGCTACTCAAGATGCTACTAGTCCGTGATGTTGTTACTCTGCGATGTTGCTACTCCTCAATGTTGTTACTCCGTCAGTGCTATGAATCCATCCCCGCTATTACTCTGTCGGCACTCTGAATCCATCACTGTTGTTACTCTGTCAGTGCTATGAATCCATCGCTGTTGTTACTCCACTCTTGTTGTGAATCCATCATTGATGTTACTCTGTCGGTGCCTTGAATCCGTCATTGTTGTTACTCCGTCAATGTTGTGAATCTGTCACTGTTGTTACTCCATCGGTGTTGTGAATCCGTCACTGCTGTTACTCCATCAGTGCTGTGAATCCGTCACAGTTGTTACTCCGTCGGTGCTATGAATCTGTCACTGTTGTTGCTCTGGAAAATTTTCTAAGTATCCAATGCTCTTACTACTTCGGTGTTGTTACTCCTCCGATGTTGTTACTCTGAAAATTTTTCTAAGTGTTGGGTGTTGTTACTCCGTCGGTGTTGTGAATACGCCACTGCTGTTACTCCATTAGTGTTGTGAATATGCCACCGTTGTTACTCCTTGGGTGTTGTTAATCCTCCGTTGCTGTCACTCCGAATTTTTTTTGAAGTATCCAATGTTGTTACTCCTTCGGTGATGTTACTCCATGGTGATATGGTTCTAAGTACTTGGTGTTGTTACTTCTACAGTGTTGTTACTCTGCCAAGGTATGTCTCTAGGTACGTCCTCGATCGACTCCATATATTTAATTGGTATTTTTCTTACGACATGACCAACTATGAATGATGACAGACATAATTTACTTGGGGGGAGGTCTCGTATTTACTAATAAGGATGATTATTATGCTAAGTCTTCTCAGGAATGATTCAATATTAATTCCTCATTATTTTGTAAAGTGACTAATCCTCCTTCATGTCACCTTCCTACCATCGTTATTTTTCCCCTTTCCTTGTTATTACCTAAGTCATTGTTGTTGTTACCTCAGTCACAACTACTGTTGTTGGCCAATTTTCACGTTGAATTCAAAATATGTAGGTCTTTCTGATTTGTTTTTCTCTTTGGTGAATGGGAAACACTTTTAACCTCTTCGACATAGTGCTTGGGTAGTCAATTTATCTTTGTTTATCTATAAACATAATCTTATTTCTAAGTAATAATTATGCAAAGATGATTTAATCATTCCAGCTTTCAACTTTCCTCATTGGTCAAGTCCCCGATCTTGTAAAATTTATGATTGTGACCACAGAAGTATTTAAATATTTCTGCCATTATGTAATGAACTATTCCTCAACCCCAATCTCAAAAATGAAAAATATATTTATCAGTAGTCATTTGAAGGTTATTAGTTTTTGAGAAGAAAAACTATCAAATTTGAAAATAGTTACTACACAACTTTTTACCCCATCCCTAGCTCTTAAGGAGCTGACCTACCACCCCATCTATTAAGTAATCTTTATTGATCAACAATAACCATAGTTGAATATTAAAAATAAATGGTCAAATAGAGGATAGGAGGTCTCATCACGAGCCGACCTACCATGATCATAGGTCCTAATAAAGTGACATTACCACTGCTGGTCACCAAGGCATGGTAATGGCCTTCGGTCATAAAACTGAAGGACAAGAGGTCTCATCACGAGCCGACTTTTTCACTTTTATTAGCTCCCATGAATGGCATTGCTATTAACTGGTTACCACACTATAAAAATGATATTAAGTTTACATCTAAGTAATTTAATGGATTTTGTAACTATGTGCTTATTTCTAATAGATGGGACGCTGGCATCTCAATGGGTTAAAAAGGCATCCATGTCGAGGTTATGGATGCCTGCTGGCAACAGTGGCTATGCCTATGATATAGAAGTTAATTTAATACTATAATATACTTGGTTACCTTGTTTTCTCAAAGCTAATTTCCAATAAAGCGGAATGTTTCATATACAAGGTTTTCCAGAACTCATGGTTCATGTAGTAATATTTAATCAGTTCTTAGATGATGGTGGTTATGGTTTATATCTATTATTGAGTTATAAATATTTACTTTAAATGTTAGGGATGAAACTTTTAGGATATTTGATATTTGAAATTTTGTATCATCTATTGTATAATTCCTTTATTCTACAAGTATCCAACATTTAACCAAAGATAGTTTCTTGCCCAATCAATCACCATTTATTCATATATTAACAACACCACTAAGAGGCTTGATTCTGATTTTGAATCCCATGTAATTAGACACACCGTGAGAAGCAAAGACTGAGATAAATAATTCTCATAATGACAACCAAAGCTTATGGGTATAGGGAATGCATATTTTCCCTTCTTATTCATTATTATCCCATTTCATTTGCAATATGTTTATGTCACTTTTATATGTAATGGGGTAATTGAGGTGATTAATTACTGATTAAGGATACTCGTGAGATGTTTTATAGATGACAAAGAAACTAATCGGTTTGATAGAAGGAAACCTTGCTACACTTTCTGATTACCTTTTTCAGCATGCATGGCTTCCACCTTCTGCATCACTTTCAGCATTAGCTCAGCCTACATCAGCTTCAAAAAAATGTCAGTCCATACATGCCATTCCAATTTTTTATGGAGGTAAAACTTGAGGTAAAATAGCATAAGGTTTTGATTTATTAAAATTTTGGGAGAATGTTATGAAAAACCATTGAGCATTATTCACTCATATTTTTCAACCATTATTTCCCTTTCTTTACCACTTCCCATTTTTCAGAGACAAAATATTTCAGTTTGGGGGAGTGTTAATTTAATTATCATGAACATGCCATTAATATTCTTTATCATCCATCGATCTCATTATTCATTCTCAAAATCTCTCTTATTCCATGTTGTTATACACCAAACAAAGATTTCAGCCATGGTTGTAGAAACCACCCCAATTTATTTTCTAGTGTAGCATGAGGGAATGCTAATTCTCCTGTTTGGGGGGAGGGTTTTTATGCATGATGAATGATTTCTCATTTCTTCCTCATTTAAGGTATACAATCCTAAAATTGATTTGTGTATATCCTTAAAACTATCAACTGGATTCTTCTGATTTTTGGACAAAAAAGATGTATCATTAAACCCGAAAATTTTCAAGATAAACCAATTTGTTAATTCTAAAAATATCATGCATGATTACCTAAAACCATTTTGCTGATATATTGAAATCCGTTCGTTTTATTGATTTGATTTTTGGATTAGAGAAACATTGATATATTATAAATTTACTTACAAAATTTTAGTAAAATCTGGTTTGTAATGAATTTTGTATTGACTTATATCATACTTTGTTTCAACTTCATATACATATGGTTGAAACTATACATGAAAATTATTTGAAGGAAGAATTTGAGGAAGAAGCCTTCTCTTCCATCAATATCATGCGCTGGGGTGAGCATTTTGATTATTGTATTACAACTTGGTTAATACAGAGGCATTGGGTTGCATGAGGACATGCAACATGTTTAGGTTGGGGGAGATGTTGGGCCACTAATTTGTATTATTATTATCACTTCTTAACATACATTCCATCCATTTATAATGTTATTTTATCACATTATTGATCATAATTTATTATATAATTCCATCAATCATAATTATTTATGCTCTTTTGGATAAATAATACTTGTTCTCCTTTATTTTAATAAATTAATGATTATTATGCATGATTTTGCCAATGATGGTTTATTAATAAATTATTTATAACATAACTCGCTATTTTATCCTCCAATATCTCTTCCAGATTGCAGATTTGATCTTCAGCTGATAATTAAATATTTCAACTCAGAAATTCACTGGAATAACAAGAGACAATTTTGCATTGGACGTTTCGGGCAAATGGAGAAGAATCCTGAAAATTCGAAACATGGGTTTTGTGTAGAACGCACCAACTTAGTTTTCTTATGAACAATTTTCCAAAATTCGGTCTTGATTGAGATAAACGCAGGGTTCTTCGAAGGACAGATTTGCAGATTTTCTATTGTGGCTGTTTTCCAAAATTGCCCCAATTGTAATTGCCAAATTTGACTTGTGCCAGCTGAATCATGATGGAAATATCTTTTAGATCTCATATTTCTTATTGATATTTTGTAATCAGTCTATTTCCCTTTTTTGTTTGTATATTTAAAGGGACACAAATCAAAGAGGGGGAGGATAGAACGCATAGGAGATAACACATAGAGGGTTGGCTATGCAGGGAATGGAGATCTATAATATAACATTTCATTGAGTTAATGCAAGTTATATTTGCGTTACTCTTGTAATTTTTTTATTACTTCACAAACCTAATCAAAGAGTTGGGCCCACTCTCCTGATGAGGTGTTGCATTCTTTCTGTACATTATTAATTATGTTTTCTATTTTACATATTTCGTAATTACAGTAATAGTAGACCTAATTGCTGGTATATTTATTGTTGAGAATGAATTGCAAGCTTTACAATTTATTACTGCCATTCTTTTATTGTTGTTACAGTGATTTTTTATTTGTTTAAATTATTGAATCCACGATTGATATCAGAATTGTGCTATTGTATCTGCACATATTGTGCACGTTAACCTTGCAATAACCAATGCACCCGGATTGATAATTAATGTGGGAAAGGGTTTGAATATTTATTCACACTTGGACACCAACACATATGAGCTACATTATCTCACTCATTCAAGCAAGCACTCAAAAAGAGACAGACAATAGTGATATAGAGACAATTTATTTAGAAATAAGAGAAAGATAGAATTATAGCTCGAGATAGAGTTATGGGAAGAAAACCATTCCAATTGTAAGGAGGATTCAGAGTTCCATGAGTGGTAGTTCATTCAACATAATTCTCCACTTCTTATTTTGGAGGAATTGGAGCCAAGAAAGTTCCTACTACCTCATCAGTTGGAGAAGGCCCATATGAGAAAATTAGAAGAGATTCCTCAATGTTATTTTCATTTGACATTTAGTCACTTTTCTCTTTTTTATCTAGTAGTCACTTTATCTCTGCCTTTAAATTCAATCGCTCGGAAAATACTAGACCAAAGACACTTAACTATTGCAATAAGTTGAAAAAAAAGGTATTTCTAAAGGGTCACTTGGGGAGGAGTCTATTATTTAAAATATCGGGAAAATAATTTCCCTTCAAAACCAAAATGTACTATCACCAGGGAAGGGAGTTATTAAATTTAAAATTTGTTCCCATTCTCGTCACTACAAAATTTTATTGTTGTTTTTTATTTGATGGGAAAATAAATTATCTTTAAAAGGCACTAAGGTCTTGAATTATGATCCTTAAAGAAGTCACTAGATTCCCCGATTATGAGCTGATTTTTTACTTTTGGGTCTTGATGATGTTTTTTATTCTGACTGAGGTGAAAAGTTCCAAAGAAGTGGAATATTTTTCATTCAAAGAGGAATTATGGAAATATGATTGTAGATCATTTATTAATATAAAGTTATTTTAACTAATATTAATTAAGCATCCCCAAGGGTTAAAAAGGCCCAAAGGCCCCTTATCCATAAAAATTGACGATTAAGATAAATCTATGCTCTATGTTCAAATGACAGGTGAAGTTGGATTTACCATACTGAAGCTTCTTAGTAGTCTCTTATGAAGTACAACTTGTCACAGTGATAATTTTTCATTCCATTAAATAATTCTAGTTGTAAAGAAGAGTCAGAGCTATAGGAGTAGTATTAGAGGAATTAAACATTGTGAATGTGATAAAAGAAAATCATTTCCTGGAAGGATGAAGTTTGCCCAAACTGGTCATAAAAACTAAGTGCATCCTTCATGCAGAAAAAAAAAAAACAAACATGTAGATTTCATCATATAGACGTCTTGAGTAATTTAACACATATTTCATTAAATTTGGAAATATTTTATTACAAGCACATCACTAGAATATAGGTTTTTTGTTATTTTGAAATTCTGGATCCACCATTTAATTCTGAATTTAATGAAATATGTGTTCTTTGGCCAAAATGCCTCATCCATTATGAAAAATCACATCTTACATGTAATTAATAGCAAAGAAGTTGTTCCACATCAATTACCCAAGATGGATATTTTGATTTGAGGTCCAGTGGTTTAGTAAACATAATTCTCCACCCCTTATTATGGAGAAGTTGGAGCCAAGAAAGTTCCTACTACCTCTTCTTTCATTTATGCTATTCTTTCCTATACTACAGCTTTACAACGTTTCCTTTGCAACATGTAGTGCAATTGCTAATTAATATATTTACCAATCATTTAATTAATATAACTATACTAATTTTTAAAAATAACTTCAAAATTAATAATTTAATTAATTCACTTATTCCAATTTTCTATGACTTAATTAAAATATATATCTCACTACGAAGTCAATGGAAAGTAATTAATGGTTAATCAAGACAAAAATTTTAACACAATACTTTGACTCACTTATTCCAATTTTTTATCACATAGTTTAAGAGATATCCCTCACCTAAAGTTTGAGTGGATAATAATAATTAGTTAATTAATAAAGATAAAAGTTATATTAATTCACTTATTCCAAATTTCTATGACTTAATTAGAATATATATCTCACTAAGAATTCAATAGGGAGTAGTTGATTGTTGATCAAGACAAAAAATTGAACATACTACACTAACTTAGCTATTTTAATTTTTTATCACTTAGTTGAAAGATATATACCTCAACTAAAGTTTAAGTGAATAATAATAATTAATTAATCAATACAACTAAAATTTATATAACCTTCTAGCATAACATCAATTTAATTTAGATATTATTAAGTTTAATTCTTAGTGTAAATGTGAAACCATATCATTTACATTTTAAAAATGTTTTTCATATAAAACTATAAACCGAAAGTACACACGATTTAAGAAAATATAAAATATGTAGCCACTTGAGAGAAATAAAACAAAGAACTTATAATCAAAATGGAACGTAATTCAATTTCCAAAGCAATAAAGGATTGAAGGATCCATAAATAGATTCACATTTTAAAGTGTATTATATATTTTAATTCAGAAATAACATTCAAGGGTTTCAAATGAACGAAATTCAAAATTGAAAAAGAAAATATTAAATAAAATATATAATATGAAATACTCAATCATTTCATTTAACAAGAATAGTATTTATGTAATCTACATCTTTTATATATACATATATATATATAATGTTATGGGCTATATTTTTTATATAATAGGAATAGTTTTTATAAAACACATACCACACAGTTATAGTTATAGTTATAGTTATGGTTATAGTTATGGTTATAGTTATAGTTATGGTTATAGTTATATATAACATATGTGTTATATTTTTTTTTATGTTATTTTTATAAGTTGTATATTGCATCAAGTGTAATATGAAGACAAAAGCTTTCTTGTGTGTGGATTTAAGAGAAGTGTTCTCCATAAAGAAAATTGGGCATCTTTTGCATTTATTTTTGGCAGATTGCAACACATAAATTTCACTTTTAATAGTTTTATGATGCATAGTTTTTCAACCAATGGGAACTATGATTGTGTTATAATCTAGGTAAAGTAGGTTTGTGGTTTATGGATACCCTAGTACATACATATTGTATTCTAATATTATGAAGAAGATATATACTTAAAAACATTTATGGTTTCCTTAGTTTGGGTTTTCAAGGTAAAATCAATATGTTAATGTGTGTATTCCATTTCATTTTTCTCATATTTTACCAAGAATATATTTGCAAAATTTAACTATACAGGACTAAAACCTATATTTGGTACTAGAACCAAGGGACCATGGCCTAGAGAAAGAAGTAGTGGTTGCAAAAGCGAACACATTGTATGTGGAGGTCCAATAAGGTGAGATGTAGCCATAAAAGTGATATCTTATGAGGATAGCACCTAGTGTGAGTAGGTGATGACCTACCAGGTCTATGTCTCCATAATTGATAGCTTTAAAACACTAAGGGTACACTAGAAGTCTCAAGAAAGAGACTTTAATGCTTCAACACTCTATCTATTTCATTAAACTACGCTCATATAAGTTATATACACATGGAAGGATTCAGTTTTATAAGTTTATCGTCTTATGCGCTATTTGGAAAAACTGAGCGAGATTGAGGAAACACATTAGCATATTGATCCTCTGTTCCTCAAAACCCATGTGCTCATTTTACTTCAGTACAACTTGATATATGAGAATCGTGGAGGTGGGAATAGGAACCCAACTGCTGGAACAGGAACCAAAAATTTAGAATAGGAACTGATATAAAACAGTAGCTACAATCGATGGTTACCATTAACCCTTTTTCAATCTCCCGTCCTTTAACTTCATCGGGCATCTATTGATTCGATCGAAAGTTATTATCACCTCTCCTCCAATTTGACAATACCTTTGTGAATTTTTACTTCTAACTCCTAATCGACTCATGCAAAAAAATCACACACTAATTGAGGATGTATTCCTTTCTTCTATGCGGGTTAACTTATCAATTCCAACCTTCACCAACACCAATTCAAAATTCAAGCCATTAAGATTTATAGAGATGTTCCTCTGTATTCAACGAGTGAGTCTTTCTTCTTGCTTGGCTCTCATGACTTTGTGTGTTTTCACAGAGCATGCTCCTAGCTTCAACGAGCCAATTCTTCTCTAACTTATATATCTTGGCTTCTCAATAACGCTATTGTTTTAGCAATCCATGGCCTCTCTGCTCAATATTGACTTTATTGATCCACACACTCTGTACTGATTCATGGACTGTGCTTGAATATAGTTTTGATACCAATACTCAACTTTGAAATTCAATTCCATCCAATCTATACTTTGTCTCTCCATGCATCCTAAGAGGCAAATTCAAACCACAAAATCGTTTCTAATCCTTCTACCAGAATCACTTTTTCTTGCAATCCTTAACCACCAGAAATATCTTAAATAATCATGCTCGTGACTGACTCCTACGACTGTTCATCACTTTTGTTAATTATATGGACAGAACATACACAAAGGAAATGCAATATAACATGAACAATATTTCATTCATACGAATTATGTACATGTATATATAATCAGAACTTTTGGTCTATCCTCTATCTATGGCCTGATTACATTTCTTGTATGGAAACACCTATTTACTTTAGCAATCCTATGATTGGTTCTTGTGTGGCAACCACATGAATTATAGGTGTTGATTCTTTTGTGAAAACACCTATTTCTTCATAAATCCTATAGTTAGTTCTTGTGTGATAACTACAAATATTATTGGTATTGGTTCTTGTGTGGAAACACCAATATTGTCGTTAGAATGTTGTTATTTTTGTTGTTTTTGTAGTAATAGTGGATTTGTGAAGTACAAAAACATACTGCAAGATCTATATCACATTGTGAGATGTTTGAAGATGAAGGAATTGTGTTAGACAATATTAGTAGTAACTAGGAAGTAGAAGAAAACTCTGACGGATTAGTAGCGACAAGCTCTCTTTATTCAATAACTAATGAAACTAGCAGGGTAACTTAGAATTATAGGCGAAGCTAGTTAATTTATTGGGTGGGTTAGGAGTGAGTGGAACATGAGGTTATGGATATTTCTGGGAGAAAAGAAGTAGGCTAGAGTTTTGATATTATAAAATTGGTTCAATAAATTATATTCCAAGGATTTAAAGTTAACCACATAGGAAAGGAAAACTTCACGAACTTTAGTGGGAAATTTGAGCTTGGGAAGATGTATGGACATACCGTGGTACATCAAATCTTCTTGAAGAGTCCTTATGAACCAATGGAATCAAAAGTGTAGGAATGGGGCTATATTTCTGATTATTTATCCATTTTTCTTCTATTAGCTCCATATGAGACTTTATTGAATGTCATTGTAGGTCGATATCCAGAATAATTCTGCATTACATCCCTAGGAACTTGAAATTTTTGGGCATGGTTTCTCCAAGTAATCAAAATAATATGGTCGTGAACTTGTTTCATTTTCACGGTGAAATTTCCATTTCATGGTATTTAGTCTTCAAAAATACTAGTTCATAAATTGACCTCCACGATCCTTCTTTAACCTACAAAATCTAACATTTTTTCAGTGAGATTTCACTACAAGGAAAAGACCCTCTAGCGGATGTTTTTGAGGAACCCCTTATAAACATACCCCAGACATCCGTTTATAGTGGAGGTTTCTAGAGAAGGTTGGTGGGCGGAGGTTTTTGCGGATATATTTCGTCCGGTGCTCTTATCATCGTAAAAAGCACCGATGCGGTTAAACAAATGGCACACCAGACACCGTGCGCTCCATACACACCCGCTTGGCGTGTTGTATTTCTCTAGAGCACTAGTATTTACATAACTTGCACACTGACACCTCATAAAAAATGCGTGAACACTGAAGCTGCCTGGGTTGCCCTTAAACGCACCAGGTCACCAACGCACTGGGCCACCCTGAAATCCCCGCACACTGGCACAAGGTTAAATAAATAAAAAATTACGGCCAAAAAACTACACAACACATAGTCACACCATGAACCGTGTGCTCCTAACACACCTTCTCGATGCGTCATATTCTTGTATAGCACCAGTTCCTTACATCTCTACCACACCAGTGCATCCGAAAATGTGCATGAGAACAGATATCGCCCAGTGTGGAATAAATCAACCGCACCGGGGTGCCCATAAACCCCGCGCAGTGGTAGATGGTTAAATAAAAAAAATTACGGCCAAAAAACCGCACAAAACATTGGCACACCGGAAATTGTGCGCTTCGTACACACAACACCGGTGCCTTTAATTACGGAATAACACCGGTGCATGTCAACTCGTCAGCCCCAGTGCCTCATAAAAAGTGTGAGGAATAGAAATCGCCCGAGGAAAAATGATGAAAACGCACTGGGGTCCCTATAAACGTCGCACACCAAAAAAGGGTTAAATAAAAAAAAAAAATTATGGCCAAAGAACCGCACATATCATTGGCTCACCGGACATCGTGCCCGGTGCGTCATATTATTGTAGAGCATCGGTGCATTACAAATACGTTGCCCCGATGCTTCATAAATGTGTGCGAAAGTAGAAGACGCCTAGGGTGGCATACAATAAACGCACCGGTACGCCAGTAAAAACCCCGCGCACTGGAACATGGTTAAATAAAAACAAATTACGCCCAAAAAACCAAATTTTTCACTTTTTTCATTGCTACAGAGCTCTCAAGTGCCGGTGCAAGTTTTCTTTGTTTGAGCCACCCTAACATCTGTGCTCCCATTGCACTTATTGCACGCACTACTGCTGTGCATTGCCACCAATCTCCAGCTTGAATTTTATAAAACAGTGGAAAATTTTTCTTTTACAAATTCTACAGTCAATATTCCTCCTCGACGGGTAAATGTACAGGTATTTTTCTTATTTTTCCATAATTAAACCTTTTAGTGGATTATAATTTCAAAAAACCTTAAAATTAACCATTAAAAAAAAAAATGTCGCGCGGTGCGCTCGAGCCGTTCAGCTCGCACCAATTTGTGGTGCTGCCTGTAAATATACAGGTCGCACCACAACTAGTGCTAACAGTATCCGCACCGGTTTCGGGGTGGTACCGCCAGGCGCACCGTGTTATTTTTAAAAAATTTAAAAACTGCGGTGCGGTCGTTTACTAGGTTGCAATGTTGACAATGTGCTATCGCGACAACATGGTGCGTTGACAGAATAATACGCCCCAGGGCGTGTAATGTGGTCAGCACACCACATATCACAATTCGACATTGTCAACGGTTTGGCCTGGTAAAACGGTGCTAAGGGTATCCACACCAGTTCTGGGGTGGCACCAAAGGTGCACCGTGTTATGTTAAATTTCCTTATAAAGAGCGGGCGTTCAGTTACCTAACCGCACCATTGACCTAGTTGAATAGTGGCGATGCGGTGCATTGACTGAAATAACCGCCCCGGGACGGCTATTTTTGTCAGCCCACGGCTTACCATATTTGGCCTACGTCAATGGTGTGACCTTTTACAATACCGCACCGACAACTGTGTACGATGGCAGGAGGGCGGTGCATTGACTTAGATATACACCTCAGAGCATATAGTGTAGTCAGTGCACCGCCCTCATGGCACAGCACATAGTGAACGGTGCGCTAAAAACATTTTCTGGAGCACTGCCCCCGGTGCACTGAATATCATTAGGTGCACTATATCCAGTGCACTCTGTTGAAAGACGCACCGGGACTGGTCCTTGACTGCGTTTTTGGCGCATCGACTATTGTTTTATTTAATTTTCAGAAAATATTTATATACGTATATTTCTAAATACATGTGTCATTTAATAAAAAAATTGTGTTTAATATTTCAATCATTCACAGACGTGAAAGGAGAGAAGAGGGGCAACAACAAGAAAAATAGGCGGAACAGTATAACATGGTTCACCTGTGGGAGGCAAGAGAGAGGGAGAGAGATGCGTACCCTCCCCCTATTACAGCAGCGATGCAGGGGCTCCTACGAGAGGTAGGCCTCCTCAAGTTCTATGAGGAGGCTAGTTCCCTAAAGTCCCATAGTTTGTTTTTGAGACATCTTATCCAAAGGTGGAATGCCCAGTGACAGGATTTCCAGGTTGGTATCAACCAGTGGTACACGCCCACTGAGGAGGATGTATATTTTATTACAAGGTTATCGAGGAGAGGGGTGGATTTTGCCTCGTTCCCTGAGGTTGTAATTGGTTGTGTGGCAGGGAGTCAATTAGTTTACTCCCAAAGATACATTGGAGCACATTTAGTATCTCCTGCAGAGGTTCAGGTCGCTGGAGGGCAGTTACGTATTGGTATGTTTGGTCATGAGGAGGTTCAGTGTCTCTCACTTATCATTTTGACCATTTCGCACAACACCAATGACGGGCAATGCATTAGTTGCTCGCTTTTATATTATGTTGATTCTTTACAACAACATCCATGACTTGTTAGGTGGTCTACCATTTTTTTGCAGCAGTTCTGTACAGAATGAGATAGATGTCATGCTCATGCACAAGGGAGGGTTAACTTCCCTTTTGCTTCAGAGTTTTTTTGTTTATTTTTTGAGAGGTTTCTAGAGATGAGACCTAGTTTTCTTCGGCAACCTCGTAGGCCGGTTACTGAGGCACATATGCACATGTGGTGGAAGATGATGCCCAAGAGGGAGGAGAGTCTTTTTCCAACGAGGATATCAGATGATGCACTGGAGTTGCTAGCCAATGTTAATGAGAATCCCTTCATTATGGTCCCTTGTCCTTATGCGGGGTTGGATTGGTGAGGGTGTGCCACCATCCTCTTCACAGCTGATGAGCTGCCAGATAATAGAGGTAATATTATTGTTTTATTTAAATTTATTCTAACATGTTCTTTAACTTGTTTTTATTAAATTGTGTAATGAAATTTCCTAATTATTGTTGTGTACTTGTATATATTTTGCTGACATTGGCTCTTTTGATGGTGAAGAGGGCATGCGAGATGCCGAGGATCATTAGGAGGCCGGTACAGATCAGAGACCTGCTCCTACTTGTGCGTCGGTGCATCGTCAACTTGGTGATCCTAGATACAGGATGGAGTTGGTTGACCAACTCATCGCATTGATTGTTGAGGCGGGCATCAGGCCCACTCATTACAAAGACATAGAGGCCAATGATAGGCTATTACGGATTTGGAGAGGCATGCCGCGTGACATGTATAGCTTGATGCGGCATGTCATAGGAGTTATGACAGCTTTTATGCGACTAACGAGGACCGTTGCATGTTACAATCGAGCTGCAACACGTGATGGACAGTCTCCAAGGCACAACGTACCATCATCTAGCAGGAGCCATCATGGCGATGAGGCTGGACCATCGGCCACTAGTACTGATATTAATGTTGTACTACCAACAGCTAATCCATGACATTTATATTACAATTGTATATTTTTAACATTATTCAGTTATATATATATATATATATATATATATGGTCCATGCATTTTATCTACATGTTTCAGTTGTACTTAATTTACATGTTGGTGATCATCATGATGTGTATGTTGTTAGGTCATGTTAGATATGTTCATTTAATGTGCAGCTTGCAAATAGATGTGTATGTGATAGCATGAGCTATTTGACATGAGATGTATATTTGATGTTTGTGTTGTGATGATGTTAATATATAATGTTAATTGCGTTTTGTTCGATGATCATGATCACAATGATGCAGTTAGTGGTTTTGCAGAATGTGGTTTTTAGTCAAATTTGATGTTGGTTTTTTGTAATTTTTTAATTTGTAAAATTGTAATTGTATATATGTAAAATTCTAAAATTGTAATTATAATTGTAATTGTACGTGAAATTGTAAAATTGTAATTGTAATTGTATGTAAAATATTTGTAAAATTTTAATTGTATTAATGTGAAATAAATTTATTAAAAAATTTTAAATTTTTAAATTTGTAAATTTTAAATAATTTTAAAATACTAAATCTAGAATAATATGATTTATTGTAATATAATAAAGTTTAGAAAATAATGCAAATAAATTCATGTACTTTAGAATTATCATTATTTTATTATGATCTTAGATACAAAAAAAAAGAATTAATTTGTACAGTACACCATTGTTTTTGAGATCAACATAATTAATGCAAATTATCACTTGAATTATTGATTTTAACATTAACGCAATGCAAATTACCAATTAATTCAAAATACATATTATATTAATATTTCAAAAAACCCATCTTAAAAAGTATAAATATTGATGAAATAACACATGTACAATATCACTCTCGTTTCTCATGATCACCCTCTTTATCTTCTAGCTCGCATGGCATGATAACACTATTGTTCTCAAAAATATGTTTTGATCTAGGTTCACGTGTCAATACGAACCACCAATCCCTATCCAACACATCTGGGTAAAAAAACACCTGGTGGCAGTCTTTAGAGAACAAATCTCCTTCTCTTTTGTCTTCATCCATTTCATTGTCCCAAATCACCGCACCTAGTCTGTTGTTGATCTGCTTGATGTACTCACTGGCATAATAGAAAGACTCATACAATATGTACCCATCTGCCATAGACCCCTCGGGTTTTGCCCTTTGTCGAACAAAACCTTCCAATTTCTTCATGTACCTCTCTAAGAAGAACATCCAACGACAAGAAACAACCCCAACTAATTCAACCTCATCTACTAGGTGGATTATAAGATGAGCTTGTAAGTCCATGAAACTCGTCGGCAGTTCCTTCTCAAACATACAAACAATCTCAACTTTCTCTTGATGCCACCGTGGAATGTTATCCACATGAATCTCCTTTGACGTGATCCAATGTAAAAATGAAGATAATTTAGATATGGCACATCCTAGGTCTTGAAGGAATTCATGTTTCACACACCCACGCACGAACAAAGGATAATGACACTGCAAAGTTATAAATATGTGCAATAATATACAAAATTAGTTATGTTTTATGATCGCCACATGGGATAAAATTTATTAATATAACAAATAATAAAATCATTCTTTTGACATTATATGTACTCTTAGAAGATTCAAATGGTCATGCGATTTCAGCCTCGACAAATGGTCATCCATGATGAAGCAACGTCGTAGTGAAGACTCATATGAAGTTGACACCCTCACATCCATTATAACTTCCTTTGCCAAAGATATATCATCTTTTTTTTAAATACATGGGACATCACCTTCTTTGAAAAACCATGAATTAGAGGTACCAGCGCTTGCCTCTGATCCTGTACTTTCTAATTGTCTTGGCCAATGTTTCTTTTTAGTTTTTGAAGTACTAAGATCTTTCCCAACATCCAATGTGTCACTTTGTTTTGATGATATGTGCCTCCATAAAGAAGATGAAACATTTTTAAATATATGCATGGGATCTAATAAGTAGGAAATCTTAAGATGCTCCCAATATGGGAGGTCATAAAAGATAGATTTCCTTTTCATCCCAATCGGCAATTTATCAACATAGGTGTCGAAGAAATTTGGATCATCGAACATAGGCTCCCCATTTGAATCGAACATTTCTATGAACTCCTCCTTCTCTCTCTCATATGCTCTAAGCCATTCAGCTAGTGTCATTATTGGAGGCCTTTGGGTTCTCTCTTGTTTACCATTGAAAGCAGATGATGCTCTTCTGTAAGGGTGTTCTTCTGGTAGGAATACCCTGGAGCAATCATACACTGGATTTCGTAGGTCCTTGGACCATCTAGCTTTCAGAGAAGGTCCACAACATTTACATCCAAAATACCCTTTTGTTACAAGACCCACGAGATTATATTTGTATACATTAATTAATATGCATGGCATGTTAAAGAGTATCATGAATATCAGAACAAATATTACAATGAATTAAATAACTAACATGTGAAAGAATATCGTTACATATATAAACAAATCAATAAATTAAACATGTAATTTATCAGAGAAAACTCCTAAGCCTGGATAATCATGTGTTGTGTAAGCACATATGCCATACAACGTAAAACTCCTCTCTGCTGCGATGGGTCTTGATACATCATATACATTTATCCCATCCCATAATTCTTTCAATTCATCTACCAGTGGTTGTAAGTAGACATCCATATTATTCACTTGTCTTTTACCAGGGACTATGAGAGCCAACATAAGATGTTCATTCTCCACGGACAACCACGGAGGGATATTGTTATTTATCACTACTATAGGCCAAACAGAATAGTTGGTGTTCTGGAGGGAATATGGGTTAACACCATCCATGGCTATACTGAGTCGTAGACATCGCACTTCATCCTTGAATTTTTCGGGCCATGTATCCCCTATATGCTTCATGTCTATTGAATTAGTTGGGATTCACATAACTCCCAACTGACTTCTATATGAGGCATGCCATCCTTTCAACATAGCTAATTCTTTGCAACTAAAGAGCCTTTGAATCCTTGGGATTATAGGCATGTGCCTCAATATCTTAAAAGGAGGACCAGTACGTGATTTAACCTTCTTTTTTTATTTATCATACCTGTCATGCCCACATTTCAGACACATCTCTTTGTCTGCATACTCTTCTCTATATAGAATACAATCATTTGGACATGCATGATATGATATGTACTCAACACCAAACATTTTCAACAATCTCTTTGCCTTTTCATAGCTACCGGGCAAGACACTATCACTCAAAAGAACCTTATCTTTGAATAACCTGTAGTTGGTGATCATGGAAAAATATATTAATAAATGTACATTAATTTCGATATGATTATTAACATTCATAAAATTTACCATTTTTAATTTTCATTGTAGTGTACTGATTATATTTCAAATTTATATAGGGGGAGTACTTTATGGTAACTTACCTCAAAAGTTTCGAGAAACATGCATTCGACAAGCCAAACTTTGCTTTCAAGTTGTACAGTAACATCGTTGTCCCCAACTAGGTAGACTTTTACTGACCGCTAGGTCCAAAGAGAGGGGTGGTAGAAGAAAATTTAAGGCTTACGAAAAATGTGTCAGCGATATGAGCATCATCCCCTAGCTGATCATCATTTTGGAATGCATCTAACAACATTGTCTCCATGGCAGTCGTATCCCTTAAGATAATGCCATACCGACCTCTATTCGATTGCCTCCATTTCCAGCTTTTGAAGAACTATGATTGTTGTAGTCATTCCTAATTGGTGAATCTGGACGTAGCAGGAAATGAATCGATGGTTGATTCAACCATTCTTGCTATCATTCCTCTCTGATTTTTTCTCTTAATTCAGTCTTCTCTCGATTTGACATTATCGTGGGGTGCAAAAAAAGATGGTAGGTAGGTCGTTCATCATCACTAGAATCCTAATAATTAAAAAAAAAATTGAACATGATTAGTACAAAATATATGATATTAATTAGTAACCACGTTGACAATATTGCATGATTATAAATTGGTTTGACGTTGAAATAATTGCATATTAATGAATATATATACCAAACAATTATAATTATAATTACCATCATTGTCTCGGGATTATGGCTAGAAGATGCAATATTGTTACAATTGGCAGGGTGAAGCGACTGTCCATTTTCATCTACCAAATGCACCTTGCGGTGTGTAGCTCCTGATAAGAACTTCCGACGTTTTGGAGCAGTTTGAATATTTTGTGCATCTGAACTCGATGCTGAATCTGCATGAACCTACAAATTTGTATACATTATAAATTTAATTAAGTTGTGCATGATTGGTTGCATGGATAAAAAACATAAATTCAATTAGATAGTGAAAAAATAAAACAAATATGAAGTAAATATTACGTCTCCAAATGGATAGGGAGAACTCCACGATGGACTTTGAGAAATATTATGGAACGAGCTGGATTTTGAAGAATTTTCCATTCCATATAATATATGATATTTTCTCCCTGCATTTGAGAAAAACAACAATAAATTTTGGTGCACAAAACTAAATGTAATTTCGATGCGTAATGTACAGATAAACGCACTGGTGCGTTTTTGGTATTGCGCACTGGTGTCGTTTTATAACTCGACGCCCTGGTGTGGTTCGATTAAAGGACGCACCGGTAAACTAATAACCGCAAATAAAAAAACGCAACCCTATTTTCTTTCCGTGAAAAAAAAAGCGATAAATTGAAAAATGGGCGGCAAAATATTTTCGAAAATTTAATTTCATAAAACATTTCTTTAAATACTAAACACTTTTCATTATTTCACTATTTTTTTCAAAAATTTCAGCTAGAGATTTGCAGGATACATACCTGGAGGAAACAAAGCACGAGAGCACTGTGGAGCAGGGAAATATGTTCGAATAGGAGTATTCAGACAATCAGAATTCCAAACCTCTGGTGATTCAAACCTTGTACCATAGAATTTCAAACGATGTCAGTAAATTTAATTGTTTTTTTGTACTTTTTCTGCATTTTTTAAATGCTTTAAAACAAAAAGTCAAAGTCTAATGTTTTTTTTACTTTTTCTATAGTTTTTTTTATGAAGTAAAATAACAAAATCAAAGTTTATTGTTTTTTTTTTACTTTTTTTCTGCATTTTTTTTTACCTTTTCTACAATTTTCAGAAACAAAATAAAAGAAGAAATCTATTTTTAGAAAAAAAACCTAGATTCTTTTTGTTTCTGAATTAGGGCTTTTCAATTTAGATTTATAGGGTTTGTATAGTCATAAGACATCCAACCCACGTGACAACTTGCATAGTCGAATCCCAATCCATGTTGGCCCTTGCATCAATCTAAAAAAAAAAAATAGATTTTTTTTTCGTCGGTACGCCATGCATAACATAGAGCACCGGTGCGCTCTGTTATACCAGGGCACCACGAAAGTACAACGATTAAAAATAAATAAAAATAAAAAATATGATTTTATCAGTGCGCCATATGTAACATATGGCATCGGTGCCCTATTTCATTATGGCGCACCGCAAACATGTTATTTTAAAAAAAAATCCATTTTAGAAAAAAACCCTTTTTTTTGTTTCTGTCCTTTCTTCTCCCTCTTTCTATGATTTCAGAATTAGGGCTTTTCAATTTATATTTATAGGGTTTTTATTGCTAAATATAAGCCTAAGACATGCAACCCATGGGAGGACCTACATAATCGGATCCCAATCCATGTCGACCCTTGCGTAAATTAAATAAAAAATAAAAAAAATTCTAGTGCGCCCTGTGTACCTGAGCACACCGGTGCGCTCTATTATCCCCATGCACCACGCAAAAACTGTTAAAAAAATAATATCAATATGCCATTTGTAAAATATGCAGCCAGTGTGCTATTTCATTATGGCGCACCGCGAACGTTCTGTTTCAAAAAAAAAAAATACAAACCTTACATTCTTTTTGTTTTTGCCCTTTCTTCTCCCTCTTTCTGTGATTTTAGAATTAGGGCTTTTCAATTTATATTTATAGGGTTTGTATTGCTAAATATAGGCCTAATACATCCAACAGACGAGACGATTAGCATAGTCGGATCTCAATCTGTATGGGCCCTTGCATGAATTTAAAAAAACAAATTTTTTTTATCTGTGCGCCTTGCATAAAATAGCACATTGGTGCTCTGTATTGTCCAAGCGCACCGCATAAGTAATGTGATAAAAAATTAATAAACAATTTTTTTTTATCGGTGCGCCATATGTAAAATATGGCACCGGTTTATGCTACAAAAATTAACACTCAACAATTGTTATTATTTTATCATGGTTAACTGGTGTAGTGCTTGAAATGTAATGCACCAGTCCTCCTTTTTTACATAGAGCACCTTACGGTCTATTATACTATTTGTGTGGTGCGTTTGGAAGACAGCCACGCACCATGAATAGCGCACCGGTTTCTTGAGATTTTTTTTTTTTACTTGAAAAGTTGACAATTTATTTATAAATATATTAATGAATGATATGGTACAAGTTTGAGATTGATAAAGAAATGACTGAAAAGAGATCAAGTAACAAAAATACTGATAACACATCAAGAAAATAAAAAAAACCAATTTCTTTGTAAATTTTTTACAAAAAATATTTTTTTTGAATTATATGTAAGTTTAACTAATATGTATTGTTTACTGTGTATCATACAGATCCATAAAATGACAAAGTTCGATAAGATTATTTCTGATCTAGGACCAAAAGAGTGTAAAAGCTTCATGGAAAAATTGCAAAAGGATGAATCGGGTGAATGAAAAAATACTATCGATCCAATATGGGTTTCTTTTTTTAGTTTTCATTAATAATATAATTAAAATTATTAGATAACATGTGTGAAATAGTCTATTAATTCACATCTATTTAATGTTCTACAGGGACCAACAACTCAGAAAATGAATGTTTCTCTAAGAAAAGAAAAAAAATAGAACATGCAAATGAAAATGAATTGCTCCTTAGCTCATATGAAGTGGTACTGGAGGTTAACGAAAGGGGGGAAAACTTTTACAAAAAATTTAGGGATCTAGTGGAACAAATGTATAGACGTTCTTTCCACTTATAATACAAAAACCAATCCAATGATTCCAAGAACCAAATTTTATCTAAACTACATGAAGAGTTTCCAGAGAATTGGTCAATGAGACATGTCAGACTTTTAATAGCAAAAACGTACAACAACAAAAAAGAAGGAATGAAAAAGTAATATTCCTTTAGATGTTTGTCTAGAATTATTTATAAATATCACTTTTGTTATAATTACTTTTCATATATCAATATAAAAATTAAATAGTTTATTTTCATGTTACATTTTCAGGAAGATTATGAAAACCTCAAAATATGAACGAGCTGATATCAGAAATATGCCAATAGGAATGTCTAAAAATGTGTACAAGGAGATGGCCAAATAAATGGACAAAATTGCATTGCGGGAGGAGCCATCTCAACAACAACGTGCTTCAAATGTAATAAGTAATCATTGAATTTTTTGATCATTAGGTAAAATAAATAAACAATTTAGCATTAAATATTCATTTTCAAGTATTTTCTTGCAGAAAAGAAAAGAAAATGGAACCCATTCAGCACATAAAACAGGACGACAAGGAAGAAAAGGATTGATATCTAAGTTTGTGAGTAATTGTTACTTCCTTATAACAACTTAACTATATTTCATTTTTGTATTTTTAAGTTGTTTTACAAAAATCATCATTGAATGTCTCCAAACAAGTGCTAACATACAAAGAAGAACCATCAGAGGAATTGATTGAAATTGGTTTAAATATGGGTTGTGCGTATATGTTGGCATATCATAACTTAATTGTGGAATTTGTAAGCATCTACCGATCTTGTTTTACTTAGCTCCGTCTATAATTAATAGAAAAAATAAATCTTTTATATTAAATATATGACTTCTTATGGGGTATAAAACTTGCAGGAAACAAAGTATGGCACTGCGCCAACAGATCAAATCTTGAAAGATGGCATGTTACATGGTTTTGAAAGAATGTGTATAGTTTATGAGTCAATTGTTGCATTGGTACATCATCTCTTTTCGATTTACATTGATGTATATTATTTAATATTGCAATTTTCATTATTCTCACCAATGTATATACACTCATTACAATTTATTTTTATGTTTCTAGATGGAAGGTGAAGAAGAAGAAAACAATCAATGCCGTGAGCAAAACATTTCTGAAAATAACCCAAGTCATGGAAGTAGCTCTAGCAGTGACAGTAGTTCAAGCGAAGAATGATGATCACTATGTTTGGATATAAAAGCAAGGCATTGTATTTTTTGAAAAATGTCTGTGAAATCAGACATTTTCTTTAATGTAATGGACATAGTGTCCCAATTGAAAGATAAAGGGATACCAATAACTGTCCTATTTTGTATGACAAATAATGTCTTATTCATATATATATATATATATATATATATATATATATATATATATATATATATATATATATATATATATATATAATAAAAAATGTTTTAATTTATTCTATTGCATTCTCTATTGTCGCTATTGCGTTCTCCATTGTCGTTCTCAAATGCACTAATAAAAATTTAATTCATATGAATATTGTTATAAGATATATATGTGTCAACTTTTGATGAATAATGAATTTTAAAAAACCACAATAACTATGATATGATATAACAAATTATTCCAAACATCACATTCAAATGCATTAGTAAAAATTTAATTAATATGAATATTGTTATAAGATGTGTTGACTTTTGATGAATAATGAATTTAAAACAATCACAATAATTGCACTGTCACAGGTCGATGTTTCTAAAAAATACAAAATGAAAACCGATGTGTGTATTTTTATACCTGTGTGTGTATTCTTATACTGGTGCACTTTTATTCTGAAGTGCATTGGTGCATTTTTACGACCTGTGGGCACTGCACAAATAACAAAATCGATTAAAAATATCGAGGCGTTTGTGCGGTACAGCGCTCCGATGCGTTTATATCTATATACGCACCAGTGTCGTTTTATGACCTATTAGCACCGCACGAATACAGATACCAATTATAAATCTCGGTGCGTTTGTGTGATACTATGCACCAGGGCGTTTTTGTGTCTATACACACCGGTGCATGTGGACGACCTATAGGTGCCACCCAAATACTAATACCAATTATAAATCTCAGTGCATTTATGTGACACTACGCACCGGGGCATTTAAGTCTCTATACGTACAAGTGTATTTGTATGACATATTTGCACCGCACAAATACCGATACCAATTATAAATCTCGGTGCATTTGTGTGAAAGGGCACACCGGTGCGTTTCTATAAGTCTACGCACTGGCACGTTGATACAATCTATGGGCACCACTCAAATCCCAAGACCAATTAGAACGGCCATGTGCGTTGTATCACCAACACTACGCTCGGTGTTGTTTTATACCTTAACGGCTCAGTGCATTCTTCTTCGACTGCCTCGGGGCGCCGTCTACAGGTACTCACCAGTGCGTTAAAGCCTGATTAGCACATGAGAAAAAAAACATCTGTAATAACCTTCGGCCGCCCTTTTTTTTTTAGTTGTGTTGAATTTCTGTTAAAAGCTCTGCCAAAACCTCCGTAACCATAAACATATGTGGTAGCATATGTTTTTTTGACAATTTTGGCCAATTTTATAACACTAAAAACCTCCTTTATAAGCTTTGCTAGAGGGTCTTTTCCTTGTAGTGTATGGTTAAATTATGAAGGAAAAGAGTTATGACGAATTCTTTCCTCTAATAAACATTGAAATGTTAATAAAAATACAAGTAGTGCATATAAAATAAATTTCCTAAAGGATTTATTGGAAATTTTTCGTTGTTCCCTACTAGGGAGCTGTGGCCAACCTAGACTACTCGACAATATTTTGATGTTAAATTTTTTATATGATGTATGGTTAGGGAGATTCAAAAGTGATATTGAATTATATTAAGAGGGGTATGTCCAATAAAATGGTTTTAAAAAATTACTTGAAAGAATATATCAAATATGTTTGGAAACATGATTCAAGGTATGTTGTTTTTAATTTCCATATTAGACCAGCAACCACAAGTTTTTCCGTAAATTTATCATTTCATTATCGATCAAATCTTCTCATTTCCTAATTGACTTATACTACAGAAAGGAAACTCTTATGCGACACAGAGTCTCGGTGGAATATTTTTCTACTAGTTAGCCTTAAATCACAACTACATGGCACCCTACACATCCTAAGTTAGGCTCTAGAGCTCTGTTTCACCAATGGAATTAAATTTGGACAATTCTCTAGCATGCATATCGTGTTGCAACTATTACAAATATATGTACTAGCCAAAATCCATAAGAATCACCAACTTAAACAAAAATAACTATGAATTTAAAAATTACATTGCAAAAAATTGAAGCACACTTGCTTGCAAAAGTAAGTAAAACATACTATAATAGAATCAAATCAATAAAAACACTAATCATACATTAAAAAAAAATAGAAATTTAATTAACAATAAAAAAGAATAAAAATAAAGAGCATTAGAACTACATCATCTTTACCGTGGAGTGGGGCACTTCTAAGGGTTTGTCCTATATGCTCAGCTATAAAATCAAACCATGAAATCCGTGGGAAAATATTACAGCAACATTGGTAAATGAGTCAATGATGTCTTGTTTATATAACATGAGAGAGTATCTTTTATGACCAAAAATATAAATACCAACACTTCCTATATTCCCGAAAGCTTTTGCTAAAGTGGTTGTAGAGGGATATGCTACAACTAGGTGCAAGTTGCTCATAAACACTTAGAATCATATTATTCTATTCAATGCCTTGTATCAATTACATTAATACAAACTTAGGGATGATGTGTTTCATATATAAAATAATAACTAAACTCATTATTGGTCAAATTAATTGATGCACAAAGATGCTTCATTTGTTATTATGGGAAAGGTATAACTTGTGAATAGATATTATAAATTACTTGAACATGTGCCCATATGTTGTTATGATGTCATCCCACATTAGCAATGGAAGTTATAATTAATCAAAATGATGCTCTGTTCATTTCATCACAAGTACCTTATTTTGGTCACATGAAAAATGCTATGTTTCCAAACTTTAT
Source organism: Pinus albicaulis (assembly GCA_034641835.2). Lineage (NCBI taxonomy): Eukaryota > Viridiplantae > Streptophyta > Pinopsida > Pinales > Pinaceae > Pinus > Pinus albicaulis. Next base: position 1,972,102,836 of record CM076575.1, read on the forward strand.
TTCATGAAAATATCCTCATGGTTAGCTAGAGAACATGTTGAAGGTGCGCTACAGTTTATATCAATAAGCTATATTAAAAATAATGTATGGATTGTCACTGTCAAATGAATTTAAAATTCCATGTATATGGAAAACAAAATTATATTCGTGAGCACATTGAAATTTTCCCTTTAGCAACTAAAATCAATATTGTTCCCCTTTTCATCTTTTCATGTGGTCATAAAATTGGATTCATGACATATTCCTGGCATATTTTTAATTAAATTCTGAATTGGCTACTACAGGTATGATTTTCTAGCAAGCTGCTACAAGTTTGATTTCACAACGAGCTTCTATGGGCCTGATTCTGCAAAATATTGTTTCAACTTCATGAGAACCCTGTAGCTATAATTACAATCACAATGAATTTAAACTATGGCAAGGGATCTGCGATAAACATGATTGAATAATTCATAGTTTGTGAACTTTTAAAGATAAACCCTACAACACTTGTCCACGAGGGAGCCTTCGCTTTAAAAATAAATACAAATATGCTAACTCCTTCATAATGCTAATCATAAATCCAATGAGATACCAAGAAATGTAACGTAAAACACTTTGATCAAAATGGCTAATATAGGGTCATATGTGAAAATTGATTAAAAATAATAAGAAGAGGATGCCAAAAGATGATAATTTCAGTACTGATAATCTCTGCCAAATTAAGTATGTTGCATGTCCTCACGAAACCTTATTCCAAGTTGTAAGGATATATGTTGGACGATTCCTTCTCTTTCCAAGATTCTCTTTTTCAATATTGTGGCCAATACCTTTCTCATTTCCCTTGCTCTCCAACCAAAATTTACGTTGATAAAATACATTAATCTCCTACCCAATAACAACTTACAATCCCATCGAATAATTTTTTATCTAATCTATTAAAATTTTTTGAGACATAGATCATCATTTAATTAAAAAAGCATGCCTAATTCGTCTAATAGTTTATCAACCAATAACAATCTGAAACTTTTGGGTACTCAAATATGGTTTTTGGAGTGTTCTATGTTGACATTAATTAAAAGGAGTTCATATAAATTAAAACCATTCATCTTATCCTCTTGTTTATGCCTCGAAATTTGCTGCCACAACATTTGGGAAAACCACCCAGCTGGGGACTTGAAAACCGTTCCTTATTCGTTTGAGATAGTGGCTCCAACTGGATTTATGGGAATAGTTTCTCAATGAAATATAATTGATTGGATGGGTGGTATTCTAACTAATTGTGACTTGGTGCATGAGAGTGACAACAAGTTTAAATAATATATATATATATATATCCCGTGATGAATTATCTTTCTCTTATATGTGATTTAAGAAGATAATATTTAAGTGAATGCAAATGAAGATTTATCAAACACTTAGAGAAATGTAAAACAATTAAAGATAATTGATTTGATTAGATAGTTAATCAAATCAATTGTTTAAGTATATATCGCATATATTATTGCATGTATTGTATATTTATAAAAAATGGCAATCAAACATGTTTAGAATTGAATTAATGTTGTATTGTGTTAAAAATATACATATAACAAAACATCATAAGGAAATTTAACTATTTCTTATTTGAAACAGAACATCAACATAAATATAAAAGTACCATATATATGCTAACTCTGCTCATTTGAAAAACAGTCTCTATTCCATCCTTTTCTATTAAGGAAAACTTTAAGAGTACAAAAGTGCAACTTTTATAAAGTATTATTTTCAAAATTTTAGGACCCTTTCCTTAAATACCTGAAAGGGTTTATATAGTAAAACAAAAAGTATAAAAATATCAAATACATAAAGAGCTAAGGTGGTTTAAACAAATTGAAATAAAAACAAAAATAGATTTTGGTGGGATGACTCACTTTAGCATTACATTGATTTCTCTTTTGCCATTCGTCCCTTGAGTCGACGGATTTCAATCATAGGTTGAACCTCAAGAGGTTGGTCTGGCCTGACACGTAACTATCCTGTGTAGACTTCATCTGATAGTGGATGTATCATGTAAGAGGAAGTGTTGGTTAGACATCACAACATTAGTCATTGGCTATGTGGCTTGACCAAGTTCTTCCAATACTTGTCCCAATCTAGCTTATCCAAATTTTTGATGCTTTCTTCCTTCATCTTATACATTTCCTACCACTGTCTTATCAAGTCTTTTACAATAGGTAGAGAACCAGTGGGAATTTATCAATCATATTAACAATACTGAGGTTTTGGCTGATTGTTTCAAAAATATTATTAGCAACATCCCTAGCCCTGCAAATTTCCCTTTCGACTTTCTTTAACTATATGTCCCAATCAGTGAACAAGATTTCTTCTTTAGAATCTTTAATCCTGGGAAAATTGGCCATTGAGACTTCAAAAATATATTTCTAGGTGACATATTGAGAGACTTTATCATCAATTTCATCATAGCTAATCCTTTGGTGAGCTACTCGATTCATCGGTGAATTTGTTGTTTCACACAACTCAATTTTGCTAGAGATATTTTGACAGAAAACAACTTGTTGTTGGGCTAAAAAAGTATTTATTTATAAAAATTCCTTTTTAAATTCATCCACTTTAGGATTATCTTTCAACTTTTCAACATTGAATTACAGTTGGTGTATCTGATCATTTGTAGCACCCACATCAGATTGGTGTTGTAGCTTTAGTTGATTCAAGCTTTGTAGGAGCTATGACACTTGTGCTTGTAATTGTTGATTAATGCTTTACTTCTCTGCAAGAAATTCTTGTTATAATTGAAGGATTCTTTCATGCTTCTCTTTGACTAATTTTTGAACTTCACTGGCTTTGTCAATGGTGGAAAATGCATAAGCACCTACATACTTAGTTAACCGCATTCGATCCTGAGATGGATATGCTTGTGGGTCCTACAAAGCTATTTCCATAGAGATATCCCGAGGAACGAGAGCCTATGATTGTTCTATTCTTCTCCTCTTCCTCTGTCTACTCATGACAACATTATGCCTTGGGTTGTAAAATATATCCAAATGAGCTATTTCCTCGATTTTCAACATAATCCATGATGTTGGGTAGGTAAACATAACTTTGACTTATTATTTACTAACATATTTATCAGTTGACACAACAGTAAATGGGTTCTAACTTTTTCTTGATGATAAATGATCACCACTTCTTGGTCTCCCTTAATGTGTTGATCAAAGTCTTTCCAGGATTCATCTAAGTCATTGGAAAATAGTTGATCATTAGTTTTAGTTCCAGTAGACTTATCTCGTTTTGTTCCACTAAGGACTTCAGTATCCTTATGGCATTGTTTCTTTCCCTCTTCTTTCTTCTGTTCTTCTATTTTTTGTTCTTTGTGTGAGATATACCTCCATAATATTTAGAGGAATACCTTCAAACCTTGTATTCCTAAAATTCTTGAACTTTGTTAGTTGTTGAGGATTAAGGTGTGATGCGTCCAATTCCTCCACTATTGAATAAGTATCAATCGACTCAAACAAATCATCAAAATAATCGTTTTCATGGGAAAATGAACTGATTTTCACTTGAGTTGTGAAATTCAATGCAACTTGGTCTGGGTCATGTTGCAAGCTAGAATTTGTAAATAATTTCAAACATTGGATTTGATTAATTTCTAACCCGCCATGTTTGAAATTTTCTAAAGCATAGACACCACAGTAAATAGGAAAGGAAGGCCATGAAGCTTTCTTTGCTTCTTTCAAAACTTTGGTCAATCCATGACCCACTTTCTGATAAGCAATTTCTCTTGCAAGAAGTTTGTCTAGAACATATAATGGGAGGACATGTGGTCGTGATAAGCTTCCAAAAACTCTGACATAAATAAATAAATCTTCCCCAAACCATTTCCCAATGGATGTGAATTCAACTTGGGATTCGTTAGACAATCTAGGGGCCTTTTCATCAAACACAACTTGAAATAGTGGGAGCATAAATCCATGGAAAATCTTGTAGAAAGTGGTTTTGTATTTAGATTCCCATAGAATATTATGATAAACATGAATGGGAGTGGGGTCTTGGATAGCCCATTTCCAACCCATGGTTGGAAAATATGATGTAAACACACTGCATCCATAATGTAGGCACTCATATAGAATTGTGGAAGGATATTAGATGAAACTAAACAATTTTTCCTGTACTCAAGAATCTAGGTAGCGATATTGTTTGACAAAATGGTTCCCTAGTTCATGATGTAGGATTTTGTGATGACATCCATAAGGGGAACACATTCAACAATGACTTTACTGGTATTGGGTTGGCCAAAAAGTCTAGACATCACAACAGAAGTATAACAGTAGGGACCATCAAGTGAAGAAATGGGATACATACCCTTATCATCGTGTTTATGCTTGTTAGGGTTACCCCTCCATTTCTTTATGGGATCCGACCGCAACTTTTTTTTTTTTGTGAATTGTTCTAGGAAACATTTATCATACACCTTCTGGGGGTCTCAAATATGGTACATTTTTTTCAAATCTTATGTCCTAAATGACCATATCATTGTGACTCTTCTAATTAGGAAGGTTCTCTCTCCTATGTTGAGGTTGTTAATAATCCATTTCACCATATCTGTATATGGTAGAATCTTTGGGCATGTAGCAATTCTGTGCAGAAAAGAGTTGGCGATGTCGGAAATAGTAGCTTCTGAGGTATTAGAAGCATCTGCAGTAGCTTTTCTTTCAACCCTATAGTGTTTTTCGTCTTCAAACAACCTATACATTGCTTCCAAAGAAGCTGCAGAACTTATTTCTATTGCGCATGTAGTATCTGTGAATATGGGCGACATTTCTGTTACTTTGTTAGTAGGAGGCACAAGATTAGGGGGAGCCATGGGTTTTTTGGACTTCTTTGTGGCCTTAGACATTTCTGAGGAAATCTGTTTGTTTGAACTTGCCTACGAAATAAGAAGAAGAACGAGTAAAAGGGGAAATTTTTTCACAATACGAGAGCAGTGTAACAATAATTGAAATGACAACAAATAAAACTTGGCAAGCAGAGTAATCTAAGGCATTAACTCTTTTGCGGTCAAATCACATTTGAAGGTTTGAGCTATTAAACCCTTAAGTCATAGAATTAATGGAAAGCGTGGTTTCACGTGACTGAATAGACATTTAGGTGTTTTAATAAGATATCTTTGCATCGTAGATTCATTTGTGTGTCAATGTTTTAAAGCACCAAGCACATATGTTTTTCCAGTTACGATTAATTTCTTTTTGTGCTATAAACATCCTTTTGAGTTAAAAGATTAAATTTGTTTGAAAGTGTCGAACATTAACAAAGGAAAAGTGAAATGAAAATTTTGTGATGCGAAATCGTAATCGAAATCTCGGAGAAACTGGATGGTGGAAGGAAGTGGTCACTGGAAAAAGTGAAATGTGATGCAATGTATCGCATCAAGGAAATGAAACCAACTCAGCTTCTTGTTGTTTGTAGTTAAGGGGTTCGTTCTTTATTTCCCACTGGTGTTTCACCTTGGAATTAAATCTTTCAATGATGTCGAGCATTGACCAAGTGCTTTCTTTTTCTAGAGTTCTTGTGTATTTTACGGTCCGACCTAAAGAAAAAGTTTCCTTTAGCACATGTAAATTTATTAAAAGTTGGGACAATAGCCATGGATGCTAGAGTTCTCCTTGCGTTATATTTTTTAATTTGTATTATGATTAGTATGTTTACGAGCTTTTCTTAGTTTCATAAATGTGCCCCTTGATATGGCTTCATAAATTTAGAAGAATTTATCTCCATTATTATGGAAATGAAAAATTAGAGTTTAAATGATTGCTCCATTTTTGTGCTTCATAAATTTAAAGTCAAAATAAATCTAGTCAACACATGATTTGAATATTTTTTATCTATATACTTATAACTTGTATAAATTAGAATGGTGGATGTTTAATGATTTTTAAATGAAATGAATACAATAATCCTTATCATTTATAAAATATAAGTTAGTGCTCCTTAATGGGGCTTAGATGGCTAGAGGTCATGTATCCACTAGAAACTAGGCTAGGTTTCATGGCCTCTCCCACTCCAAATGTGCTAATGGATAGGAGTAAGCCTTGGTAGTGATTCCTCCTTCATTGCAAGATGAAATACGTTAATCTCGTTCATGTTGATATTTCCAAAGCGTTATTATAGGGTGCTAACTCCAAGCTCAAAGATATGTTTTCCATTCTCATTTTGTTTATCTCCTCCCAATTGCTTCCTCCTCCTACCATGAATCTTAGTTGCAACCCTTCCTTACCTGGTTTTCTCTCTTAGATAGCTTCTTCGTAGTTGTCCTCTTGCCTTTGTGAGCACTAGTAGATGATGGAGGACATGGATAACTGATAGCAAACTCGACCTTTGTTCTCAGGGAAAACATTAATCTCTTCTTCAAAGTGCACTTCATTTGTCTTTCAACTCGGATTCCTTGCTCGAGCTCAGTACTTTCTTCCCTTGGCCATGCACCTAATGTGGTGGCAAAGTTTGTGGAATTTTTGGATGCTCATGAGCTCAATTTTGAGCTATGTCCTCTTCTTGAAACTATCAGGCCCACACTCCCTCTAACATTTATTAAAAAATTATCATAGTCGAAGAAACAGTGAACCATGAATGTCAAGGTATATCGGACTCTTAGGTTATTGACAGTATTGTAGCCTGGATCCAAAGAAAAAGTGAACTGTGAATGTCAAGGTATATTGGAATCTGAGGTTATTGAGAGTATTGCAGCATGGATCCAAAATGCAGGGAACATTAGAGGCCATGAGAATCAATTTTTGTACACTATTAATATTTACACTCGCATTAAATTAATTTTGGGGAAGGTTTTGGTTAATAAAATGGATGCTCGGGACAACCTTATGCGCAAGTTGGAAAATTGGAAGCGATTGCTGCTGGATGTGGATGGACATCATTCTTTCCTTGAAATGGGTTCACCTTCATGCCTAATAATGACACCAAAATGCAAGGATGCAACCACCCCATTGATTTGATGACTCCTAGGTTTTTCTTAATCATTGATATGCTCACTATGTCCAAAATTTTGGATTTTTTAGTAGTAGTTCTATGGGCTTGTTTTCCCACTTATGGGCCAACTTCTTTCCTTTTTAGACCAATGTCGTTAGTTCTTTGCATATAATGTCAAACTCTAGTCTATCATTTTGGTTTTCTTTTCGTTGCTTGACCATTCAAAAAGACGACTAAACTTCACGTTCATCAGATACTCTTTTCCTTAATTGGTTTTTGAACATTGATTGACCAATTATCATTTTGTGTAGCACTAGAGGTGAATTTCCAAATTTATCCTAAGTCTTATTAACAAAATCTTATAACTCGTAACATGTATCTCAATCTGTTTTAAAATTTATTAGGAATTAAAATAACAAATTAATTTTATTTTTTTCAATATTTTTAATTAGGTAAAAAAATTAATATTTTCCACAGCTAATTCCTGCTGGCTTCCTATTTAAATTAAACTAAAAAGAATTATATCGGGTAAAGAAATTTTGTCAAACTTTTAATATAAAATTGGACCTAATTTTTAATTACATTACATTGTGTACAGAAATTTTATAATTTTTTTAATAAGACATTCGAGATAATTTTTAATTACAATATTCAAAATAAATTAGCAGGTATAATTGTATTCTAAAACATCTATAAACTATCTAATTATAATTGCATTCTAAATGTTTCTGACATACCACAACCACATCTTCATTGGCGTATCACAATCACATGGGTGAATATGCGGTGGTTAATATATTTCTGTTTCGTTTCGTTTTCCATCCTTATTAATTAATATGTTATTTCGAATTATTTTATCAGGTTGGTGATTATATATGATATTTTTTTCCAATGATTTAAGCATGGAACTCTTAGGCCTTTTAATTAATATATCATTTCCAACTTTTCATTTGTGGTTGATTATTTAGTATAATTTTTTTTTAAGGATTAAAGTATATATATATATAAATTTGCACAATTTCCATTCAAAATAACAATGTTAGGTATAAATTATTTTTCTACTTTGGATTAATTTTTAGTATGGTAATTTTTACAGTACCTCAAATCAGAATTATATAGATTGAAATTTTTTTATTGCTAGTATGTTAAAAGGAAAATCACACAAATAACATACGTTTAGAGTTTGGAGGTTGCTAATATCTTATCTGACAAGAACATTTTGTAAATAAAATTTTATAATAAATAGGTTAGCTATCAGAGACCTTAACATGCAAAAAGACAAATGAGATGACAGCGTTGCAAGCAAAAAAAACCACTTAGTCGTAACAACTACTAGGCAGAACCCAAGCAACTAGTTTAACACTAACCTCATCCTAGAATGAAATAGGTGTTGGTTGATCTCTTAGTCATGTTGTTGTCTATATTATCAATCTTTCCCTCTAACTCTGCCAATCTAATAGAATTCTCGTAATGAATATTTTTTTATTATCAATCTTTTCCTCTAACTCTTCCAATTTAATAGAATTCTCGCAACAAATCTTTTTATATTATCAATATTTTCCTCTAACTCTTCCAATCTAATAGAATTCTGGTAACGAATCTTTTTGTACCTCCCTATGTTGCTTGCAATATTTAAATAAAGTTTAACCTTTAGCATGCTTTGTGCCATGATAAATGAAGCTATGAGAACTTATGTAATGGACCAAGTATAATGATAACTACAACCCATTTTGTATCAATTAGCATCATATTAAGATTAAAAAATACCAACTCATCATGACCTTCCTTAATATATTCTATTATTATTAAAAGAATAATAGAAATAAATATTTAATTGAAACAAAATTTAAAATTATATATCAATATTTTTTATTGAGCTAAGAGGCTTATTCTACATCCCAGTATGAGGGGATGTGTATGTTTAATTAAAAATATTTCAACTTGAAGATCTATTTTAACTAATTTTTGACTATATTAACTTCATACACACATATATATAACATTCAAAAATATAATTTAAAAAATGAAAAATAAATCATTATATTTTATATTTTAAAAAAATATGTACGTAAAAAAATTGATCTTCTATATTCATATTAAATTCATACTTAAAATAAATCTATATTAATTTAATTAATAAAATAAAATAAATAACACAAAATAATAAATATATTTAATATAACATATCCCTTAATCCATTAATAAAATTTAAAACTAATCGATTAATAAAGTTAAAAGCAAACTAAACTTAAATAACAAAATATACAACTCAACTATGACATCTGCAAATTCGAAATCCTCATCCACCCGTGATTAAAAGTGCTATCGAGAATCATATCTTATTTATTAGTGATTCCATTGTTTATTAAAAGGGTTAGGGTTAGACCTGTGACTTAGAATTGTAATTTATTTATTTAAAATATAACATTGAATAAATAATAAACATTAGAATAAATTTATTTTAATATATAAATATAAAATTTCAATGAAAATTTATATCTCACTTTTTTTCAATTAATTTTTACATTTAATTAATTATATGTTTTAATATATATATAGTTGTTCAGTTTCTTTTTTATATTTTTTCTGTTGGTTATTGTGTTATGATAATGTTTTTTCATTTAATGTAGTGGTGGAGTTTGTGGAAGTGTTATAGGTTTATGAGCTTCATTTGAGTTAAGTTCTTTGCTTGTAACTATCAAGTCCACACTCCTCTTGGAATCTATGCAAAAATTAACATAGTTGAAGAAAAAGTGTGCGATGAATGTCAAGGTGTACTAGACTGTGAGATTATTTGTTGTCTCGATGCCAAATATAGAGAACACTAGAGGCCGTCAAATCACTATTTTTACACTACTAATATTTATTGTCACATTACATTACCATAGTGGAAGAACACTAAAGGCCATCAAATCACTATTTTTACACTACTAATATTTATTGTCACATTACATTACTATAGTGGAAGGTTTTGGTTAATAGAAGGGATGCTCATGACAACCATATTTCGTGGAAGATTTTGGTTAATAGAAGGGATGCTCACGACAACCATATGTACACGTTGGAAAAGGTGATGGGGGACTTATTTCTCTCTTTGAAATGGGTTTATCTTGACGATTATTGATGACACCACATTGCAAGGATGTTGACCACCCTAAGGATTATTATTGACACCAAATTGCAAGTAACAACATTCTATAAGTAACAATTTTTTTTAATGTTATTAATTTTTTGAAATGCAACATTCTCGTCGATCTCCCAATGGTTTAACCAGGCCCTGGTGTCTTTATACCAACCTCATTTAAGCCTTAGGTGGTTTTGGCTGGAATTTAAAGCTATCTTAGGAAGTTTATCTTCTCCTATGTTATTGAGCTTCTGCTTGTACAACAGAAGCCTATTCATAGCTAGGATTTCGATAGGGGAAAGACCCACTTCTATAAGGAGAATAGGATAGGGTGTATTGCTTTTAATTTGAAGGTTATAAGTTATAAAACACTTTTGGATTTTCTCAATCTTTCTCCAGGATTCTCTAGAGATGCTGCAACCCCAAACCTCACATCCATATAAGATAACAAGAGTGACTAAATTTTCAAAGAGGAACTTCTTTCTATCCCACATTACAAGGTTTGCCATTTTACAATTATTTTCAAGACCAAAATAAGTTTTCCACCCCCCATTTATCCTTTTATGAATGCTATAGTTCCAGTTGAGCTTGTGATGAATATCAATTCCTAGGTACTTGTAAGAAGACACTTCCTCCAAGTTACTATTGTCATACATAAATTTAGCGTAAGTGTCCTTCTTGGATTTGATAATCATAACTTTTGTTTTTTCAGTGTTAACAGACATACCCATGGTAGAACATAAATCCTTAATAAGTCTAAGTTGCTTATCAAGATCATATGGGCACCTTGCGAGAAGAAAAATATCGTCAGCATAGAGAAGAAGGATGATGACTATCCCAGCTAAGATCGCGCCAGCACATCCTGCTTCCTCTAAACAACCTTCTAGCTTGTCGATGTAAATGCCAAATAGGGTAGGGGAGAGGGGGAAACCTTGTTTAACTCCAATATTACACTTAATATATTTCGACCACCCCTCATTTCTCTTTAACTTGGCAATTACATTCTCGTATAACCTTATAGAGGTCGCTCTTAGCTCGAAACGAACATTAAGCTCTTCTAATCTATTCCATAGGTTGTTTCTAGGAACCATATCGAAAGCCTTTCTAAAGTCCACAAAGCAACAAAAGAGATTGGATTTATCATTGCGACATTCCTCCACAATGATCCGAAGCGTAACGAGGTGGTCCGTTGTTGAGTGTTTCCTTCTAAAACCCGCTTGGCCTTTAGCCCTCTTACCTTCACTTTCAAGCTAAACGCTCAACTTCTTTTCCAAAATAATACCATATAACTTGGCTAAGAGAGGGCTGATCATAATTTTCCGATAATTAGAGGGGTTATTTGTATCCCCGCTTTTAAAAATAGGGATAATGAGGCTCTGAGTCCAAGGTTTAGGGAACCCTTGCTTGATCGCTTGGTTGAAAAGCTTGTGGATGTGGGGGATGAGGACAAGACCTCCAATTTTTAAGATTTCTGCCTGGTAACCTTCAATGTCTTTAGCTTTCCCATTTGCCAGCCGTTTAACCCCAAAATCAGTGTCTTCTAATGAGAAAACTTCTTTCGTTGTGAGCAGGGTTTCAAAATCCCTGACATTTGGAGAGTCATAAAGATTTTTAAGATAGGAATTCCAGTCGTGTAAAGAAATTTTGTTATTATCTTTAGTTTTCCTAGTTAGAATCTGCCTCCAGAATTTCTTAGGAGCCACCTTAGAGAAGTGTAATGCCGCTCTGTTCTAGTTTCTAAACATATATGTGATACATAGTGGTAGGATAGATTATTATGTTGTTTTAAATTTTGCCTTTACAATGCATAGTTTTGCTGGAATGGGCAAATATGGACTTGCTATATTATTTTCTAAATTATATCACAACTTTTATTAATAAAAAGTTCATCATTTAAAAAAAATTAAAAAATTTAAAATAAAGTAATGAAACACCATAATCCATTAATAAAGTTAAAAACAAACTTTCTTAACTTAAATAAGAAAATATAGGATTCTAAGTAAAATTCAATTAAGATTTTAAAGTCTTTTATAATTATTTCTATATTCGAACCCCGTCCAACCATGACAACTGCAAAGTCGAATTCCTTATCTAGCCGTGACTAATTGGAGTTAAAAAAGTTATCGAGAATCATATCTTATTTATTAGTCATTTAATTAAAAGTATTAAGGATTAGAGAGGTTATTTAGAAGTGTAATTTATTTATTAATAAATTAATATTAAAAATTAATAATAAATATTAACATAAATTTATTTTAATAATATTTTGAAAAAGTTGTATCTCTGTTTTTTATTAAAATTATCATATATATAATGGTTGTAATTTAATTATTTTTATTATTATTTTTAATTATTTATTTTGGAATAGAAATTTTAGAATTTTAATTTAATTGTTAATAATTAATATTAAAAATCTCTATACATGTTTTATAATTAATATTATGAAAAATAATTTAAAATAAATTTATAATTTATTTTAATATTGGAAAAATAAAAAATATAATAAAATAATTTTTTTAACTAGTATTAGTGTTTATCAACTATTTAATTTATATAGCAATGTGAATTTAGTTTTAAACATAACATTGTAGAGTGCCATCTATATATATATAATTGGTTCTAAAATATTAGGGTTACAAATATAAATTATTATTATATAAAATAAAAATTAGTAAATGAATGCCATATATAATTTTTAAATTGTTTGTAAGTTTATTATTTTTATTTATTATTTATTATTTTTATTGAGTCAATATTGTTTTTTTATTAAGTTTAAATTTAAACTTAACAATTTAGTATGGGTATCTTTCTCATATTTAGTTGTAGCATTTTTTTGGTACAATAAAACATTTGATATTATATGATATTTTATTTGAAGTATTAATAATTATTAGGTGGGTAGTAGGGATTTAACATTCATTCAATATTCTAAATTATTTTTAGTAAGAGTCACAAATTAAAGATTAAGATTTATATCAAAAGTACTTATGCATTTTCTATCATTTTAATTAAATTAATTAATTAAAAAATATCATACAAACATATGTTATAAACATAAATTACAATTTTATTCTGTCTTTGAAAACAACTCCCCTATCTGCTATTCTATATTGTTAGACGATTGAAGATTTTTAGGGCGGTCAGATTAATAATTAATAGTTAAGAAAAACTAATAGTTATAGTTGCTTGCTGAACTATTTCTTGATAGCTTAACCGTTTCTTGATAGTAAGTTAAAAACACAACTACAACAACAAAAACATAATAATAATAATAATAATATATATAGAGAGAAAGAAAAAGAAGAAGGCATTTTTTAAATTTGTATTTCATGGTAAGAAAGTAAGTACATTAATTAACATGTACAGAGCCAACCACTGCATGTATAAGCAAGAAAGTCTAGACACAACGTTCTAGCTGTGGGTGGGATATACCAAATTTCATTCCAAGCCTTGCATGCTTTCTGTTTATTATTTTTATTATTTCATCCCATATTCTCACAAATGAATGAGAATTGTGCTACAAGTAACATATAAACCTATCTCTGTATTTAGACCATTTTTTGGTGCGTTAATAAGACCTTATGCATAGTTTTTTGCTTGCATTCTATGCGCCAACGAATTATTGGACATGTAGACGACTCTTCAATTTTATTATAACAGAGGTGCTCCAACTTATTATTTATCTGTAGAGATAAAACCTCTCTAAAGTTTGCCCACCCTGAGTTTAATTTATCTCTGCTTTCCAGGTTAGTTTCTTGAAGCTTTAGCGAATTTGTGACATAACTGCTTGTAAATCTCATCAAATCATTCCTCGTTTCCTAGCTATTATAACAGTAGTTGACGTACTGGTGATACTGGTTGGTAGATGAGAGTTGAAAAAGTAGCACGGTTGCACGCACGTCTGAAGCGTTGTGGAAAGAGTTGCAGGTTTCGTTGGGTGACCTATCTTAGACCGAACCTCAAACGTGGTAACATTTCACCGGATGAAAAAGACCTAATAATAAGACTTCATAAACTGCTCGATAAGGCAAATATTAAGGAATCCGTCGTGAGTCCATTTTTGAAGTCAGTTACACGGACATAGCCAAATATTAAGGAATCGGCCGTGAGTTTCCTTACTCCAACAATTGCCAACTAGCAGGGTGAGAGAGAAGAAGCTATTGATTACCCTGCAATAAAATACCTGAATAAGGGATCGATATCTCCAAGTTATCCAACGAAACAAGAGTCGAACTCTTCTTAAGATGCCGGACGACTTGTAGGTGTAGCTAATCCTTTGAGTTTAAATTTTAATATCCTTCCTTCCTGGGCCTATTCGACTTTCCTACATGATGACTCTAATGCCACTTTTGTTCCTAAGCCCGTCGGTTTTAATCTAGAAAATGTTCATTCACATTCTTGTATGTTGGATACTGAAAATTTGTTCCCAGATTATAGTGACCAGATGTATTCAATCCCTTAAAGTTCTTTTCCTTTTCGTGAAGTCGGCGTACATTCTAATGCCCTTTCTATGGTTCCCTTTATGGATGAGTTTTCACACTTTTTCAATTCTTTCTCGATGCCGTATTGATTGTTATCTTGTCAATTCGATGCATTCGTATTCGGATAAACATGGTAATACAGAGTCAATGACTCTAGTCTGAATCGTCTACGTAGATATATATATGGTATATTTATAAAATCTCGTCTCTACAAGTAAAGAGGTGAATCATTGCCCTACTAGGAGCAGCAAGGTGCTCAGAGCCTTGTGAAAGATATTGGAGATGTTTGTATGTGTCAGTGCAACATTAATTTAAAATCGAATTATAAAGCTAGTTACCAGATAATTTTGGATTTATAAAGACCCCAACTTTAATTTTGATTCAAAGGTGATTCTATGCAAGTTACAATGCAATGTATCTGCCCATGTTTATGTCTCTAGATGCCATTTTATGTATTCTCAAACGAAATTAGTCACAGAAATAATACCAGCCCTCTAATCTTGGCATATGTCGTAGCTTCAAAAAATTTGCTACTTGGAATATCTTAGCATATGTGGTAGCTTAAAAAATTTTGCGACTTGGAATTTTCACAAATGGTTAGGGAGAGATATAAAGAGTTGTATTTTTTTGGAAATGATTATTAGGAATATTTTAAAACAGAAGAATAAAGTTTTAGTTTAAATATATCTCTATTTGATATTTTTGTATGTTTTAGTTTAAATATATCATAAAATTTTTAAATTAGCAAAATGAAAAAATGTAATTAACTATTTTGTTTTTAATTAATGATGTGTAATTTTATTCTGTGTTACAAACATGATATCATTGGAAGATTTGTGGATTTTTTATAATATTATTTTATTTTTTATAACTTCTATAATATTCATGACTTTTGGATTGATGTGAATTGTAAAAATTATAATTCAAATAACAAATTGATTAGATAAAACATGACACTATTAGAAACTGTGTGAGTTTTTTATAGTATTATTTTATTTTTTATAACATCTACAATATTCATGACTTTTGGATTGATGTAAATGGTAAAAATTATAATTCAAATAAAATCTTGATTAAGTAATTTTTTTAACTCAATATAAATATGAAATAAAAATAAAATAAAATTTGTTATTATAAAAATTACTTTAAATATTAAAAGATAAATATATCTTCATATTATTTGATATATACAATGAAAAATTTAATTAGTAAAATACATTTTTCTTACCATTATCTAATTATTATTTTAAATGTATTTTTTTTGAAACTTTTTAAATAAAAGAAGAAACATTTGAATTTCACTATTCCAAAAGTGGTATGTAAAGAAACTTGCCCTTCACATCCAACTCTTGTTAACAAGAAAATCCAGCACCATATGGACATAAGTTTTCCTAAAGTGACCCATGAGTAAATCATTCCTACATGTTGCGAATAAAACTCTTGGACATAAGGTTTCCACATAAGCATGACTAGAGGAAGAGGAAAATAACTCTTTCATATTTCAAGGAGCATATCTAAAACATTCAAGTAGTACTTGATAATACAGAGGGAAAGAAACATGTTGAAGATTATACATCGAGTATGGCTAATGACCAAAATGCAACTCAATATGAATTTAAAGAAGCTCATATTTCTAACGTACATCAAAGAAGAGGGGAAGGATCTATGATTTTTCCAGAATTAAGGGATCCCTTGTTGAGAATTCTTATGCTTCTTGATGAAAAGAAACATATGAAACAAAACCCATCAGATATGGCAGAGGTATTCTGGCAACATAGAATTGAATATGCAAGCATATAGAAGAAAGGATACATGGTGAAGAAATGTTTTCCACATAGATTGGTGTATGTAAATTTCTATTTTCTACTTAAAAAAATATTAATATTCCATTTGTCAAACTTCACACTTTCATGAAAAATTAGCACTCTTTGAATTTCTCCTTTTCTTCATGGTAAAGATTTCTTTAAAAATCATGTTTTTTATAAGAAACAAATATTAGAATAGTATATGAGAATTTCTATTTTCTAACTAAAGAAGTCTTTAGCACTGCAGTTGGGCTTCAACATGAACTTTCAAATAGATAATAGATTGTTTTTGTAGATGTTGGAGAGACCAAATAGAAAAAGAAAGATAACTTGAGGGTGCATCCTCTAATATTGCCTAATAATTTAAAATTTTTTTGATAAGGAATGCCTCAAGGAGAATGGGAGATCTTAAGACCTAAAAACCATGAAGGGAAAAGTTGGATTGAGAAGGAATATATCGAGTGTATCACTAGTGCATTGTCAATGGAAGATTATGTAGAGAAGTAAAACAATGTCAGAGTTGATTAGAGTGGGCCTCGAAATGAGTTTTGGTGTTTAAAATAAAATCATTGTAAATACTTAGCAGGAGATAGATGCAAAATAACCAATTAAAGTTGTGGCTTTGAAGGGGGCACAAAATTTTCACGCACTGAAAAATGTGCATAAAGAATGCATTCATGCTCATTAAAAATAAATTCACAAATTAAGTAATCCATCATGTATTTGAAGTCAAAATTTTGAAAGAAAAGAAGCAACATTTGAATTTCACTATTCAAAAAGCGGTATGTAAAGAAACTAACCCTTCACATCCAACTATTGTTCACAAGAAAATCCAGCACCATATGGACATAAGTTTTCCTAAAGTGACACATGAGTAAATCATTCCTGCATGTTCCAATCAAACTCTTGGACATAAGGTTTCCTCATAAACATGACTAGAGGAAGCGAAAAATAACTCTTTCATAGCTCAAAGAGCATATCTAAAAAATTCATGCAGTACTTGATAATACATAGGAAAAAAACAGCCTGAAGATTATACATCGAGTATGGCAAATGGCCAGAATGCAACTCAATATGAATTTAAAGAAGCTCATGTTTCTAGTGAACATCAAAGAATAGGGGAGGGATCTCTAATTTTTCTTGCATTAATAGGGGAGGGATCCCTTGTCGATAATTCTTATGCTTCTTGATGAAAAGAAACATTTGAAACAAAACCCATCATATATGGAAGAGGTGTGGTGGCAACATACAATTGAATACGAGAAATCTATTTTTTCTAGTCAACATGACATAAATAGGGGAAAATTTATTAATTGTGCACATTTAAAGGGCTTAGTCAAAATTGTTTGTATCAAAGTCAAGCATACATAAGAAAGGAGACAGGGTGAAGAAAAACTACTGACTGTACAACAAGCCCTAAAAAGGCATAACGTTGAATGTGTGGAATCCATTTTCCCTTATAAACATGAGAAGTGCAATGAAAAATCATGGAATTTGGAAAATGTCATGAAGATTATCTCAATGTCCATTCATTTAGATCTGAAGTATAGAGAAAAATAAAAGCAGGCCAATGGGCACTTATCAAGAATATATGATTCTTTAGACGGAAACGATGTTTGCAAGGCTATGGATGACCAACTAGCAGAATTAAAAATAGAAGATGACTATTCATAAAATGGGTTCGTCAAGGATTTTGGAATCCATATGAGCTACATTATTTGAATCATTCAAGCAAGCACTCAAAAAGATAAAAACAATAGTGATATAGAGACAATTTATTCAGAAATAAGAGAAAGTTATAGTTATAGCCTGAGATAGAGTTATGGGAAGAGAAACATTCCAATTGTAAGGAGGAGTCATAGTTCCATGAGTAGTAGGTCACTCAACATAATTCTCCATTTCTTATTTTGGAGGATTTGGAGCCAAGAAAGTTCCTACTACCTCATTAGTTGAAGAAGGCCCATATGAGAAACTTAGAAGATATTCCTCAATGTTATTTTCATTTGACATTCAGTCACTTTTATCTTTTTTCTATAGTAGTCTCTTTACCTCTTCCCTTAAATTCAATGACTCAGAAATTACTAGACAAAATACACTTACCTATTGAAATTAGAGAAAAACCGCATTTCTAAAGGGTCACTTGGGGAGGATTCTATTATTTAAAATATCTAGAAAATAATTTTCTTTCAAAACGAAAATGTACTATCACCAGGGAAGGGAGTTATTAAATTTAAAATTTGTTCCCATTCTTGTCACTACAAAATTTGATTGCTTATTTTTATTTGATGGGAAAATAAATGATCTTTAAAAGACACTAAGGTCTTGAATTATGATCCTTAAATAAGTTGCTAGATTCTATGATTATGAGCTGTTTTTTCTTCTTACTTTGGGGTCTTGATGATGTTTGTTATTCTGATTGAGGTGAAAAGTTCCAAAGAAGTGGAATATCGGTCGTTCAAAGAGGAATTATGGAAATATGATTGTAGATAATTTACTGATATAAATTTATCTGAACTGAGATTAATTAAGCATCCCCAAGGGTTAAAAAGGCCCAATTGTCCCTTATCCATACAAATTGAAGATTAATATAACTCTATGCTCCATGTTCAAATGACAGGTGAAGGTGGATTTACCATACATAAGCTTCTTAGTAGTCTCTTATGAAGTACAACTTGTCATAGTGATAATTTTTTATTCCATTAAAAAATTCTAGTTGTAAAGCAGAGTCAGAGTTCTAGGAGTAGTATCAGAGAAATTAAACATTGCGAATGTGATATAAGAAAATCATTTCCTGGAAGAGTGAAGTCTGCCCAACCTGGTCATAAAAACCAAGTGCATCCTTCATGCAGAAAAAATAAACATGAAAATTTCATCATATAGAGGTCTTGAGTACTTTAGCCAAAATGCCTGATACATTATGAAAAAGCACGTCTTACATGTAATTAATAACAAAGAAGTTGTTCCACATATATTACCCAAGATGGATATTTTGATTTGAGGTCCAGTGGTTCAGTAAACATAATTATCCACAGTAAACATAATTCTCACCCCTTATTCTAGAGGAGTTGGAGCTGAGAAAGTTCCTACTACTAATTAATAACGTTTCCTTATAACGTTTCAATCTTATAATGTTTCCTTTGCAACACGTGGTACAATTGCTAATTAATATATTTAACAATCATTTAATTAATATAACTATACTAATTTTTAAAAATAACTTCAAAACTAATAAATTAATAACTTCACTTATTCCAATTTTCTATAACTTAATTAAAAAATATTTTTCTCTTACAAAGTAGTTACGCCGTAAGGCGTTATTATTTGAAAACAACTTTGCTGATGTGCATCGTGTCATAATGTGAAACCCTTAGATTGGATGTTAGACGATTAAAACATTTTCAACCCTAGATGGAAAACTGAAGCAGTTGCGACGGGTTCTTGAATTTTCCTGTATTACTGCTGTCTATCCCTATCTTCGACTCTAGTCTGTGGCTAGGGACAAAGCATGGGACAAAGTGTGAGAAGTTCATGACCGGGCCTGTTGTAATTCTTTGACTTTTCGTAATGCTGGTTTCTCTGGCCGGGTTCATAGGTGCTTGCTTCAGGATTTCGTGCCTGCTCTGCATCTACTTGTTCGTGACGTTCCTGCTCATAATCCTGTTGTTTTTCTTCACAATATTTGCGTTTTTAGTGAGGAACAAAGAGGTAAAGTGCGAGAATTTCTTGTTTTTCTTCTACTTGGGACTTGTCATCATGGTATCGGGATTGTTTGGTATGTTCGAATCCAATTCACAACTTTTTTTTGTCATGGTTTGGTGTGTGATTATTGGTTTGAATATTTTGCAAGTAAAAAAAGGATATCAGACAGGGGTTTCCATACCTCTAATTAGTTAAAGCTCAGTTCAATTTTGTATTCATATTTTTGGTTTTACAATTTAAAACAAATACATCTACTGAATACCTGACTTATACATTCTAGAAAAGTTGATATTTTGTACCATTTTCCTTCCAGCAAATAATCTACCGTTTTGAATAGCTGAAAATAAGCTGTTTGTATGGATTTATGCAGAGATCTCATGTTGGATGCAAACACGGGAGCGACAATCAGCTCGCATGAGAATGCAATATTTAAAATCTGTTTTGAGCCAAGATGTTAGTTTTTTTGACACGAAGACCAGCACTGGAGAAATTATCAGTTCTATCTCTACAGATATAGTAGTTATACAAGATGCAATTAGTGACAAGGTATATGTCCTAAATTTACAGATTAGAATGAGTTTGTATTCTTTTAAAATTTTGGCTGTGCATTTTTATTTTGTTTTGCATATTGACATTGTGATATAAGAAAAAACTAAAATTTAAAAAGCTCAAACTGTTTTTTGGGGCCTGGGAAAAGGTGTAAGAGTTGTGCAGATATGTTCACCAGCATGAAGCTTCTTCTTTTTTCCCTTTTCCTTGTTTCCTGTGACTTTGGTAAGTCAACCTGAGGAACTAGTAAATTTCCAAATCAAGGGTTTTTTATTTTTTTTAAAGCGATAAAAAAAGTTAACCCAAATTTAAAGTAGTGATTAGGGCTAGAAATATATACAGCACTTCCACTAAGGTGTTGTACTTGCAGATGTTTTTTTGGGCATCAAGTTTGTGCCAATGTACAATGACAAAAGTTGACTTGTGCCAAAACAAAAAGCTAATTCAATCTGTCTTACGCTATGTTTCGTCGAATTTTAGTGTCGTGGGGACAGGGAGATGGTAGGACAGATTTCGGGGAAGGCTGGAAGGTACCTCATATTTCTAGAAAATATGCAACTGGGATTGCATAGTTTTACTTGAAAATATATAAAAATAAAAAACATAGGTTCTGGAACCTAGGACAATCATACAACTCAATAAGAAAAACAATTTAGGACTTTGTTTGTGTTAATATTGAGGTAATATGTAACAAATTTTGTCCTTGCAAGCTTAAGTAGCTCCAACTTAGAATGAGTGTGGAAAATGTATTAATTGGCTACATCAATGGTGATGAATTTTAATATCTTCTTCCCTATTTTCTACAAGGTATTCATCCATCATTTGCCAGGATTCAACTTAATAATATCATGCATCTAAAGGTTCACTGTATGCACCAAAAACCTAGACCAAAATGTGAGATTTACCTACTCAATGATTGCTCCTGCTGCCTTGTGTTGAAAATTGGCAGCTCAGGGATGGAAGATGATAACATGTATTCTAAGCAATATGTCAGAAGTTTTCACCTCTTTTTTTTTGTGGGATGCAGATAGGTCATTATTTGCATTACATGGCTCGATTCCTCGCAGGATTTACAGTGGGATTCTCATCTGTTTGGCAGCTTACTTTACTTACTGTTGCTGTTGTTCCCCTGATGGCTATTGCTGGAGGCGCTTATGTTGCGACCATGACTGGTTTGTCTAGAAAAAGCCAACTAGCATATGTTGAGGCTGGGAAAGTGGCTGAAGAGGTATCTTCTCCTTCATCTTATATTTTTATTAATGCTATGGTATCATCTCCTTTATCTTATATTTTTATTAATACTATCCTTTTATGTCTTTGTATGCACTTTCATACACATTTCCACAGTTTAATGGCAATGTGTTTGCACGTGGGATTGCCTTGTTCCAGTAATTCCTATGGGGAAAAGTGATAGAGCAAAACAACAGTTTCAAGGTGGCTTAAATGAGATATGTTTTTACAGAAACAATTTTTGTGCTTCTTTATTGATTCATTCTCGTAACTCCAGATAAGAAATTCAGATATAGTTGGATGATCATTTTTCAATAATGCAGAACTATGCCGAGTCTACCTTCAGTTTTTATGATAATTTGTCACAAGATCCATGACATACTAATAGCATAAATAATAGTAAATTTTAAAGATTTTGGGAATAGATTGTATTTTTTTGAACACCATAACATATCTTAGTTGATGTAGAAATTGCCAAGATCTCAAGCAAACAACTTGGAGTGCCACTGATGTTAGAAACCAGTTTCCCTTCTCCCTGCAAATACAACTTCATATCTTATAAGTATACAGAGCATTAGCATGCCAATGCACCTAGTGAGTCTCCAGGGATAATTTTGATGTATGCATTCTAGTAGATACCTCGAGTCAGGGCCGAGGGGATAGAGTATGCCAGTCATAAAGCGTCATATGCAGCCATTTGTATGAAGTAGTCATTTTCTGTTCATGTTATAAAGCCTTATCATTATTTTGACTGGTAAAAATTCTTTAGTTTGCAATCATACTTTTTCAGTTTGCACATCAATCATGGTTAGTTGTGGAGGTTACATTTCCTCTATTCATACGTTTGTATCTTTTCTTTTTTCATATGGTGGTTTTATTGCACAAGCTTTGAATCCCCCTCTGGTTATGTTGATATTATGGTATCAGGAAAAGTAGTTAGTAGTATTTCTAATTTTTCCTTAGTTCATATCTTTCTGTTATATGTCTATATTGTTTTATGGATTGTTCTGTTTGCATTTTCTTATTGATTTATTTTGGGTGTTCTATGTGTTCTTTTGCAGACAACAACTTAGTTGGTTTCCTTCCCATTTCCTTTCTTATTCATGATTGACTATTGAATATCTTGTGTTTTAGAATTTGTATTGTTGTAACTGGACTCTGATTAAACATTGGCGTTGCTGCAAT
The DNA here is from genome assembly GCA_034641835.2 of Pinus albicaulis. NCBI lineage: Eukaryota > Viridiplantae > Streptophyta > Pinopsida > Pinales > Pinaceae > Pinus > Pinus albicaulis. Next base: position 1,972,125,869 of record CM076575.1, read on the forward strand.
TTTACAATAAATCTGCTATGGCCTTTTACCCATGGTCTATGAAAACAGGCAATTTCTCAAGTGCGCACAGTATATTCATTTGTGGGGGAGACCAAAGCTATTCAAGCTTATTCAAGAGCTCTTGGAACTACTTTTGAGTTAGCGAAGAAAGGTGGCCTTGCCAAAGGATTAGGTGTGGGTTTTACCTACGAACTAATATTTGGTGCATGGGCATTGCTTCTTTGGTATGTTGGTCTCCTTGTCAGACATGGAGTAACCAATGGTGGTGAAGCATTCACTACAATTCTGAATGTGGTTATCAGTGGCATGTAAGATTTACAAGGACTAGGATCTAGTCCTCAAATCTTTGAAATTTAAACAGTTGCAGTGTTCCTACTTGCTTTTATATTATAATTTTTCTCCTTTTATGCATGCCCAGCTCTCTTGGTCAAGCAGCCCCAAACTTGAGTGCATTCAGTAAGGGGAAAACAGCTGCATATAACATTCTAAGCATGATCAAACAGAAGCCAGATATTAATCACAACCCTCTAGAAGGTGAGACTTTATCACATGTAGAGGGGCACATTGAACTACATAAGGTTTGCTTCAGTTATCCATCTCGAAAAGAAATTGTCTTCCAAGATGGAAGATCTTGATTTTTGAATTGAATGTGATTGCTAGATTATATCGTTTATGTTTGTTTACACCTTTTTAGCAGTCTATCTGTCATCTTGGAAACGCAAGAAATTGTTCAGTCCACTTAGATAAGCTTGACACAGTTAACACTATCTGATCCTGTTAATTTTTAGTAAATGGATGATAAAAATTTCAATGAATCTTGCAATGCTGAAACTTGAAAAGCTTTGGATGCAAAGGGGAAATGCCATCAAATTGCTGGGGCTCGCTTCTTAGTTAGAAGCATTGCAATTTCATGACCTCATGGCATTCTTAAACGTGCATAAATTTATCCTAATATTTACTCGAGCAGCAGCATCATGGACATAACCAATAACTGCAAATTATGGAAGTTGAGAGATAATCCCAAGTTTATCACTATTTTTTATTAACTTGAAAAATAAATTTGTATAAATGAAAGTGTAATATTCAAGATTGAGAAAATAACTGTTATTGTTATTGCAGTACACTCTGTCAGCTGAAGGAAACCCAATTTAACATCATGTAAATAGAATTTAATTGTGTGGATTCAAGTTCCTCTTGGGCCTGAATGTTGCTCAAGGAAACACAATTTAAAAAATGGAGCAACCTCAGATTTTGCATTTTACTCAGCTCAGACAAAGTGCGAGAAGTTCCTGTTTTTCTTCTACTTGGGACTTGTCATCATGGTATCAGGATGGTTCAGTATGTTCGAATCCAATTCACAACTTTTGTTCGTCATGGTTTGGTGTGTGATTATTGGTTTGAATATTTTGCAAGTAAAAAGAGGATATCGGACAGGGGTTTTCATACCTATAATTAGTTAAAGCTCAGTTAAATTTTGTATTCATATTTTTGGTTTTACAATTTAAAACAAATACATCTACTGAATACCTAACTTATACATTCTACAAAAGTTGATATTTTGTACCATTTTCGTTCCAGCAAATAATCTACCGTTTTGAATAGCTGAAAATAAGCTGTTTGTATGGATTTATGCAGAGATCTCATGTTGGATGCAAACAGGGGAGCGACAATCAGCTCGCATGAGAATGCAATATTTAAAATCTGTTTTGAGCCAATATGTTAGTTTTTTTGACACAAAGACCAGCACTGGAGAAATTATCAGTTCTATCTCTACAGATATAGTAGTTATACAAGATGCAATTAGTGACAAGGTATATGTCCTAAATTTTCATATTAGAATGAGTTTGTATTATTTTAAAATTTTGGTTGTGCATTTTTATTTTGTTTTGCATATTGACATTGTGATATAAGAAAAAACTAATAGTTAAAAAGCTCAAACTATTTTTTGGGGCCTGGGAAAAGGTGTAAGAGTTGTGCAGATATGTTCACCAGCATGAAGCTTCTTCTTTTTTCCCTTTTCCTTGTTTCCTGTGACTTTGGTAAGTCAACCTGAGGAACTAGTAAATTTCCAAATCAAGGGTTTTTTATTTTTTTAAAATCGATAAAAAAAGTTAACCGAAATTTAAAGTAGTGATTAGGGCTGGAAATATATACAACACTTCCACTAAGGTGTTGTACTTGCTGATGTTTTCTTGGGCATCAGGTTTTTGCCGACGTACAATGACAAAAGTTGACTTGTGCCAAAACAAAAAGCTAATTCAATTTGTCTTATGCTATGTTTCGTCAAATTTTAGTGTCGTGGAGACAGGGAGATGGCAGGATAGATTTCGGGGAAGGCTGGAAGGTCCCTCATATTTCTAGAAAACATGCAACTGGGATTGCATAGTTTTACTTGAATATATATAGTGCGCACGTATATTCATTTGTGGGGGAGACCAAAGCTATTCAAGCTTATTGAAGAGTTGTTGGAACTACATTTGAGTTAGGGAAGAAAGGTGGCCTTGCCAAAGGACTAGGTGTGGGTTTTACCTACGGACTAATATTTGGTGCATGGGCATTGCTTCTTTGGTATGTTGGTCTCCTTGTCAGACATGGAGCAACCAATGGTGGTGAAGCATTCACTACAATTCTGAATGTGGTTATCAGTGGCATGTAAGATTTACAAGGACTAGGATTTAGTCCTCAAATCTTTGAAATTTGAACAGTTGCAGTGTTCCTACTTGCTTTTATATTCTAATTTTTATCCTTTTATGCATGCCCAACTCTCTTGGTCAAGCAATCCCAAACTTGAGTGCATTCAGTAAGGGGAAAACAATTGCATATAACGTTCTAAGCATGATCAAACGGAAGCCAGATATTAATCACAACCCTCTAGAAGGTGAGACTTTATCACATGTAGAGGGGCACATTGAACTACAGAAGGTTTGCTTCAGTTATCCATCTCGAAAAGAAATTGTCTTCCAAGATGGAAGATCTTGATTTTTGAATTGAATGTGATTGCTAGATTATATCGTTTAAGTTTGTTTAAACTTTTTTAGCAGTCTATCTGTCAGCTTGGAAATGCAAGAAATTGTTCAATCCACTTAGATAAGCTTGACACAGTTAACACTATCTGATCCTGTTAATTTTTAGTAAATGGATGATAAAAATTTCAATGAATCTTGCAATGCTGAAACTTGAAAAGCTTTGGAAGCACAGGGGAAATGCCATCAAATTGCTGGGGCTCACTTCTTAGTTAGAAGCATTGCAATTTCATGATCTCATGCCATTCTTAAACGTGCATAAATTTATCCTAATATTTACTCGAGCAGCAGCATCATGGACATAACCAATAACTGCAAATTATGGAAGTTGAGAGATAATCCCAAGTTTATCACTATTTTTTATTAACTTGAAAAATAAATTTGTATAAATGAAAGTGTAATATTCAAGATTGAGAAAATAACAGTTACTGTTATTGTAGTACACTCTGTCAGCTGAAGGAAACCCAATTTAACATCATGTAAATAGAATTTAATTGTGTGAATTCAAGTTCCTCTTGGGCCTGAATGTTGCTCAAGGAAACACAATTTAACAAATGGAGCAACCTCAGATTTTGCATTTTACTCAGCTCAGACAATATCAAATTCTCTTGTTGCTTTGTATTCAACTTCAATATTATTGAAATCTATTTTTTAGGAGATTGGTTTTAGACAAGGAGAATGGATCTTAAGTTTCCTTATCTGGGCCTTCATCTTGAAGCCCCTCTAACAAATGCATCTGATGGATTCAATAATACTTTAGAAAGTGGTTCCGAACATGTCAGTGATACGGCATTGGGACTGGATCCACAATATCATGACCATCAGTTTTCCCTCATAAAGAAACCTGTCAATCTGTCTGGATTATCTTCTTCTCCGAAGGGGACTAAGAGAAAGTGGGGTGCCACGAGTAAAATGTCACCTCAGGGGCATCCTTCACGAATGGGTTTGAATGATGGTTCAGGTTTGGCCCTGGGATTGGGTACAACCAGCTCATCTGAGAGTAGGGTGAGTTCTGCAACTACTTCTACTTTCACTTCATATAAAGATAGTACTGGAGATGAATCATCAATGGAGTTGGAGCTAGGAATACAGCTCCATCTTGGGAGTGAAAAATAACTCACCGAAGAAGCATTCTGCAAATTTGACTTCAAAACCAACAGATAGGGGTCATGGCTTTCCTTTTTTAAGCCTTAACAACAATGAATGTTTGTCAGCTTCGCTCCAATACCAGTTGTGGCAGATAAAAGTCAGATCTATGTGTAGGTTTGGTAGAATATGATGGATATATCATCAACTTGTATTTGTGGTTTTCAGTTATTTATATTTATATATAAATCATAGTTTGATTTTCAAAAAATGATGACCAGCTTTGTCATGAATATCATAGAGCCTCTCATCTAATTAGTAAACATATAATCTCTATAAAATTATAACTTACCACAGGCACAGAGGCTTTAATTTATAAACAAAATCAGAAATAAAATATAAATGGGATTTTCCTGGTTTGTATTGGTTACCTTACATTCAGTTAACATAGATATATGAATAATGATTCTAGCCTTTAGGGGATGCAGAACATTTTGTTACTAAATTACCTGTGTGTTTATTGAAAGTGTTAGCATAAAGTAAGTGAATAAAAATGACGTAATCATCTTTTAATATCATGAACATATTAACCTGCCCACATTGAAAGCTTCAAAGGCTTAACATTTTTTTCTTTTTACAGGTGGTGGACATATCTGCTACAAAGACAGTGATGAAGCCAAGGTGAGAGCCAAAAGGAAGCAGCTTTCGGAAAAGGCCTTGGACATAAAATAGCTTTGTGGGTCAGGGGACATTTGGTGGGGTGTCAGAGGACAAATGAGAGACAACTTCAACCATAGCTTTGAGATGATCTTGCGTGCTGAGCATTGTGAGAATAGCAAGTTTGTGGAATCTGTGCTAGATCTGCACTGGGAGGTTCCACCTGTAGTTGGTCCATCACTTACACATCAAACAAGATATGACTCTGCCCATTCCTCCAAACCAGTTATTCCAGATTATCAGAAATATTTATTTAGACAATTTGGGTTGAGTAGCCTGAACAACATTGTGTTCAATGGATACACACAGATGGTGTATGTTCAAATATCAGATAGTTCCTAACATTAGGTAGGAAATATGAAATGTCATTTTTTGTGTGGCACAATACTAAATAGCCACGCCAGATATTTTTTGTAGGTGTTAAATTTGGGAAAGCCCACTAAGTCGTTGGTTGTATGAAAAGATAAAAAGTTGATATATACCTCTTTGTAGATTTTTGTTAATAACTCTTACATGTGGGGGGTTTTCATTTGATAAGCTCAGTAATGTGAAATGCTTCCAGCTGTAAATAAGTTTCCTGCCAAACTGAGAATCCAACTTTCTGAAAATTAGAGTCACTTTGCACTGATATTGAAAATCAGGCCGGAAGATAAATCCCCTGTAATTACTGTGTATAATAATAGAAGAATCCTTTCTGAATCCGTATTCATGCTTGAATTATGTGGTACGAGATTGGTTGATTTTATCCCTGGTCGAATGGCTTTTAATAAGGAATTGTATAGGAACAATGTAGTGGAATTATGTATTGGAGACTAATTGTAAAGTTAATTACCAAAGATTTTTCCTTCCCATCTTTTGATATCAACGTCTATTGGAA